>CAMZMU010000117.1:81694782-82189683 GCA_947311845.1 Poa pratensis | reverse complement strand
ACAGAAGTCTCTGTTTCGGCACCCTGCCGGGACGGGGAATTGCCCCCAGAGCCATCTCCATCGACTCCACCGCCATCTTCATCGCCGTTGCTGCCTCCCATGATGAGGAGGGAGTAGTTCTCCCCCGAGGCTGAGGGCTCTACCGGTAGCTATGTGGTTTACCTCTCTCTCCCATGGTGTGATCTTTATGTGATCATGAGCATTGCTAGTATCGCTGAATTCATATGTAATGTTTATGCTACTCAAGTGATTTATCTAGTTTCCGGAGTCATTGTGACAACACGGTATCAAGGTGACAGTGTGGGTACTTGTGTGTGACTCTATAAATAATTTAGATATTATCATGGCTTATTCTTTGTGGAATTGTGGTGTTTGTTTACTCAGACTTTGAGGTGTGCTTTTGTAGCCCTACGCATAGTACTCTTGTTTCACCAAGAAGGAGAATAATCCCGAGTAGCACTTACTTGCGTTCAGTTGTGCTAAAATGTTGAGAGATACCACTAGTGAAAGTATGATCCCTAGGCCTTGTTTCTAAGCATTGAAACACCGTTTACAACAAGTTCTGCTACATGTTTGCTTGCTGCCATTTTTATTTCAGATTGCAATTACTACTTATAATCATCCATATTACTTGTATTTCACTATCTCTTCGCCGAACTAGTGCACCTATACATCTGACAAGTGTATTAGGTGTGTTGGGGACACAAGAGACTTCTTGTATCTTAATTGCAGGGTTGCTTGAGAGGGATATCTTTGACCTCTACCTCCCTGAGTTCGATAAACCTTGGGTGATTCACTTAAGGGAAACTTGCTGCTGTTCGACAAACCTCTGCACTTGGAGGCCCAACACTGTCTACAAGAATAGAAGCGTGCGTAGACATCAAGCTATTTTCTGGCGCCTTTGCCGGGGAGGTAAGTGTTGGAAGGTATCTCCTTTAGATTCTGCAATTATTTCTTTTTGTTTCTTGTTTTTATTTTCACTAGTTAGGCTTAATGGAAAACCACAAAAAATTAGAGATCTTTATGAACTTTATATTGAATTAGGACATGATGCTTTTGAAGAGAAAATTAAAAAGCCTATGGAAATTTATTTGCATAACAATCATGATACTAGCAATGTTACTAGCATACATTCTTTGAACATTATTATTGCTAATGCCATGGAAAGGTCTAAGCTTGGGGAAGCTAGTTTTGATGAATATGATATTTTTAGTCCCCCAAGCTTTAAGGAGGAAATTTGCTTTGATAATAATTTGCCTCCAATTTATGATGATTATAATGATTGTGATATTTTCAGTCCACCTACTATTGATGATATAGTTTATGTTGATTATTCTATGCCTCCAATTTATGATGATTACAATGATGGATGTGATACTTTTACTCTCACTATTACTAATGATACTGTTTATGCTTATGTGGAGAGTAATGCTACTTTTATGCATGTGGATCATGATAAGAATGCTTTATGTGATAGCTATATTGTTGAGTTTATTCATGATGCTACTGAAAATTATTTTGAGAGAGGAAAATATGGTTATAGAAATCTTCATGTTATTAAATCTCCTCTCTTTTGTTGAAATTTTGAAGTTGCACTTGTTTTGTCTTTCTATGCTAGATGCTTCATGCTTCAATAATTTGTTTTCTTACAAGATTCCTTTGCATAGGAAGGTGGTTAGACTTAAATGTGTTTAATATTTGCTTCTTGATGCTCTTTATATTCAACTCTTATACATATGAGAGCATTATAAAAATTTCATGCCTAGCTAAAAGGCTTTAAAGAAAAGCGCTTGTGGGAGACAACCCATGTTATTTTATTTCTGTATTTTATTTTATTTGAGTCAAGGAGTTGCTTACTTCTGTAACAACTCCTTTGTATCTTTATTTTATTGCATTGTTGTGCCAAGTAAAGTCTCTAGTA
Source organism: Poa pratensis (assembly GCA_947311845.1). Lineage (NCBI taxonomy): Eukaryota > Viridiplantae > Streptophyta > Magnoliopsida > Poales > Poaceae > Poa > Poa pratensis. The sequence continues at coordinate 82,187,762 of CAMZMU010000117.1, read as the reverse complement.
GAAAGTTGATGCTAGATTTGGATTTCTGCACAGGGACAGATTTTTGCTGTCCATTTTGAGCTTTATTCACTCCAGAAAAATTGAAAATTCTGAAAAATTCGTGCGTGATCCTCAGATATGTACGCAACTTTCATTAGTTTTGAGTTTCTCGATCTGAGCAACTTAAGTGCCTCGAAAAAATTCGTCTTTACGACTGTTCTGTTTTGACAGATTCTGCCATTTATTTTGCATTGCCTCTTTTACTATGTTTGATTGGATTTCTTTGCTCCATAAAACATCAGTGGCTGTAGCTAATGTCCAGAAGTATTGGATGATTGTGTCACTGTAGAATATGTGAATTTTTGATTATGCACTAACCCCTAATGAGATTACTTTGAGTTTGGTGTGGCGGAAGTTTTCAAGGATCAAGCGAGAAGGATGATATGATGTGATCAAGAAGAGTGAAAAGCCTAAGCTTGGGGATGCCCCCGTGGGTCACCCAAGCATATTTCAAGAAGAATCAAGCGTCTAAGCTTGGGGATGCCCAGGCATCCCTTCTTCATCAACAACTTATCAGGTCATCTCTAGTGAAACTATATTTTAATTCTTCCACATCTTATGTACTTTACTTGGAGCGTCTGTGTGCTTTTATTTTCGCATTGTTATTTTTATTTTCTGAATAAATTGGATCCTAGCATTCTTGTGTGGGAGAGAGACACGCTCCGCTTTTTCATGTGAATACTCGTATTCTTCACTTATATTTGTTGAGTATTCTTATCTAGCTACTGCTATGCTTTTAGCTCCTGTTTTTCATGCATCTCTTATTCAGAGCTGTTAGTTCTTGTAGAGTAATACTCTTGTTTCATTTGTAAATTATTTGGAGAGTTTTTGTTGAAATAAGTTGATTGGTGTTTGGTTGGAAACAGAAAATGCAACATGTGGTAGATGGTATATCGAAAAGACACACATATAGATCATTGTCTTGGATAATTTGACACTTGGCAATTGTTTTGAGCTCTCAAGTATTTCATGTTTAAGCTCTTGCATCATGTAGTTAAAAACCTATTAGTGAAGAACTACCGTAGAGCTTGTTGAAATTTGGTTTGCATGTTTGCTATCTCTAAGGTCTAGATATTTTCTGGTAAAAGTGTTTGAGCAACAAGGAAGACAGTGTAGAGTCTTATAATGCTTGCAATATGTTTTCATGTAAGTCTTGCTGTACCGGTTGATATCTTGTGTTTGCTTCAAAAACCTTGCTAGCCTAAACTCTGTACTGAGAGGGAATGCTTCTCGTGCATCCAAATCCTTGAGCCAAAACCCATGCCATTTGTGTCCACCATAACTACCTATTATGTGGTATTTTCTGCCATTCCAAGTAAATACTTCATGTGCTACCTTTAAACTATTCAAAAGCTATTATCCCTTATTTGTGTCAATGTTTTATAGCTCATGAGGAAGTATGTGGTGTTTTATCTTTCAACCTTGTCATTTACTCCTGACAGACTTTCACCAATGGACTAGTGGCATATACATCCGCTTATCCAATAATTTTGCAAAAAGAGCTGGCAAATGGGGTGCCCAGTCCCAATTAATTACAACTTTCACCTTTAATTCTCTTCACATGTTTTGCCCTGATTTATCAGTAAGCTTAAAAAGTTAATCATTCAAAAATAGACACTCCTCCATGGTATGTGATTGTTGGAAGGCACCCGAGGATTCGGTTAGCCATGGCTTGTGTAAGCAAAGGTTGGGAGGAGTGTCACACAAATAAAGTACATGTGTAAACAAAAGAGAAGAGGGATGATCTGCCTTTGGGTAGAAATAACGTCCTTCATGGGAGCCGCTCTTGAAAGTCTGGTTGACAAGGGGGTTAGAGTGCCCACTACCATTCGTTGACAACAACAAACACCTCTCAAAACTTTATTTTTATGCTCTCTATATGATTTCAAAACTTAAAAAGCTCTAGCACATGATTTAATCCCTGCTTCCCTCTGCGAAGGGCCTTTCTTTTACTTTTGTTGAGTCAGTTTACCTACTCTTTCTATCTCAGAAGCAAACACTTGTGTCAACTTTGTGTGCAACAATTTTTATATGCTTACTTATTGCACTTATTATATTGCTTTGTGTTGACAATTATCCATGAGATATACAAGTTGAAAGTTGAAAGCAATTGCTGAAACTTAAATCTTCCTTGTGTTGCTTCAATGCCTTTTACTTAGAATCTATTGCTTTATGAGTTAACTCTTATGCAAAACTTTTTGATGCTTGTCTTGAAAGTACTATTTATGAAAAGTTTTTGCTTATATGATTCAGTTGTTTACTCATTATCTATTTGTTAGCAAACTATAGACCATTGCCTTGAGTCACTTCATTCATAACATATGCTTTACAATATTATTTGATCATGATTATGTGGTAGCATGTCACCTAAGAAATTATTTGTTGTTATCGTTTTACCTACTCGAGGACGAGTAGAACTAAGCTTGGGGATGCTTGATACGTCTCCAACGTATCTATAATTTCTTATGTTCCATGCTATATTATACCAATTGTCACATTTTATATACACTTTATATCATATTATGACATTTATTGGACTAACCTATTAACAAGATGCCACAGTGCCAGTTTCTGTTTATTATGTCTGTGTATTGCAGAAAAGGCCCGAAAACCAAAGTGCTCGGAAAAATCCAGAAAAATTACAGAAATTCTATTTCGCCAGAAGACCCACGGAGCCAGAAGGGCAAGTCCAGCGGAGGCCCACGGCCTCCTCACCATGCCGTCGCGCGGCCTGGAGGGGGGTGGCGCCGCCACGTGGTGAGGCCGCCTCGTGCACGCCCTCGCGTTGCCCTTTGGCCTATATATTGCTCTGCCCCGAAAACCCTAGAAATCGACGATTTCTCCAGAAGAGTTCCGTAGCTCCGCCGCCACCAAAAACCCTAATTCGGGGGACAGAAGTCTCTGTTTCGGCACCCTGCCGGGACGGGGAATTGCCCCCGGAGCCATCTCCATCGACTCCACCGCCATCTTCATCGCCGTTGCTGCCTCCCATGATGAGGAGGGAGTAGTTCTCCCCCGAGGCTGAGGGCTCTACCGGTAGCTATGTGGTTTACCTCTCTCTCCCATGGTGTGATCTTTATGTGATCATGAGCATTGCTAGTATCGCTGAATTCATATGTAATGTTTATGCTACTCAAGTGATTTTATCTAGTTTCCGGAGTCATTGTGACAACACGGTATCAAGGTGACAGTGTGGGTACTTGTGTGTGACTCTAAATAATTTAGATATTATCATGGCTTATTCTTTGTGGAATTGTGGTGTTTGTTTACTCAGACTTTGAGGTGTGCTTTTGTAGCCCTACGCATAGTACTCTTGTTTCACCAAGAAGGAGAATAATCCCGAGTAGCACTTACTTGCGTTCAGTTGTGCTAAAATGTTGAGAGATACCACTAGTGAAAGTATGATCCCTAGGCCTTGTTTCTAAGCATTGAAACACCGTTTACAACAAGTTCTGCTACATGTTTGCTTGCTGCCATTTTTATTTCAGATTGCAATTACTACTTATAATCATCCATATTACTTGTATTTCACTATCTCTTCGCCGAACTAGTGCACCTATACATCTGACAAGTGTATTAGGTGTGTTGGGGACACAAGAGACTTCTTGTATCTTAATTGCAGGGTTGCTTGAGAGGGATATCTTTGACCTCTACCTCCCTGAGTTCGATAAACCTTGGGTGATTCACTTAAGGAAAACTTGCTGCTGTTCGACAAACCTCTGCACTTGGAGGCCCAACACTGTCTACAAGAATAGAAGCGTGCGTAGACATCATGGGGCCTCGGGCACCTCCTCGCCTGGGGCTTTTTTATCGACGCCTTCGTCCTCCCGAAAAGTTACGCCCTAATTTTTCCAAGTCCATCCGAGCCCGCGGCGGCGGCGAAACTCCTGATTCCCTCCGAGGGGGATCAGATCCTGCTGCTCCGGAGCTCCGGAGAAGGGGGAAATCATCGTCATCATCATCACCTCTCCTCCTTGGCGTGGGAGGAGGCCTCTACACCATCACCATCACCAAGACCAGCACCATCTCCATCATCATCTCCGTGATCCACTCTGTTCCCCTCGTAGTTTGCGAGTTGCTATACCCTAGATACTTGTCTTGTGATACTATTCATTTGTGATTGAGTACTTATCATTATTTGGTGGTGAAGTTATATTTTCAGACTGTGTTGTACCACTTATGCCACTGAATATTATCATGTTTGCACATTGTGAGTAGTTCCCATATGTTCCGAGGGCATAGGATGAATTGGCAATGATTTATATATAACATGTGTTGGTATTTTGTCAAGAGTTTATCTTTTATGTGATTCTATGATAGTGTTGTGCGAACGTCGACTGCACAACACTTCACCTTTATGGGCACATAGGAGAACACCGTAGTATAATGAATTGAGGGAGACTTGGGATGACATGTAAACCTGGGACCGAATCATGAAGTTATATTATGAGGGTATTAGTATCGGGGACCTTAGAGTGTAATGCTATGGTTAGACTTTATGTCTTAATAATTCTTGTGCAGTCATTTACTTGGCCACATGATCCATCATAAGGGGTTGTAGTTTATTTATTTAGCTATACCTAATAATGGCTCCGTCCAAAGAAGATTAAAACTTGACAAGATATTCAACGCGTTGTTTAATAAATCTCTATGCCTAGCAATATCCATGCCGCCCTCGGGAACGTTTTCCACATATAAGTTACACATCACTTGAGCTTGTCCTCTTGCACATAAGAGGATTGGGCTTTCTCTCTTTGAGAGCTTTGACTTGCTACTGTTTATTTTCTGCATTGCAACTATACAACCAAAAATACCAAAAACACTTGCATCTTTTATTGTTTTATTTATCAATCTTGCTAACCAATACCTTCAGCTCCTCGTGGGTTCGACAACCTTTTCTAATTGAAAGGTACTACAATTGATCTCCTGCACTTGGGAGTCATCACTTGGGTGCATAGATTGTCGAGGATGAGCGACCCAACCATATATTGTTCAGGATGAGTGTGATTTCAGCAGGGTCATTGAGCACGGGTGGGAATTTTAGGGGGGAGTTTATTGAGCCCTCCCTAGGACCGTCGAAGTTTCGTCAGTATGTCCACGTTTACCATGAGATCCGTGATCGATACACCCATGATCGACTTCAGAATGATTTGGTTGAGCATATGTGGACTCACCTGGGAAACCAGGATTGTCTTCTCTCCATTTTATTTCATTGTGCGGACTATGTTGTTTATTTTGTTGTCTAAACTATGTTGTAAAATTATGAACCATATTGTTTATCTATTTTGTGGACTATTTATTTGCTACTATTTGATTCCCCCTCCGTTCCTATATAAGGTGTCTAAGGTTTTGGCACAAATATTAAGACGCCGGTATTTTGCATTCGGTGGACTCATTTTGTCTTGAAAAAAAATCGAGAGAGCAGTTTTAATAATCAAAAATTCAAAACAAACCATCAAATCCCTCCGTTCGAGATTTTGACTCATTTTTATGTGTAAAATACTTATATTTTGATTTTTTTCTTAAAAACTTAGACACCTTATATCAAGAAACGGAGGGAGTATTTGTTTGTAAATTTGTGTGAAATTGGAGCAAAATAGCAAAACTATGGGAGGCCCGGACCAGGGGCAAAATTTGCGGAGGGCCTTATTTGTGTCCACGGACCGATTCAAACGGATCAAAATGGACATATTTGGTGTCCGGTTTGGGGAGGCCATTGGAGATGCTCTTAGTGAAGATAGATTTGAAGTCTTCGTCAGGTTTTATGGAACAGTTCTACCACAAAAAATGATTTAAATGGCACTAGCTCTGTAACCATTTGAGTGATGGGTGCACTTAATTCACTGAACTTTGAAATGGAAGATCTTACAACTGAACTTGCAGGTTCATATGGTCAGGAGTACCTGTGAGCTGCTAGACTGGCCAGGTGGTCGGTTTTATAGAAAATGGTAACAGGGAGTCACGTGAGGTTGCGGTAACACCTTATTCTTTTTTAGTGTCGTATTTAAAAGTCTATCATAGAGTTCAATCGCTAACCCTACATGTCTCTTGTTCCCAAATCAAAAATTCCGAAATTCCTTTCGAAATTCCTAACCTTACCTCTCTCGTTCGAAATTGGAGACAATGGGCGGACCTCAGCCGGCGGTGGGAGCGTGAAAGGCGATAGCGTGGGCGTGCCAGCTTGGTCCGCATCCGCGACGACTAGGCTTCATCCATGAGGTGTGGCAGCGCGGTGAGCCTGTCATGCGGCTAGAGGGCTGTCGAATGATCCCTGCATGCACTGCGGGATGGCTACGCAGGGGTAGCAATTTTGTGGGCGCACGCTATTTGCCACCATCCTCGGTGAGCCGCGGGTAATGCTGGAGGCGCTGCTAGCGGCAATGGATATCCACTCTGTCATTGGGAAGGTTGGGGTGTCTTGCCCATTGTTCCATTTCTGTCTCGACGAAGGCCGAGTGCATGTGTTGTGGTGTCACACACTTTAGTTTCGTCCGCCAAACGTGTGTGCCATGCTGGGGAAGATGAAGTACACCCTACTGAGCATCGAGGGCCTCTTAGAGGAGGCATGTGAGTTGTTGGCCGGCCATGAACCTGTTGCTTCCTAGACTCAACTACGAGCTCATCGGGATGTTGTTGTCGTTTGATCGTTCAGTGTGTCGTTCATTGCGTGGTTGTGTGACCCTTGCGCCGTGCCCAAAAGGCTCATCGTGACGGTGTCAGCGCCTACTCTTCTGCCTTTGCACCATGGCTCCGACAAGGATGTTGAATCACTACTGGCCCCTTACTCCCTTACAAAGAAGTGCACTAGGGAGTATCCACTGATTATGTAAGTGCAGGAGGTGATCGACCGTGACGATTAGCTGAGCGAGGGCTTGTGTGATGCTCTTCTCCCTGACGAGGGGGAAGACCTTAGCCAGAAGAACACTTTCAAGATCTGGCGCGTCAAGATCGACGATACTGGGCCTAGTGATCATGGCTTTTCGAGATTTCAGTTTACTGTAATTTGTTTTGGGGTTTAGTTTGTAATGTTGTGTGGTAAACTCTTGTTTGTTATGCATGACTTTAGTTTGCTCGTAAGTTATGTGATGTGTGTTATGTAAGTGAATACTATGTTTAAGTTAAAGTGATGTGTATTTTGTGAGTGAGTACTTTTGTTTAAGTTCAAGTGAATTAAGTGAGTACTCTGTTTAAGTTATTTGACATTGTTTATTTATGAGTTTAGTTATTGCAAATTCTACTGATATGACATTTCAAATGTCATCAAAAGTATGTTTGAAATTCAGTTTCGACTAAATTGCCATAATTGAAGTCCATGAGTAAACAAAAGAACATGCTTGATGTTCATGATCTAACAACATAACAAGGTGAACCAAAATAAGTTTGGATTGAACTACCATCTATTTAACTAGCTTTCTCCTCATTCTCCATCTCCTAGAGCTCTCTTTGTGGATTGGAACTCTTCTTAATCTTCAAATTGTGGTCGATTTCCCCTTGGATTTCCCCAAATAGAAACCACACTCATATCCTCTTACTTTTGCGCCCCTCCTAGCAGGTGTTGTAATTGATATTTCTTCTGTAGATCCTCTTCCTTGGACTCCTCTACCTAGTGCTCAACCACATGTATTACCAGATGTATTGACAAGTGACCCTCTTACTGCACACTTGCTGCAGGTATGTTGTCTCTATGTTGTGCAACAAAAGCATTTTCTTAGGGGAGCTTCAAATGTGTTCAAATTGACCAATTAACTAAAATGTAGTCATCTTATGTGACAAAATTTAAACCATGATGTATGGCTGCTGAGGGTCTAGAACTCTAGATGTATCCTCGTCGGTTTAATTGAATGTGCTTGGCATTGGACATATATGAAGTTAGACAATGAATTTATTAATAATTTGATAAAGCATAAAGGATACTTACAATTCTTATTACAAAGAAATCAATAGCACATTATCATCGATAATTAAGTTGTTGTTATTTCTTCCTGCTAGGTATCTCCAAAAGATGCTCCATCTAATCTCTCAACTTGACACTAGGTTTTCTTTTCCTTCCTCTTGAACTTTGACATCGTACATGCCAAATTATAATACCTTCTTTCACTTGAGTAGTTGGGCCTTTTGATTTCCTTCTTATTGGGAAAGTTCTCTTTCGCGGCGAGGGCTCTTGTGCCACCGAATCTTGTTGGGCATTATCTACAACAATGGCAACAGAGGAAAGTTCTCTTGGCTTGTCGACAAGCTGTCTGCCTGGCAAGAGAGGAAGGAGTAAGGATATTAGTGTTGGAGACGGACTACTTGAGTGCGGTACAGAAGCTAAGGAACCTAGAGATTGACAGATCAATCCATGGACCACTAGTTGAAGAGATCAAGATGCTGTTAAAGGATTTTGATTCTTCGGAGGTTTGTCATGTTAGACGAACTGCAAATGATGTCTCGCATCGTTTAGCGAAGGATGGTTGTGAGAATAAATCTTGTAATAGGTGGATAGGAGTACCCCTTGTGTATGCTGTAAACCTAGTGACATCTGAGGGTGTTGAAGTTTAATAAGATGCATCCATTTAATCTCAATTTTTTTATCCACAACAATAAATAATTGTTGGGGCATTCTCCTCCTCCTCCTCCTCTAGTTATTAGATCCTTTCATAAAATCAATTTTGCCGTGTTGTTGCTGAAAAAGAATTCTAACAGGACTAGTATGGACATTGTTGAATAGTATGAACATTGTTGAATTCTGTACACATTGTAAAATTTCAATATATTGTGATAACCACTATAGAGGTTCAAAAACCAATTTTCTAATTATTAGCTTGCAACTTTTAGGATTGCCTCTCATTATTTCGGATGACTAACAATTTTGAAGAAAATATAAGTTTTAGAGATAAAGTTGCTAAAGAACTAAAGTGGACATAGAGATGATAAGAAAAAACAGGTTGTAAGAATCAATTTTAGGTTGAACATCTTCTAAGCGTATCCTTTCAGTTAGATTTATGTGTTTTTGCGCACCTAAGATGTAAACCCTATAGAAGAATAATTTTAGTCCAGACATTAGTTCGAACTTTTCCCTTGGGGATTACAACGTTCATTAGTTATGACATGCAATTTCTAATAGGAAGGAATATAAATTAATCACGATTCTGAAGATCATACCAAACTTAATTTATTTCAGAATTATCTCCTCACTTGTGTTTTCATAGAAGAATTTGGAGGTTTGGTCACGGTACAATTTGAATCCTAATTGCGTGAGCCAAATCGGTTTGTACTACTATCCTGATATCTAGACAGTACGTGCCAGAATGCTTAGAATGGCTAAAGACTACAGTAACAAACATGTTTATCTTGTACGCAATTACAGATCTGCTATTTCTTTTGTCATGGCTATAGAACTACAGTAACAAACATGTTTTATGTATCTTCACTTTGGTCTGTTATCAGTGAACACTAGTGGAATTTGGTGCGGCGGCACGCCGCACCCGTTGTAATTCAAAATGTTGAAATCCGTTGGAATTTTTCGTCTAGAGTATGTCCAAATATTTAGTGAATTAAAATGTTCAAAATGTTTGTGTGAATTTGAATCTAAAAATTGAGGAGTTAGAATCGACCAAACTTGAAAGCGATGACGGGGGTGGAAACTACTCGGCGACGCGCATATATTTCGTGTATATAATTTTTGAAAAACGCGGAGTTCTTCATGCAAAAAAATTGACAAAATGCGTCAAATGTTTGTACGAATTTGGACCAAAATTGAGGAGTTAGACTCGACAAAACTTGAAACCGTTCAGGGGAATCGAACCTACTCGGCGACGCGCATATATTTCTTGTATATAATTTATGGGAGAACAAAAAAAAATTAGAAAAAAACCTAAAAAAATTCACAAAAAAATAAATAAAAGTACTGTTCACGGCCGCATCGGCCGCTGACAAGGGAGCGGCGGCGCGGGAGCGCGGCGGCGGCGGCGGCACCTCGGCGCGTCCCTTGTCAGCTGGATCTGCCGATTCGGCCGCCGCAACAGGGACGGTGACCAGGGACGGATCGTCGGACCTCATGGCGGTGCTAGGGCCACAGACGTGGTTCGCCGGAATGGGGGAAGAAGATTCGTCGGTGGCGGCGGAAAGAGGGTGGTGGTTGCGCGGGCTGAATTTTCCCTCCCGCCAACGCAATGAAGAGATAGGGTTTGCCCTACGGGGCGGCGGCCAAAACCATTGTTTCTCAGGTCCGCGGGCCGAATTGCCAGGCGCCCTAAAAAACTTTTACGGGTTCGCGAATTTTAAGGGGACTGCTGCGTCCTTTTTAAGGTTTCGAAACCGTCTTCGACGGTTATTTTAAGGTTCCGCGGTGTTTGAGGACTCTGTTAGAGATGCTCTAACGGACGCAACGCGTACCTCTTCAGTGTCTTTCGTTCCGCAATTGGGCCGGCCCAAGCAGCATCTCTGGCCCTGGTTTTAGAAAACTTTCAAAATCTTCCAGTTGGGTTTTTCCTGTTTGTTTTGGTTTAGCGGCTTGTTATTTTTCTTCCGGTTATTTCCTGTTTTTCTTTTTCATGTCCGTTTTTATGTTTATTTTTTATTTTTCGTTTTTCTTTTTCAGTTTTTTTGTTCTTTTTCCTGTTAGTTTTTTATTTTCCTTTTTTTAATGTTCAAATTAAAAATGTACATCTTGAAAAATGTTAGATTTAAAAAATATATAGATTTGAAAATGATTCAGATTTTAAAGATGTGTAGATTTTGAAGAATTTCATCATTTTTTTCAAACTAGTGAATTTTTTTGCATGAACTTTTTATTAAAGTCGGGATATAAGTTCACGAACCATTTGGAAATTCATGAACTTTTTGAAAAATATTCAGATATAAAAAATGTTCAAAATCGAAAAATATTCACATAAAAGTAAATAATAGTGTTCAAATTTGAAAACTCATCAATTGAAAATCGCCCCCGATCCCCCCACCTCCTCCGTCGGTCATGCCGTCTCGCCGACCGGCCCTCTCCATCCGTCGCCACCTGATACATCCCGCTAAACTCCCTTCCTTCCCTGTCTCCGGCGAGGTCAACCAACCCGAACTGTAAGCCTCTGTCGCCGGCGTACTCCGCACCCGACCCCCCCCCCCCCCCCCCAGATAAGCTTCTTCAACCACGTGAGGTACATTCCTTGACTGGCGGACAACGTCACAGCGAGCCGCGCCGTCCCCCTCGGCGGCAAGTGCTGCGTGTATCCAGTCGTGTCTTCTTCCTCACTCCAAGTATTTGCCAATAGGAGCTCCCGAAGTGAAACAGGGTCGTAGCCAGAAGTTTGTGTCGTGCAGATCGGAAATCCTAGGAAAACGTTACGGGGCCTCAGCCCATACTTTCTTATGTTCACAAAAATAAATGATGAGGTTAGTTTAGCGAGGAGAACTTGTCTGTGGCAAGATGGTTAGGAGGGTGGTTGTACCCCCAGCCCATCAGAGTTCAAACCCCAGGTTTGACGTTGATGTTTCTCATTTAAGGCGGAATATTCTTCAGTGGGAGGCGACGTTCCCGTCGACAGCGAGGCGTCCGTGATGACTTCGTCAATCTCAAGACCCAATCCGCCGGCTCAGTCTCTCGGAGGTGCTCATAGGGGTAGGGTGTGCGTGTGTGCGTTCATAGGGGTGAGTGCATGCGCGTGTATGTGAGCGTCTGCGTTGTTCTGTGTTTAGCAAAAAAAAAAAAGTTAGTTTAGCGAGAATGGCTTGTTGTATGGGGCTAATGTTTTGGCGGGAAGCTGACAATTTGGCAAATAATTATGAGTTCGGGTAGAGGATCTGATTAGGGAGATTTGCGCTCGTAGTTTGGCAAGAAATAGCGGAATTATTTTAGAGAGAGCTGGCTAATTGATGAGCGCGGCTGTTGTCTTGGCAGAAATCGCGGGATTGGCTTATGTATTGCACCCAACCTACCGAGAAGGTATGGTATATCGTTGCGTAAAAAAGGTAGTAATGAAATAAATTGATACTCCACGGTACGAGGCGGATTTGCATCCAATTTGCCGATCGACCGTCGGTGCCATGGCTCCCTATATAAATGGCACTTACATTTCACCTGTCCCATCGACCACAGCCCTTACATTTCATCACCACGACAACAGAAGGTTCCAGCGATCGGCCATGGCGACCTGCAGCAAGCTCCCTCTTCTGTTCGTCCTTGCCGCCGTTTGCGCCGCCGCCGCGGCAGCGCAGGACGCGCCCTTCCAGCAGGTCGACTTGAACGACTGGCACACCCGGGAGCTCGGGGCCGTGGAGGAGCACGTGAAGCAGGCGAACGACGGGCTCAAGTTCATCAAGGTGGTCGACGGCCAGTTCCAGTACGTGATGGGGCGGCTGAACTTCAAGCTCGTCATCGACGCGTGGAACCCCGCCGACGGCAAGGGCGGGATCCACACCGCGAAGCTGTACCATGACGGCTGGAGCAACTGGCGCCAGCTCGTGTCGTTCGTATGATCGAGAGCTAACGAGAGCCTAGCTACGTACGTGTGCATACAACTCGATCTCCTGCAATGTCTCGAACGGAAATAACACTAGTCAACACGATCATATGTAGTTTGGTTGTAATTTTCTCTAGATTCAAAATAAAGAAGAGTTCCGAGAACGTATTGTGAGTGAATGGATTTTCTTTGCATACAAATTGCGTCGTATATCTGAATCGCGAATGCCATTTGAATTGATCAGCTGTGACGGGCCGTCTTGATGAATTTCATCACGAAAATAGTAAAAGTATATGGACCTTCTGTTTATAACACATAGTCCGGAATAAGTCACTTTCCACTAGTAAAAAACCTCGAACGGCAGGATCAGACAGGAGAGCCGCAATCCGTTGTGGTGGCTCGTAGGTCGCCTAATTTTATTTTCTCCTAATAATGTTGTAGCTTTTATTCAAAACATATTTTTTATCTATTACGTACCATGTTCTTGCAATTCTATTTTGTTTCCCAAAAATTTATAAAATATGTACACCCTCAAAATGAAATAAATATCTACTTAATTACATGTTTAATAAACTGAACTTTTATTATCAAGCATTGTTTGCATATTGAAATTAATATAGTTGAGAATTTCGAAAAAAAAGATACATCCTGCTTGAAAATGCGGGATGGTGAAATGTATGAACTACTACATGGAGGTATGTTTATCTTCAAAATTCGCATTATTATTGTTCTTTGTGTGTTGCCTTTGAGCATAGGGTAATTACCTAAAATGATTCATTCAGTTTATAAAAATTATGATAGGACCATCGACTCCTCTTTTAAGTAATTGAAACAATCAATGGTTGAATTGGATGCAACATTCTTTATACACTTTGGCTAAACTACTTTTCCCCCACACAATGAGAAATATTATGCCATTCGCAAAAAAAAAAAGAGAAATATTATGCAAACGACTACATCAAACTAATCGTGTGCGATAGCACGCTGATCGAACACGATTAGTTTAAGATAATACTGTGTGATAGATCAGCAACATTACACACGATCCGCATGATTCTCATCCTGTGCGATACTACACACAAATGCATACAATTCATAGTACTATCTAGTCGTGTGCGATATGTAGCACACGCTTTAGAAAATAAAAGCATATGCGAATGTTTGGCCTGTGGACACCGTTCAACACGGTCTTTAATTTCGAAACGTAAACGATAAGTGATAAGGCACATGGAAAGGACCATACTCGTATGTGTGCATCGGGGGGCTTAGAGTGCCCGATCTATACTAGTGACAGGAGTACATGTGAAGATAATCGATTACTGTTGCATATTTTGTTTTATCTTCAATCTCATGGTAGATTAATTATATCAAATGGAATAGACTATGACTTATGGTATATCATGTACATAAAATTGGTCGTTAATTATATCCTTTTATAAGTCATCCCGTAATAAGCATGATATGTTCACTTATATATCCAATTCTTGAGACAAAGTCTCTTCCATATGTGTTCACCAGACCTATCTATACATGGCACAATAATGTCATTCAAAGTAAATTTTCGTTCGTCACTAAATGTGAAATCCTTTAAATGCTCATGCTAGATTTTGTGTGTGTCATATAGTCAAGAACTTTACCAATTTGCACGTGCGGTACCAATCACTCGTAATAGCCAGATCCAAACCATCAATACAACATCCATGGCTACATAAGAGATTCTCCAAAAAACGACACCTCCAAAGAGGGGAAAACGCACAGACACCACCGTCGCCCAATCATATCATAGATAGTAGGTTTTCACTCAGGAGAAGATCCGAACTCCCCAAAAAAATGCTTTCAACAAGAAAAATGCCACTGTATGATAGAACCAATGAAAACCAAACCTTGGGTTATCACCCTTAATATTGAGTCTCGCCACTCAAAGAGCTCCACCCGAACTTAAGTCCCGAGCGATGTCGTCTCACTCTACAAAGCATCGATCAATCACTAGACTCACATGTACATGTGCCTGAACATCATTTAGCGGCCATGCCCACACAACAACATTTGAAGCAATGTTTTCGTCACATTCAAGACTTCTCACCTTCCAACATTGGTCATCCAGTTATAGCCGTCTTGACATTTCCCACATCTGTCTGATCATGAAAGTTAGAAGCGTCGACATGTCCTATGACGTCAACGGAAAGCGGAGCTTCACGACCCACTTGAAGCCACACATGTTTAAATTTGTAGACGCGCACGATCGGATCCCATCTGAATCAGCGGCTTAGAAGTACACACCAATCCGTGAAAACCGCTAACGACGACATTTGGAACTCGTTTACGGGCAGATCGAGAATGACTCGCAGCAGGCAGGTCCGAACAAAAAAAAATCGAAGTTTTTAAAGACTTATAAATAGAGAGCGGCGTTTTGGCTCCCGGGAGCATATGCTCCCGGTATTTTCGAAAAAATATAAAAAATTGAAAACTTATCAAAAATTTCCGAAAAAAATCATGCACGTACCTGAGCATGGTACGCACCACCTTGACAAATTTCGCACCGAAATGACATCGTATGCGCCCTGGGCAAAAATGACAAAATTCTGACAGAAAATAATCTTCAAAAAAAATTATGGTGCCAATCTCAATTTCCGTTATTAATAGCACTTTTATTTTTCTTAAAAAACAATCTAAGCTCCCTCGAGCCGGTTGCGAAGACGAAAAAAAAAAATCACCTGATACAGGAGAAAGTAAAAAGAAGCCTGTAAAAAAAAAGAGAACCAGATACGAGTTAAATCCTCCAAGAGAAATTTTCCCCTTCTCTGCCCTCGTCTCGTGCCCCTCCTGCCCAAGCTCGCTCAATGCCAGCCGGCAGCCGCCAAGGTACTATCCCGTTGACGATCCCCGCTAACAAATTTCTTACTTTCCTCCTCGCATTGGAACCACTCGCGTGTTCCCTAGTACTACACACGCTTTCTTTCCCCCAATCCGTTCCGGCTTCTTCGACGATATTTCGGCTCTCTTTTTCCCAGGATTTTTGCGGCAATACTTGGCTGGGGAATCGCGAGGTGAGCTTCTGCTGATCTGCATACGCGTCCTTAGTTCTTGGTCGCGATTAACGTGGTCTGAACATAGGAGCCGACCGGCGGACAGTAACCCTTGGTCTGTTCGATGCGCACTTTCCAAGTTTGCCGTCACAAATGCGATTATTATGTCCAGGCTAGCTGCTTTAGATCATACCGAAAAGGCAGCATCTTTCGTGTATTTCACTGCGACTGGGATGTGATTGTGGACACATCGTGCTGTGCATCAAGATGGTTCTTTTATGTGGAACAGAGGTTGCATCACTCTGTTGCAATTTTTGTGGCTCCATGGTTTTCCCTTGGCAGCGTCAGTCCCTACGACGCTCTGTCTTCTGAAGCCATATTTTTCACATAGAATTCTGTACAACAATCGTCTGTAATGACTTTATCTGTACCAAGATCCACTTTCCAACATTAATTCTTGTATTTCCACACTCCGTTTGGCATACCAGTTTGATCCAGTCTAAGACATGGATTTAAATTTCTCTGTGATACTACTGCACTAGGAAAGAAAGAGTTAGATAATGGCATTGGCGCCATGTAGGGTGTGGTCATAGTAGTCCATACCTGTCATTTTAGATACCGCAGTCAGATTTCTATTTTTGATGGCTGATGGGCCATATAGATCTGATATGTATCACTTTGTCCCCAGATATTTTGTTCAGTTTGACTAGCAGTCATAGCTATTAGGAAGCAATGATGCTTTTCCAGTTCTTCTGCAATATTTGGAGGTATTTGCGAATAGTGTCACAAAGAGTTTCAGGTAGAAACAGGGATATGGCAGAAAATTTTAGCTTTGCGAAAATGACCGTTGTTATTTTTCTTATTAGTCATGATGTACTTATTGTGTCTGTTTCGAGCCCTCAGCACCAAGAGACTAACACCATTATGTTTGCTTTCTCTACTGGTATTCCTCACGGTTTGTTTGAACACCTTAGGTGTATCGTCCTAGCCATTCCATCATACAGTGCTCACAATCATTAATCATCAAACAAGCTTATCCGGAGATGCATTAAACTTGCCACATGTTTTGGATCCTCAAGTTATTTCCGACAAACAAAATGTTTGGAGGTGTATCGTAAACCCCAGCTGAGCTTTGTTTGGCCATAGTATAAGCGCAACTGTTTGTTTAGAATTAATAGACCACCGTGACTCAAATATGTGCCGTATTTCACAGCAAACGATAATAGAATGTCTTTGATTTAAGATAGTAAAATATTATTCAAACGACTCTTGATTTACCAACCTTATCCTACCCCCACTGTTTGGTACGTAAAAGTTGTTATATAACCTAGTTTTGTTGCTTTAACCAATAATTGGTGGATGTAATAGATGTATTTGTTTTTGTTATTTCTGTTTGGTATTTTTTCCGCATGTTGTATTTTGGGCAATCTTCAGATTAAAGAATAATATCCAGCATTTGCTCTGAATGGAATCTAGCACATACCATTTCCTTGTAGTAGTGTGATCTGCAAGCATTTACAATGTTCTGATTGGATATGTTCAGGTTAGAAGGTGCACATTTGTTTTGTATTGTCTTTGACGGGAGAGATTGGGCCTAAGCATGGGAGCTCCCAAACTAAAGTGGAATTCTATGGAAGATGCTGCTCTTAGAGCTGGAGTAGCAAAGCATGGAGTGGGAAATTGGCGCATGATATTGAAAGATCCAGAATTTAGCTCCATCTTGCGCTCCCGCTCGAATGTGGACATTAAGGTTAGATCTGCTTACACTTCCCACCACTTCTCTTGCGGTCACTTAAACAAGGGTAAATTCTTAAAATTCTGTTTTTTGAAATCATGTGCTGTCTGATGTTAACCAGATATCATTTCTTTTAAAAATAATAATTCAGATATCATTTCCTCAGAAAAAAAAATCGAGATATCATCTTCACTTATTAAATTTGTATGCCCTTTTTTCTATGAATTACTACTAGGACAAGTGGCGCAATATCCATGTAATGTTAACTGCATCGGGTCCTCGGGAGAAGGGAAGGACTGCTACGAAAAAAACCAAGCTACTCCTAAGAATACTGATCACCAGATTGCAAGCAGCACAGTTGCTTCTGATATTGATGCCGAAATTGTTGAAGAAAAGCCTATAATATCAATCTCTAGTCAAGTGTGGAATCGTTCAATTGCAAGGAAACCTCGCTCAAGGTATTTATATGTCTGTTATTCTAATTCATAAATTATGTCATTTAGTATTCTCCTCACAGTTGTATGATATTATGGATGCCCCACTTTGATTTTTATGGCTTCCCCGCAGGCTAAACAATATCATATTGGAATCTGTAAAGAACTTGAATGAGCCTGCAGGGTCACACAGAACTACTATTGCTAATTACATAGAGGTTTGCATCCTTGTTCTGTTTTTGTTTTCTTTCCAGCACTAGAGGTATATATGATTTTGATCTGTCTGAAAATGAACCCTCTTATTGATATCTTGCATTCTTGCTTGTCTGCTTTGAACATATTATAGGGGAGTGTTTACATTTGTTAATTTTTTATTTTCATCCATTCCATTTAGTTAACCAAAGGTTTTACTTAGCAGGAGAGCCGAAAAGTAGTTGTGGCACCCGAGCACACTACAGCCCTTTTTTGAAATTTTTGAAAAACGTACTTCTAGGTCTCAAAAAAAAAATCTGAAATTTGGTATACAAATACATATACACATTATGTATGTACTCCAGAAGTTTCGTAAAAAAACTTTGTATTTTGGGCTACACAGAAAAGAGAAATTTCTGAAAAAAAAATACCCTACTATTTTCCCTTTATTGTGCCCACAATTTTGTTATTTTATGTAGCTTGGAATACGATTTTTTTGCATCAAAATTTGCATATACGTAGAAAATGTGTATGTATCCAACAGAAAAATATTTGAATTTTTTTCAAACTCAAATTCAATTTTTCCACAAAAATTCCACCCGAGCGCTCGGGTGCCACAAATCTTCGTTCCAGGAAAGCTTCTTATATATGTATTCGTGTTTCAACTCAACCAAAACTCTTTGGGCTATTGGATAGTGCTTGGAAGAGTTTGGTGCCCATGGGTCAGGACCATAGAGGGAGAAGTAATAATTTCCTCAGAATGACGGTTGCTCCTGAAATGAAATCCTAAGCGAGGACAGTTTTATAACAAAAATAATTACATGTAACCTGATTCTTTCATATCTAAATGAGCTCACACGTAGCAATTTGTATAATCCACAATAAAGTGATTCCTTAACCCCTTTCAGCTTATGTGTGCCCCAACCGAGATTTGGAAAACATGCCAGAACCAACAAGTAAACAGAACCGGACTGGTTCTTGTTTTCTTAACCTCGTACCTGTTAACCCCTAACCACACCAGTCCACTCTCTTTCATCAGAAATTCTATGTCCATTTTGCTAATACAGAGTTTCAACAATTATACTACCTACATTCCCATTCATAAGGCGCACACGCTTTTCGAGATTTACGTTTGACCAAGAACTAGTATATGTAGATAATTATTTCACAAATAATTTATATCATTAGAAAGTATTTTTTAATACCAGTCTAATAATATCAATTTTATAAAAAATAATTGATACATTCTTGTTTAATATTTCCGGTTAAAGTTTGTCTCGAAAAGCTTGTGTGCCTTATAAACAGGAACGGAGGGTGTATTTCTTAAAACTTGGAATTCGAGATGCAACCAAAGCTAGATTATTTTTCATAATGCCTGGAGACCAGCCAAAAAACCAGCACCTGCCTTGTCTATCTTTTCTTTGATGAATTATTACATTCTTTTCTTGACCTTGTGTCACTTCTTGTAGAACACTGATGCAATTATAAATGTGTTGCACTTATTTGCAAATAAAGGGAATGTGTTACACTTGTTCTTGTTTGCTTTCATGTGATGACTCTATTAATTATTAACGAGGTTCCATATAGGAGGAATATTGGCCACCTAGTGATTTTGATCGCATATTGTCTGCAAAACTGAAGGACTTGACCACCAGTGGAAAATTAATACAGGTAACCCCACTTTACTTCTCAACTGCATATTTATGCTTTTACAGAGGAAATAAAGCTAATACAGCATTGATGATTGAGGCGTCGGTGATACCACATGGAATAACTATAAGTAATTGCTTCTATACAATCTGCTTTATGAGAAATCTACAAGCATAATTCTTTTAACTGAACAATCGACATCGTTGACATATTGGCATATCATATTTAGTAAAGCAGAACCTATCAATCTTTTCCGGCATTTGCATGTTTAGGCACCATGGCATATGTATGTGCTCCAAAAGATGCATGCATATTAATCTGCGCACCATACTTGTATAGTACCAGACACCGGTAATTAGCTTTGCATGCTTTCCAGCCCCATTTCATGTTTAATCTCGCTGTGCTGCAAGTTTTAATTTACTTGTACCAAAATACTGAAAGTGGTTATTTGGTTGCTGGGATTTTCGTTGTTCATGACTTATCTCCTAATGCATTTTTTTCAAGCCAGTCACAACTCACAAGCTGCTTGGTTCTACATATTTCACGGACATGTGAGGTGGCTTAATCCATGAGAATGGACTGATTGTTATCTTTTTCTGGACTATAGTTACTCATATGAAGAGTGTAGACTGTACATGCAACTTTAGCATTCCACTCATGCGTATGTCAGGTGAACCGGAAGTACAGGATTGCACCTGATTCACAATCTGAGGAACGAAGCCCCAAAATGCTGCTGCTGGAAGACGTACAAAGAGAGCCCCACAGAATAGAGAGAGATTATAGTAAAACCCTCACGAAATCTCAAGTTGATGCTGAATTGGCTCGTATGGCAACCATGACTGCTGAAGAGGCTGCATCTGCTGCTGCTTGTGCAGTTGCAGAGGCAGAGGCTCTCATGGCTGAAGCTGAAGCAGCAACAAGAGAAGCAGAGGCGGCAGAAGCAGATGCGCAAGCTGCACAAGCTTTTGCTGAAGCATCATTGATGACATTCAAGAACAGAAATGTTATGGAACTGGTAACAGCCCTAGTCTTTGAGCTATCTACTTACATGTTCGATTGTGCTTCTTTTCACATGTTGGACCATGTTCCATAATTCCTCAGTAATTGATTGCTTGAAATGCCAAATTGAGAGAAAATTCGTGACTTATGGATTGAAGATTATGATTTTCGAAAGGCACCGATCCTAGGTAAAGATAAACAAGGATTCAACACTTTTTTTTGTTATTTACACTCACTTACGCATGACTTCCTCCACTCAAACCAAATTATTTTGATCAAATTTATTGGCTAGAATTAGTTTGGATATATGAAAGGGGCTTGACATAAATAACGCTCTAGTGGTCGAAGTGGTACCTTATTGAATTTGAGAAGTAAAAGGTGTCGCTTTTTCATCACAGGAGGGACTAGTTATGAAATGAAATTTTAAGTTGTGCAAAAAAACCTTCTAACCAATGTGTTATCATGTTATGCCAGAAAACAAGCAATGACTAAACTTGATTTTAATGAGTTTCAACATGC
Organism: Poa pratensis; assembly: GCA_947311845.1. Lineage (NCBI taxonomy): Eukaryota > Viridiplantae > Streptophyta > Magnoliopsida > Poales > Poaceae > Poa > Poa pratensis. The sequence continues at coordinate 82,166,734 of CAMZMU010000117.1, read as the reverse complement.
AAGCGGATTTTTTTCCCACTCGGTAAAGGAGTGGGAGCCAGTCTAGCATTGGGATATGAAAACACCACGTAGCATAGTGATTGACTACTTGTTGACAATCATGGACCAGTGTTATGTTTCATCTTAATGACGTAGCACTAATATAAATATCGTTTTATGTTATGTGAAGTTAAGGAGCTAATCATTCCGGAATCCTTCTTGACAAAATTATGGTTAACCAGCAGGTTCTTCATTGTGAAATTTCTGCTGCACTTTGTGCTCCGTTCAGAATAAGCTTCGCCTTTGTTCGCATTTTGCTGTGCACATAAGGACCAAAAATATATAATAGTTTCATACAGATGTCAAAGGAACTTTATTTCGATTTAACCTTTGTTTTCGATGATAACTAGGACAACTTTGATGATTTTTTTTACTGCCATTACTTATGTTTGGCTATCTACTCCACGTATGCGGAAATTTTTCTTGTTTGCATCTATGTTTCACCATGCTTAAATCTGAAGAAAAAGAAAACACCCAGTAAAAAGCATATTAGGAAAACACCTCTTCGGTAGATAGTATTTTGCTTGGATGTTATGTACTTCTCGAGTCAGAGTCCGGACAAAACTGGGCACACACATTTATGTTAGAGGGCTGCACCGCCGCGAGCCGACGGACAGAAGATAGAGCTGACCAAATTATGACCACCGCCAAAATAAAACATGAAGCAAGTCAAATAAACTTATACATGCTTCTGTCTTTTGACCTTGGGCTTATCCGTTGGTACCTGTTTTATCATGTTGTCTTCTCAACAGATAGATCAGAGCAACCTGGTTACTATTTCGACCATTTCACTATGGAAATGTATTACTCTTAACATTGAAGCTCTTTCAGGTGAAGGTGAAATATTGGTTTTCATGCCCCTCACATTGAAAAGGCTGTATTTTGACCGAAGAAATAAGAAAAAAAGATAACAAATGAGATTTGCTGCCCCGTCAATTTCTGACTCCCTTCATGTTTGTGTGCAGATGGCCCATTCTTGATGGTACTCTGAGCTGCTCCGGCCCAGCATTACTGAAGAATGCTTCTACCTTGCACTTTTGTCCGTACGCATGTACATGCTTACCGCAGTTGGATCAACAGCAGTTTCCCCTGGGTTTCGTCGCCTTATGTTCCTGGAACCATTTTAGCCACAATGCACCAGCAACAGTGACCCTCTCCAACCAATTCGGCATATCGTCGGAACATCATCTCCGGAACTCTCGGTCACACATGCTGCATTTTCTGTAAACACCACAGACCCATCAGGATCAGCGGCACGCGGTACTCTTTGCGTGCTCTAGCTCCCGATGGTAGACCATGGTGTAGTGGTGGAGCCAATCAACCAGATGAGATCCTTTTGACTTGTAGGTGGTAGATTCATACAGGCTGGGATGTTGGGTGTGTCAATCACCCCATCCTCATTTCTTCCTTTCAGTTGGGAGCACAACAGCGATGTTGGTGGTAGTGGTAGGGCAACACTTTTCTCGTGTGGTTTCAGACAGATTTCATGGCAATCTGGTTTGTTGGGCATCTGATGATTGATCTCCTTTCTGGTATCGAATGATACGTCGCCGAAAGGTGGCACAGAAACACCGTTCATGCTCTAACAAACCACACATGTGCTGGCCTTATAGTTGGAGGACATTCGGAAAGAAAAAATTGCTTCCATAATCCATACAAACATGCATGATTTGAAATAACAAGTAGTACGAAGCTGTTGCTTAACGCACCTACTCCTGCACACCCTGATGTACACCCATGAGTTCTTGCCGTGCTATCTGAACTTGATCTGAATTTGCTAGTTGCATACTTGCATGTACAACTGATCTTTTTTTTTTGTTTCCTCCACATATTCTTTTTGGTCCGTATTGCCAACTAACTGCACTGACATCGGCAAAATCAATCAGGTCCAAGGACAAAACCTAAACTATAAGGGTACTGGGAATATAAAATATGAATGGAGTATGTACTATCCAACATCCATCGATGATCCATGGATCGAAGAGTTGACCGTGTGCCTAGGGGCGCGGCAGACAACGGCGGCATCTGCACGTACAAGCGAGCTCTCTGCAGCCGCCACGCTAGCACGAGCAAGTCACCTCCCCTGTTTTCTTCTTGTATTTCCATGGACCGACGACGTAGGGTTCAAGACATGCACCACCGATCGAGGCCAACCCAAGCTTGTGTAGATTTGCTATTTCAGTTAACATTTATATTCATCGAAGTAACTAAATAATTGTTTATTGTGTGAAACATGGTTCTAGTGTTATTTAGGTATTTTTGTAACTCTTTATTTTAGAAGCAAAATTACTTTGCCATTTTGAGATTGCACGGCGAGCGAAAGTTATTCACAAAATATTTTGCAAACTTAGATGTAAATTAATTCTTATAAATATAGTATTGATTAAGGTGGAGAATTAATTATAGAAAACTCTAATTATAACAACTACCACATTGTTTTACAAACCCGTTTTAGCAAGCCGTGGAACGGAGGGAGTAACATGTGTGCTAAAAAACGACAATCGATACTCAATGCATTCTTGACTTTAATTTTAACGTTTTCCGAAACAAATATTTTATGAAGTCTCGACTGATTTTCACCTGCAGTTGTAATATTGGTCAAATTGATGATTTAGGGACTCACGCATGACTTATAAACTAGGACGAAGGGAGCAATTAGTATTTAATTTATTGTTGATATTGATATTAATGATTTCCAAAACATTTTATTTTCACCTTCAGTTGGAACTGTGCAACCCTGGAAAATACAGACACCCACGACGGAAAGTCATTTTGGGTCCGGATATTCAGTGTTCCATTTTATTTAAAAAACCAAAATTATATTACAAGTTTTAGATAACACTGAAAATAATCCTGTATGTTTTCAATGATATATCCCACAAACGTGCAAAATATCGAATTTTATGTTCCGAGCTACATGAAAATGACAAATGTGTGGATCTAATTATACACACTTTCATTGACAACATGAGATTTTTTTTCAGATTATTCGAAAACTTATAAATATGATTTTAAAAAAATCAAGTAAAGAGATCAGGAGCTGAAAAATCTCTACTCCACCCAGAAACAATAGATTGAAGTCAAGAGGACAAAGCGGTGGCTAATGCATGCGCTAACCGCAGCATAAACAAAAGGTGCCGGGCTGTAGAGAATCTCTGTACACGCAGCCCCAGATTTCCAGAACTTTTATTGCCTCAATAACTCCTCCCGGCGCCAGCAACCCACGCGGACTGGCAGAGCCACCCCGCTCCTCACATATTCCCACCCCTTTTTATTTCTTGAAATATCTGCACGGAAACATTTTTTAGAAAGCTTGCATGTATTCATTCATCCATAAGAACAGATACAAGATTTGAACACACGCACGCTACAGATTTGAGGAAGAACACCGAAACCACACTCACACGCAGGAGAAAGCTGCAACAACACCGCTAACACCGCTAACCTGAGAGAGAGGACACCTCCAAACAATGTTGATGGCTGCATAATCCACCTGACGCAAGCATCAGGATCGTCGACGATGAACGAGCACAGCCAGGCCGCCCTCTCCTCCACCAGCTCCGGGCACCACCAGCGACCCAGCTGTGCCGGAACCTCCAGCCGTCTTCCTCCGGAACCCCGCAGCAACCTCCGGCGAGGAGCACAGAGCCGAGCTCCACCTCCAACCCTCCCTCCTACACACCAGCACCTCACAAGCCCTGCAGCGCCGCTGGAGGAGACGACGCCGCGACGAGAACAGGACCGGAGGACAGGAACTCCAGAGCGCGCAGACGGCGCCGCCGTCTCGCCGGCCACCCGCGGAGAAGAAGATCCCACAAGATCCGCAGAACTTGGGGCACCAAAACGACCGCCCGACCCAGAGGCCGGCGGGACTACCACGCCAACCGCCCGCCGTCGCCGGCCAGGGAGAGGAACGGTGGCGGACTTATTCTTCCACGACGACACCGATCTCCTCTCCAAATCGATGCGCCAGGAAACTACCCCTACCCTATCTACACGCCGGGCGCCGAGAGACGAGATCCCAACCTCCTCACGCCGCCGGAGCGAGCGGAGGAGGCCAGGATCCGCGCCCTCACCGCCGGCGAAAGGGGATCTCGACCGACTCGCCCTTTTTCGCCTCAGAGAACTGTAGAGGGAGGAGGGGAGACGGGCACTTCTTGAGTGTTCTGCACGGAAACATCTTCCCGTAATATTTCAACATTTCCATTTCTGGCGAGTAGATTCCTAGTTTTATTTCCGCCGTAATTATTTCAGTTGACCTGTTCTGCTCTGCCTTCTTTCCTTGTCGTCTGGCCGTTTGCTGCCTAATTGACCCGATTCTTTTCCCTTTTCTCCTTACGTTGTCGAGTTGGTAATGTGTTGTCGCATAAATTTGAAGCTTTTTTATACGCAGTCATGGCGCTGTCCTTGGGACCAAAAGGCCTGCAGAAAATCAATAAACCAACTGCTCCCTCTCCCTCTAACCTCCAACCAAAGTCTGATGAGCCTGTCTTGGAGCACCCACAGAAAAAGAAGTGAGAGGGAGAGGGAGAGGGTGAAGACACACTAGAAACTGCCGTCTTCAAGAAGAGGAGCCCCTACCTCCAACTACTCGCCTTCTCCCCATTGTGATCCCCCCTGCGCCCACCATTAACTGCCTGAATTGGTGGTTTCCTCAACAATCCCCGCCTCGGTTTATTGGAGTGGTTGGATTAGTAGGTGACCACAAGGGTCCATGGATTGCTGACCCTGCTTCGCTCGGCTTTTCTTTCTTGGGGAACCGCTTCCGGCAGAGGGAGACAGAGAAGAGCGAGTTCTTGGGAGTCTAGGCCAGCCTGCCCAGCCACCCATGGTTTGAGCTCTGGACTCTGGAGTGGTGGTTGTGTTCTTGTGTGCGCGTTCGGCTCCTACCTAGCCGCCCTGGAGGATGGCCGCGTCGGTGAAGCTGGGATCAAAGCCCGATGCCTTCAGAAGGCAGGGGCAGGCATGGTAATGCTCGTCCCTTTTCGCCCCAAGTTCTCTACGTTAATTTAGGTTTGATTTCTGCTGTATTTGTATGTGCTGCTTGGCCGGGATAAAGAATTGGGTATTGTTTCCTTGTTCCGGCTAGCTGAAACCTGGAATAGCTAGGGGAGAAAATATACGTATTCAGTTGATGTTCTTGCGTTTCTAGTCAAAATTGGTGGGAATTTGGTGGAGTTCTGTCCGGAGGTGTAATAATTCTTCACAAGTCAACTTGGTTGGCTGGGCTGCACGCCTTCGCAGTACACGCGCTTTTCCTTCCGTGATGCTGTCCGCACCTGGTCTATCTGCAATTCTGCATACAGGACACTTTCATCTTCACTTATTTTCAATTGCAAATAGAGCAGAGTTGGTCTATGTACTCCTGCTTGTTTGTCATGAGTGAGAGAAGATAATTCATGGTGAAAATATCATTTTCAAATTATATGTTACTACCTCCATTCCAAAATCAATCTCAAAACCTGATCCGCCGGTGCTCATAGGGGTAGGGTGTGCGTGCGTGCGTTCATAGGGGTGAGTGTATGCGCGTGTATGTGAGTGTCTGCGTTGTACTGTGTTTCGCAAAAAAAAATATTTTAGATATTTCAATACGGACTACATACGACTGAAATGAGTGAATCTACACACTAAAACACGTCTAGGTACATCGGAATCCAAAAACAGCTAAAACATCGTATATTTCAGAACGGAGGTAGTAGTTTCCAATATAGAATTTAAATTGGAAGGAAGGTGTGAGCTAAAATTTGAAAAAAAAAGGGTTACCGGACATACTACTTGCCGATAAGCTCTGCCCCTTGTGTTGTGCTGTCATTTCAGTATGTAAGGCATGCTTGAATCATGCATATTTCTCACGAAATCAGGGAAGACTTTGGCTGTTACCTACTTTAGTGCCTCATTGCACATGCTAGATGCGGTTCCACCGTTGAAGCATCGTGAGGTGTCATTCACTTATTGTATCCACAAAGATTGTAGTTGATTGCAGTTGACTGCTTCTGCAATTAGCTTGTGGTGGGGGTCGCTTGCAGTTTTTCGTGGATCGACATCACATTAATTGGCAGCGAGATGCTACCATTCCTCATTAATCATTATGGAGGACGGTGTAACCATCATGTAATTATTTAGTAGGGAACAGGTTTGGATTTGTTTTTAATGGAAAAACTCAAGCTCTACGCGATTCATGAAATCAATCACCTTTAGCAACACTGTTTGTGAGTTCTGACATCAAGAGACAATTACTGTGGATATATATGTTTCAAATCTGCTCACTGAAATTTTGTATTTATATAATTAAATATGTCCAATGTTGACTTTTTTCCTGCTTTTGAACCTTCTAGGTTCTGCACAACAGGACTACCCAGTGATGTTACTGTTGAGGTTGGGGATATGTCTTTCCACCTTCATAAGGTAATATGCATTTCCTGTGAGTTTCTGTAAATGCCTTTATGACGCTACAAACAGCTACTGTATTGCTTGTTACTGTAACACCCTGCAAGAAAATTATTTAAAGTTTTAGTATTAAAGAGAAAGTGCTTGAAGACGTTATGGAGGACAAACAAATTTTACTTACTCGTGACATGCAAACATTATCCATTCTAAGTCATATTGTAGAGGTACGGAACTACTTGTGGATTTTGAAAAATTACATTATCTGTATTAAGTCTTCTTGGAAGGATAAGCAACTAGTTGTATTAAAAGGATTTCTTAACTACTCGAGAATGAGCCAGCGACTCAGTGGTGGGGATTGGCGGTTGCTACCCTGCCCAGGTTTGATCCCCAGAGGACGAATTTCGGATGTCTCACTGAGGCTTTGCCCCATAAAAAAATCTCCTGCCTCCCACGCATATGTGCCACAACGATAGTTTCCATATGTGTGTGGTGTGCGTGTGTGGGTATGGCGTGAGTGTGGTGTGAGTGTGTGCATGAGTTCAGATACTACAGCTGTACTACAGACTACAGAGCGAGAGCCCTAAAAAAAAGATTTCTTAACCACTGAGAATTAATTTGTGTCAGCATTTCATCTTTCAAAAGAATGCACGGGTTCGCTCTGGCGGTCATTCGTGCATCTTTATTGTTTTTCTTACCCTCTAGATCTTCACTATCCTTAATGCTGGTTATCCTCCCTGCAGTTCCCTTTACTTTCCAAGAGTGCAGTTCTTGAACAGTTAATCGAGGAGAGTTCAGACCAAGAAGAAAGCATCATCAAGCTAAGTGATATCCCGGGGGGTGCAAAGTCATTTGAGATGGTGGCAAGGTTCTGCTATGGAGTGAAAATAGAACTTTCCTCTGCAAATGTTGTCTACCTACGTTGTGCATCTGAGCATCTCCAGATGACTGAAGAAATATCTGATGACAACTTGATTGCACAGACAGAAACGTTCCTTAATCAAGTAGTCCTTCGTAACTGGAAAGATTCTTTGAAAGCGCTGGAAACATGTGACGACTTCCTCCCTCATGCTGAAGATCTTCAAATTGTGAAGAGATGCATCGAGTCATTAGCATCGAAAGCAACTACTGATCCAAACCTGTTTGGCTGGCCCATAAGGGAGCAGGGCATCATGCAAAGCCCTGGTGGCAGTGTGCTGTGGAATGGGATTAGCACCGGTGCCAGGCCCAGAAACTTCAGTTCAGACTGGTGGTACGAAGATGCTTCATCATTGAGTTTTCCCATGTACAAGAGGTTGATTTCTGGTATGGTGTCTCGACGCATACGACCTGAGATTATCGCTGGTTCTTTGACATACTATGCGAGGAAGTATCTCCCAGGACTCAATAGGCGCAATAGCATGGGAATAATGCCCCCGGCTACTGCTCTTTCTGATGCAGAACAGAAGAACTTACTTGAAGAGATCGACAGACTATTGCCTGTTCAGAAAGGTTTAGTACCTACAAAAGTTTTGCTTGGGCTGCTTCGTGTATCCATGATTCTGAAAACCAGCTCCACTTGCACTTCCAACTTAGAGAAACGGGTTGGCATGCAACTAGACCAGGCCAGTCTAGAAGATCTACTGCTGCCAAATTACTCTTACACCATGGAAACACTGTACAATGTGGAGTGCATGCACAGGATTCTTGAGCACTTCTTGACAATGGACCAGGCTAATGGCGGTGCCTCCCCATGCATGGATGATATGATGGCCTCCCCTTCTCTGATGCCAATCACTGCTGTTGCTAGGTTACTTGATGGCTATCTTGCAGAGATTGCACCGGATATCAATCTTAAGCCTCCAAAATTCCAAGCTCTAGCATCTGCCGTGCCCGAGTACGCTCGGCCGCTAGATGATGGCCTCTATCGTGCCATTGATGTGTACTTGAAGGTTAGATCTTCTATCATACTTTCCTTTAAAGTTCTGTTGCGGTGCTTTAACTTTTCGAAAAGGAGGATGACTCGCTTTTAATTGTTTGCAACAAAAAGAAAAAAATATTAACATCTTGTCTTTGGAAACTGAACATTGGCATATATTTGCAAGTGCATGGAATGTGCACTTCCTGCCTTTGCAGCTGTTTAATAGCTTATTTTTGTGTTGCCCACAGGCACATTCCTGGCTATCAGAAGCTGAACGGGAGCAGCTATGCCGGCTAATGGACTGTCAAAAGCTCTCCCTAGAAGCGTGCACTCATGCTGCACAGAACGAGAGGCTGCCACTCCGTGTCGTTGTGCAAGTCCTCTTCTTCGAGCAGCTCCAACTAAGAACCTCGATTGCCGGGTGCCTGCTCGTGTCCGATAACCTCGAAGGGTCCAGGCCACTGCGGAGCGGCATGGCGATGTCCGGTGAGGCCGGGGGATGGTCCGCGGCCGTGAGGGAGAACCAGGTCCTGAAAGTCGGCATGGACAACATGAGGACGCGGTTGGCCGAGCTCGAGAAGGAGTGCTCGGACATGCGGCAGGAGATCCAGAAGCTGGGGCGTGGTGCTGGCAAGAGCGGAGGCTGGGCTTCTCAGTACGTCCCGAAGAAGTTCAACCTGAAGATGAAGCCGCAGATGTGCAGCGCCCAGGAGGGGTCGGTGAGCGAGCAGCAGAAGAGCATGAGCGCCAAGCTCGACAAGCTGCAGGCCAAGTTGTCGAAGCAGAAAAAGCAGCTCTCCGCGGAAGCCTGAAATCAGAAACTCCCTTCTCTTCTAGTACTTAATTTTAACTTGGTGTGGATCGCGTTTAGTCCTTCGCTTCTGTAGTTTGTTTAGGTTTCATGTGCCAAGAGGCGGTGGTTCCAGTTCCTTGATGTGAACATTTATGATGTTTTTTGGGTGTTGATTAGTGAGAACGGGAGATGTGTAGCAAAGTTTTATGTAACCTGTTGGCTGAAGTACCAGTACAAGTGGTTTGTTCATACTTGCAAGGACTTGCTTATGCACATAGCTTTGATATATAGCTTGGATTGTTAGCTCTTGTACGGGAGTAAATTTCTACTTGGTTTTGATTATTCAACCAAAGTACTTCAGACACGCAAGCTCAGTGTCGTTGGCATTGACTCATGACTTGTACTATGGGCTTGAGATAGAGAAAGGTAAGGACTAAGGAGACTGCAGGAATCTTTGACTACTGAAGCTAATAAGCGTCGTTGTCTGCTCTGAGAACGTGACTTGTACTAGAAAGTAGAAACTGTGATCAAACTTAATCCAAAGGAAGAATCTTTGATGCTTCAGGAAGCAGATGGTTGACCAGATCAAACGAATTGTATGGCCGGAGCCATGGAGATGGCAGTGCAGATTTTTTAGAAAATGTTGCAGATTTGATTTTTCTCTGCTGTGATGAACCTGTCCTTCACAGGTACCTCGAACAAAAATAGATGTGCCTATTTTTTGTATATACTTTTAATAGTGATATCAATTAGTTTATCGATCTCCTATATACCAGCTTGGTGACAGTCTGAACACAGTTTGCTGTATTCTTGCTTCACCCATCATTTGACAGCACAACTACACTAAAACATGTCTAGATACATGTGTGTGTGGAATAGCTAGAAAGTTTATATTTTGATACGGAGGAAGTATATTTTATCCATGAAAGCAACCGGCCATGCATTCGTTTGCTGGGTTTGTTATCTTGCTGGCGTCTCGTCGGAAATTCGCCGTGACTTCCGAGGTCATATGCTTACAGCTTACTGCAGATAAAAAGTCCTAAAAAAAGTAATTTTTAAAAGAAATTTTAGTATTTTTTTGGTGACGAACATATACAAGTGTTCTACGTACATACCAAGTTTCGTGGTGAAATGATACTTGTGCTGGTACAAAAACAACAAATCAATAGCCAAAATGAGATTACAAAAATACTTTTTAGAGCGCTAATTTTGCTCTCTTTTTTCGCACAGAGCACCACACGTCATTTAATCACGAAACTTGGCACATATTTAGAGCATTTTATGTTTGTCACCCATTATTTTCAGATTTTTTAAATATTTTTTTATTCGGGCAGGAGCTTGGAAGCCAAAACGCCTTTCTCGCGTCCAACGTTAGGGATATTTAGTTGTCACTTGTAAAGACAAAACCAAATAGGTTAACTGACAATTCAGTGTACGTACCATGCATGCGTACTCCAAACAGAGCTGCCAATCGCGTACGTACATCCAGTATTACAGTTTATACCTGTGATAGATGCATGTGAGTTGTCCAACACAAAAACAAAGCCAAGTGAGTACAATGCATGATGTACTGCATGAGACTCTGTGAGAGGCTGTGCTTTGTAAACTAAATCGTAAGGCCTTGTTTGTTACTCGTACTAGGGTATTTTAGAGGATTAAAGGTTTTGTTCTGTTTCGATCTAGACCCGTTTGATCGGGAAATTACATCTCGTTATTGCAGTTTAGTTGGTTCCAGAAAAATTTATACGCTGAACGTACTGTATATATGATCTGAGAGATATTAAGTAGGTTGTGAGGCAAAAAGGAAACATAGTCCATTTTTTTCTTGTTCCAAGAGTGACAAGCCGCAGCAGAACCTGCAATCAGTACCACTTTAACTAGCAGGCTGGAGTCTAAGCGAACTTCCCGACTAACACGTCAGTGTGACTGAGACGACCTATCGCGTGCATGCACTTTTTTCATGATCGCCGGAGTTCTTGTGACGTTAGCCGCTGACCCGGATTATGCTTATTTACACAAGTTCATTGTGTGTTCTGCATGCGCGGTGTCCCATTTGAGGTTCACCGATAAACATTATGCTACAAGTCAAAAAAAAAGAACAAGCATTATGCTACGCTAGCTGTGCTCAAATCATGAGTGAACACCGGCCGGGTTAAATATTCATCTTAGCGTGTCTCGATTATTCCTATATCAGACTTTTGTAATAATCATTGAAGTGGAAGTACTTATTATATAGTAGAGATTGTCTCACTTTTTGTTAGGTTCATCTTATTTATCGCATAGTTTAAAACTTATGAAAAAGTAAGATTTGCAAAAAGCTATTAACCCAAATCTAGGTTACCTATATCCTTTCAATTCTCCTCAGCGGAAACCCGGGTGATGTCATATGTTTGAGACTCATCAAGAGCAAAATTTTCTTCTTCTGGCGCACCAAACAAAACTTCGTGATATTTTGTGACATAAGATTTTAGCTGCTCATGCCTTTCGATCATACCCTCATCTTGTTGAAGAGTGAGAAAAAGTTTCATTGTATGACAGTCACATTGTGAAGTGTCTTGTATCAGTATTAGAGTGTTCTTCAAGCATATATTGGGTTTTGGACAGTTGTTACCATTTAATTAAGCACCCTCCTCACACACAAGATCGTGCAATCTATGCATCTGATTGACTTTTAGGCTCAATCCCTTGCTCATTCAGAGAATGTAATTCTGCAATTTCTTCAAATTCATTTGATAATTGGTAAAACATCAAGTTTTTCTTTTTAAGGATGCAAATTCCTCAATCCCTAAACTATTGTCGCATACCGCAGATTTTATTTTCCACCTTTACTTACCCTCAACCGGTTTAGCCACACGTTTTTTACCATATCAAAATCTATCACGGTGCAGCCATCTAAAGTCAAACTTGAATTGATGTTTATCACGGCGTATGCGTTTTTTTGGAAAATCAAATATCAAACCCTTCAATCATTTTAGTTTTACGGTGGAATTGTGCTATGTAGAGCAGGATTCAACGGTTGGCTCGCTAGTCATGCATGTTGTATGACAAAACGAAAAGATGGGTATTCCACTATTTTCCTTCGGAAGATACAGGCAAATCCCAGCAAAACCTCCAAATCAATCGGTCTAACTTGCTGGTTGGAGTCCAGCGGCAATCTCCTGACAAACAAGTCAGTGTGACCTCCCGCGTGCATTCCCATGCTAACTGGTTTTTCTTAACAGCGTTACCATGTTAGCCATTGACCCAGATATAGTATACAACTTGTTGTGCGTTCTGCATGTGTTATTGGTTATGGTTCCACTGATAAAATTATGCAACTACGATATGTCCTTTTTCCGCGGCCGTCGTCGGCGTCCGTCGCCGGGCTTGGCCCGGGCGGCGTCGGCGGCGGCGCCATGCCTCTCCCCCTTCGGTGACCCCCTCGCGCGGGGCGTCGGGTTGCCGGGCGGTGCTCTCAGGCGGCTGCGGCTCGGGTAGGTGGCGAGTTTCTTCTCTGCTCCCGGTGGTGTCAGCACTTGCAGCGGCGGCGCCGCCGTTGGTGGTGCGGGTAGCTGGGGTTCCAGCCAGGGCCCTGCAGGCCCAGATCTGGGCCCTTTGGGCCTGATCTGGGTCAGTGCGGGTCCAAGCTCGACCCGACTACCCGGTTTGCCTGAGGAACGATGCCTGGGACGGAGTGGCGGTGACGACGCCGCGCCTTCTGCAGCGTGGCGGCGGGAGCTTCGCGGACCCATTTGGGTCCGGCCGGGACTTTGATGCCGAGCTAGAGGGTAGCAACGGCGACGGCCTACGTGCAGCAGCGTGGTGGCGGAGACTTCACGGACCCTTTCAGGGGCCGGCCGGGCCTGCCCGGCCTGGTGTGTCTCTGCTACCGCGTCCGGTCGGCACCCGCCGATGGCGGTGGAGGTAGTCCTCCAGGTGGCTGTGCTGATGCCGCCCTCCGGCTCAAATGGCCTGGTGTGCTCTTGCGTGCTGCGTCCGGTCGGTTACCGTCTATGGCGGTGGAGGTTGATCCCTCCCGCGTGGATGTGGTACTGCCGCTCTGTCTACGGCGGGTTCTTCTCAGTTCGACCGGCCATGCAGTGCTTGCCATGGTGATATGACGTTGGTGGCCTCAATTCCGTGGTGGCGTTTGTTGGTGGGTGGCAAGATGGGTGGAGCGCTTCAGATTGTCCAGGGATGTGGTTTTTTCGGGGTCAGGAGAAATCCATGTCATCTTGACACCGACGCGGTGGCGCTTGTGAGCGTCGCTTTTCCTTCCTGAAGGGCGTCGGGTGTACCTCTTCCCCACTACCTGCAGCGTACCGGGGGAAACCCTAGGATCAGTCCGGGCAGCAGCAGCGTCTTGTTTTTCCTTCTTGGAGGTGCTGTTTGGTACGCGGCGATTCGAAGTGCTAGGATAGTGGTGGGACTTTGCCGGAGAGAACGCAGCGGTTGCGAGTCACTTTTGTTTTCGTTGATCCGCCAATGTCGGCATTATTTTCTTTTCTTTTCTTTTCTTTTTCTCTTTGTTTTCTTTTGGGCGTGCCTGTGCTGTTTTCCCCAGCAGTGGTATCAATCTTGTATCGGGTGGTTGCTATATTAATATAGCGGGGCGAAAGCCTATTTCTTCATATGTGCTCCAATCATGCGGATGGGTCGAGAACTCGAGATGGATTGACTTGATTAGTAGTGTTTGCGTGTGCATCGAATCCTCTTTATACAAAACGAAATACCGGCCCCCTCCATTCTCTAGCTTTGTATTCAAACTTATCTAATTATGATAAATTCCATAGAAAAATACGGTAACGTGAACGTCCACAACATCAAATATATATGACGAAAATATATATATGATAAATCTAATTGAACTAATTTGGCACGTTGATATATATTTTTATAGACTTGGTCAAATTTAAAAAGTTTTGACTTAGAAACAAATTTAGGATGACTTACAAACAAATTTCATGGTTCTTTAAAAGGTCTCTAACAATGTTTTATATCATTGTTAGAAAACATGCCACATATTATAAATAATGAGGTGGCAAATGAGTAAAGAGAAAGTAGGTTGCATAAACATGAACGACAACCTGTGCACAAGTGCCAAGGTAAAAATAGGGAGCAGCATCTCATTTTATCTAACCACCTACTGGGCCAACTTGAGACATATTAAAAAATGTGCCATATGTTGTTCATGGATGACATGGACACATTTACCTACAATAAAATCAGCAAATTGTTGGAGATACTCTTAACACTTAGTTAGACTTATTTCTGGCTTTTGAAATTTGATTTCTAAGCAAAGAAACACCTAAATAGGTGTTTTCGGCTTTTCTTTTTAGCTAATAGCCAAAAATAAGTCTAAACAAACATCTCCTGAGAGACGGCGCCATCTTCCGGCGTTGGGAGAGACCTTAATTAGTGATGATGTTTTTTGTCCCGTTCGTGTGCCGGTTGCATTCAGCTGAAGAGAATGAAGAGATTATCGCCCTAATTAACCAATTGCCTGCCATCTCGTCGCCGGCTTAAGAACGGAATAGTCTTGTAATCACCCGGGGGATCGCGCGCTCGCGTCCCCTGGGTCGAACGAACGACGCGTGGCACGACCGCCCTCGCCAGCTCGCCTTATCCCTTCACTGGAATTCCCCTTCCATCTCGCATCTTCTCTCTCCCATCGCTCTTCCGGCCGTGCACCACCGCTGCCCCGGCCATGCGCCGCCGCCCCTCTCCTCACGCGCCTGCGCGCTCGCGACGCCGCCCCTTTTCTCTCCCCGATTCTCCTCCGCCGAGCTCGTCGCGACCTCACGCCGTTTTCATCCCATCTCCTGCTCCGACGAGGCTCCTCAGCCCCGGCCTCCTTCACGAGCTCCGGGAGGGCCGGCTCCGCCACGACCTCGATCGCCCTCGGGTGCGTGCGTGCCACGCCGTTCTCCTCCCATCCCCTGCTCCGAAAGACCGACGAGGCTCCTCAGCCCCGGCCTCCTCCAACGAGATCCGGACTACGTGCTCCTTCGCGTCTGCCCCGCCATGATCTCCTCTGCTCGTACCTCCGCCGTAGCATGCTCCGTTCCCTCTGCTCCGACAACTGACGCCACTCGAGATTCGTGGGCGACCTCGACCCACCGCGGCCGCCCGCACACGAGCTCACCTCCGGCTACCTCTGGTTCTCTGCTCCTCTGCCCGCCGGCGCCCCTCCGCCATGCTCCACCTCTGCTGCAGCAGTAGGCCCCCATCGTTGGGGAAGAAGATGACCAAGGCGAGTCGGGGCGTGGAGCTGCATACAGCATACGTTGGGCTGCGGTGCTACCGAAGGTTCTCGTTGGTGCTCCCATTGGAGGGCGACGGTGCTGCCGAAGGAGGATGGCGGTGCTCCCATGCGAGGCCGCCGTGACCCTGCTTCGACGTGCTCCACCTCTGCTGCAGCGGTGCGCCCGCGTCGTTGGGGAAGAAGATGACCAAGGCGGCAGGGCGAGCCGGGGGCGTGGAGCTGCATACGTTAGGATGTTGTCCTGCCGAAGGTGCTCGGCGTTGCTCCCGTGGGAGGGCGGAGGCGCTGTCGAAGGTGCTCGGTGTGTAGGGAGGCTGCGCTGTCGTTGGTGCTCGGTGGTGCTCCCATGGAAGGATGGCGGTGCTACGGAACGAGCACGGCGGTGCTCCCGTGGCAAGGCGCGGGTGCTTCCGGTCGCAGTTGCAGGCAGTCGACATCGTCGCTGTTGCTTCTGCTACGATACTGTAATGTTTACAATTTTTGCTTCAATAGTTTCGTGGGTTTGCTAAAATAGCACAATGTTTTTGCTACGACGTTTTTGTTCATGTCTGAAATTTTGCACCGAGAAGAAATTTTTTGCTACAATTTGTTCTGATGTTTTGCATCATAAGTCTCAACTCTCCGGATTTTTTTTGCAACGATGCTGCAATATAACAATTTTTTTGCTATTATTGTTATGTGGGGTTGCTTCAATAGAATGAAAAATTTGCTACGATGTCTCCGGCGAGGTCTTCGTTGATGTCTCCGGTGATGTCTCCGGCGAAGTCGATTTTGCTACAGTAGCATATTTTGTTGCTACGAAATTTCCGGCGAGGTCTCAGATGAGGTCTCCGGCGAAGTCAGTCTTTTTTTTTTTTTCTGAGCGAACCGTTTTTTGCTACATAGGGAGGAAAAGCGGGGATTATTTGCTACGGCGGTAGCAACGCGTGGGGTTGGTGGGGTGGTGCGGGATCTGACGGCTCCTGTCAATCGCATCGGATGGCTGGCGACCCGGGGGATCGGACAGAAAGATCCCCGGAGATGGCTAGTCCTGTCCCTTAAGAACCCACGCGCGCGCGCCTCCATTTGTCACTCCCCTTCTTTTAAAACCCCGCGCGTATCGCGTCCTTTGACCCATCTCCCATCCTACAATTAAGCTCGCGGACAACGCGAGTCGCGAGGGAAGGAAGGAACCCCGAAGCCAAACAGTCCACCACACAGAGAGCCTAGACACAGGGCACAGCCATGGCGGTGGGCTCCGACGTTGGCGTCGTGCGACGGCGCGGGTGCTCGTGCTCGAAGGAGGACTTCTTCCCGGAGGAGTCGTTCTCGAGCTGGCGGGCGTACGGGCGCGCGCTGCGGAGCACGGGCCCACGGCTCGCCGACCGGCTGACGTCCCGTTCTCTCGAGGCGACGGAGCTGCACGAGGTGCGCGCCCGGAGCGGCGCCGACATGAAGCGGGACCTCACGTGGTGGGATCTCGCCTGGTTCGGCGTCGGCGCCGTCATCGGCGCCGGCATCTTCGTGCTCACCGGCCAGGAGGCCAGGTTGGTCGCCGGCCCGGCCGTCGTCCTCTCCTACGTCGTCTCCGGGGTCTCCGCCATGCTCTCCGTCTTCTGCTACACCGAGTTCGCCGTCGAGATACCCGTCGCAGGTAATTGTTTAACGCGCATACTGACAAACATAACATACGTACCTGCTGTAGCTTGCCCGACGAGTATGATCCGGTTTAAATTAACAAAAAAAATCTATAGTTGAAGATTTTCTCGTCGTCACTGCCTGTGCCCTGAATGGATTAATTAAGCTTCTTCTTGATGCTAGTAGTATCATTAGTTCATTACTACTGCTATTTTCATTGATGTATAAGCATCGCACGTAGAAATTCCATAGATGCAAAAGAAGTCAGTCTTTTACTGAACTAACCGAGGTAGTTTGATGGATAAGCATCGCACGTAGAAATTGGAAAGATTCTTCGGTCACTTGAGGAAGTCCAGACATGGAGCAGGTAAAATAGAAATATTCTAATTATGTTTGTAAAGATTCTACTAGCAAACGTACCATTTTGGCACCGTTATGCTAACATAGTATAACCTCAATTAGGTAGAAGAATACTTGGTGCTACATATGTGGCTGGCATGTCTACATGAATGGGCATGCATGGTAGTTTATTTTCCCAATTATTTACCAAAATAAATAATGAAGGATGAGGATCTTGATCTACTCTGCACTCGGCAGATACTGATCGATCCCACTAACTTGAATATGTCCAACATGTCACTACTACCAGTACAACCCCGCAAAAAAAAAGTACTCCCTCCGTCCAACAATAACTGTCTTAGATTTGTCAAAAAGTTGATGTATCTAGACATGAAACATGTATAGATACATCCACTTTTGTGCAAAATTGAGACATTTATTTTGGGACGGAGGGAGTACTAGGGACCAGTCAAAGGCCAGAGCAAGTCTGGGGCATTCGTTTTCTCCATGATGTTATCCAGTTGACTCACTCACTTGGATTCTTGGACCTAGTGCACCTAAAATGTACTCTTTTATTCAGTTTCTCCTTTGAAAATGAACGGGTATTATAGAAGAACAGTACTACTACTTGTCAAATCCGTTTGGACTTTGAAGGATAATTCACACTGCACATCAGCAAGCTTGTCTGAGAAGTACTATCAGTAGGCTAGTTTTTAGATAACAGGCCAGAGATCAGTAGACTAGTAGACAGTAGTTGATCTGGTGAATTGCTCTGCTTTGTCGTGATCAAAATTCTCATCGTTTGACCAGTTATTAACGGTGTTTCTGCAAGTTGAGAGTGACAGGGATGCCGTGGACTTGCCTGTTTTCTTTCCTTAGATTAGGGAAACCAGTAAACCACTTTGTTAAATACTGATAAGTTAGTCGGTTTGTAGGAACACCTTGTGAGTCGTTTCATTTTAGGAACAAGAACCATGACAGATAGTCACATAAACAAGCACACAATTGCGAAGACAATAGTCCATCGTTGTAAGACACAAAGGACATCCAAGGAATTGTTGGTTCTCAAGTATATATAGAGTTGCGACCACATGATTAGGCTATAGTTGCTGTTGTTGTACTGTGTTGCCCTAAACTTGTTTTTTGTAATTTATCGTAGAAAGTACTTGTAGCAAATACCAACAGGTTTATGCTCGGTTTGGAATTGAAGTGGATCAAAGTCACTGCGGTGTACTAAGTTAAACTGCATTTAGCTAACAAGATTTTGTCTATTTTACTTTGAGTTAAATCAACTATTTCAACTAACGTGTAATACTTTATAGGAGTAGCATATTGTAAAATACGGTTTGATTATCTCTAACCCTACTGACAAATTACTATTTCTAAGCTGCCACTGAGAATCGTCTTAGCAAAACATACTCCAAAATTGACTCAACTGAGCCATATTCACTCTGTTAATTAAATTAACCAGAACATACTCCAAAATTGACTGTACAACAGATCCATAGTGTTATACCAGATTTTTTTGGTGAATTTACAATTAAACTCAACTGACCAGTTATTAAAAGAGTAGTTTAATTGCAAATGTGATTTACTAGTCAATTAGTCATGCGGTTATGTGCATGAGCTGACTCCCAAACTCACATGCTCCTATTATGTTAAATAAAATTATAAAATAGTAAAACATATCAAAAAATTCTAAAAAAAACTGGAGATGGACATATATAAGTTTTCAACACACGTACAAAGTTTTGGAATGGAATGACATTTTGAGTGCTCTGTGCAAAAAAAAAAGTGGCTAAAATGAGATCTAAAAATACATTTTTGAAAACACTGATTTTGTTTTTTTTTCGCGGTGAGAACAAAAAATGTCATTTCATTCCAAAACTTTTCACGTGTGTTGAACCTTATATATGTTTTTCTCCAAAAAACTTCAGATTTTTTTGATATGTTTTACTTTTTTTATAATTTTGTTTAACATAACAGGAGCATGTGAGATCGGGAGCCAATGTGAATTTCTGTTTATTTTACTAGTACTTTAATCTGAACTGATAATTTTCTAGTTTTGTACCAGTTTTTTTTAGATGACACATTTTCTTTAGCTATCTGCGAAATGCCTGCGTTCCCTTGTGGA
This sequence comes from Poa pratensis, assembly GCA_947311845.1. Classification (NCBI taxonomy): domain Eukaryota; kingdom Viridiplantae; phylum Streptophyta; class Magnoliopsida; order Poales; family Poaceae; genus Poa; species Poa pratensis. The sequence continues at coordinate 82,147,284 of CAMZMU010000117.1, read as the reverse complement.
GGTAAAAACAGAGCATACCATTCACAGTAACAGTACAAGTGTTCGACGAAATTCTCGTGAAGAATCGGCTTCGATGTTCAATCCCTGATGTTCAATCTCTCGCAGGCGGTTCGTTCGCGTACCTCCGGGTGGAGCTGGGCGACTTCATGGCGTTCGTGGCGGCGGGCAACATCCTGCTGGAGTACTGCATCGGCGGCGCGGCCGTGGCGCGCGCGTGGACGTCCTACTTCGCGACGCTGCTCAACCACGAGCCTAACGAGTTCCGCATCCACGCCACCTCACTGTCCGAGGACTACTCCCGCCTCGACCCCATCGCCGTCGTCGTCATCACGCTCATCTGCGCCTTCGCCGTGATCAGCACCAAGGGCTCGTCCCGCTTCAACTACGTTCTCTCCATCGTCCACATCGCCGTCATCCTCTTCATCATTATCGCCGGTCTCACCAAGGCCGACACCGCCAACATGCGCGACTTCATGCCCTTCGGGATCCGGGGCATCTTCGCCTCATCGGCGGTGCTCTTCTTTGCCTACATCGGCTTCGACGCCGTCAGCACCATGGCAGAGGAGACCAGGAACCCGGCACGCGACATCCCCATTGGCCTCGTCGGCTCCATGGCGATCACCACGGGGCTCTACTGCATCCTGGCCGTCACCCTCTGCCTCATGGTGCCGTACGGCGCCATCGACCAGGACGCGCCCTTCTCCGTCGCCTTCGCCGACAGGGGCATGAACTGGGCCAAGTATATCGTGGCCTTCGGCGCGCTCAAGGGGATGACCACCGTGCTGCTCGTCAGCGCCGTCGGACAGGCGCGGTACCTCACCCACATCGCCCGGACGCACATGATGCCGCCGTGGTTCGCGCAGGTGCACCCTAAGACGGGCACGCCGGTGAACGCCACCGTCGTCATGCTCTTCGCCACCGCCGTCATCGCCTTCTTCACCGACCTCGGCATCCTCTCAGCCCTGCTGTCCATCTCCACGCTCTTCATCTTCATGCTCGTCTCCGTCGCGCTGCTCGTCCGGCGGTACTACGTGACCGGCGAGACGACCGCGGCCAACCGCAACAAGCTCGTGGCGTGCATCGTGGCCATCCTTCTGTCGTCGGTGGCGACGGCGACGTACTGGGGCCTGGACCGCAAATCGTGGGTGCCCTACGCGGTGACGGTGCCGGCGTGGCTCGTGTCGACGGCGTGCCTGTGGGCGTTCGTGCCGCAGGCTAGGACGCCGAAGCTGTGGGGGACGCCTCTGGTGCCGTGGCTGCCGTCGGCGTCAATCGCCATGAACATCTTCCTGCTCGGCTCCATCGACGCCAAGTCGTTCGAGCGGTTCGGGATATGGAGCGGGGCGCTGCTCGTGTACTACCTCTTCATCGGTCTGCACGCGTCCTACGACGAGTCCAAGGCGCTTGCCGCCGAGGCCGCCGCCCGCAAGGTAGAGGACGGGCAGGTGGCGCCGCCGACCAACGGCAAGTGATTAATATCATCAGACATCAGCGCGGCGCGGTCCGGCCCGATCTACCCTTGGAGGTTTGTATGTGTGTGACATTGCGAATTATAGTGTGATGTATTGTACAGTATGATATGCACGACCAGAACGTACTTGTAGCAAGTTGTTTAATCATGATACCAAAGATAAATTTCTTCAAAAACGATAGTGGATTAAGATGTTAATCTTCGTGAAAAACCACTGTCCCGTCCATATAACGTGAGTGCTTAAAGTTTTAAATTCTTTGGAGTTCACATATAAAAGTATAGGGCTTTCTAGAGTACATTTTGTATAGGGACGTGGGTATAAAATTTTACCCATACCCTTACGCATGGATATAAAACTTTACCCACACTCATATCCGGTGGATACCATTAGGATGCCTCTCATAGGTAAAATTGTCATTCCTAGTTGTGTGGTCTGTTTGGAAGAGAGAAACCTAGAATTTGACATAACTTGGTATTGCCTTTGACAAGTATGCATTTGGTTTGTTTGGCAATCAGTTATCAGGCCATCCTAATAAGTGAATTAGCTTGTCAGTTTTGGTGAAACTGAAATACTGGGTCAAATTGTCACAATATCACATCTGAAATTCGGAGTGATATTTTAGATGGCATACAATTGCCATAATGTCATAACTAGAAGATAACATGTGCAATTTACTAAAGATAGCAGACTTAATGTATCTCTAAAACACAATACAAACAAAGACAACTTGTGCAGCTCTTTCACATCTAAATGCACAGGCATAACTTACTTGTGGCATGTTGTTTAGGGTGTCAAGGTAAATTTAGGGGAGTAATCCAGTAGACCAAGTTTGTTGTTTGGCTAATCCTGAAATTGTCGAAGTATGGCCAAACTACAAAGCAACGTGTTTCAGATGTAAATTACTCTTTATAAGAAATCACTGTCAAATGTAATACATGAGATAGGATGTCACACAGCCGGCAAGCCTGTGGCGGCGCTCGACCCATTCATATATGCAGTTTTGTGAATATCTTCTTTTAATGTTAGAACAATATAAGGTTTATATTAAAAAATACCACCGTAATAATTCCATAAACTCTATTTTGTAATCCGGAGTATATTGTTTCAAACACCAGAGAACATATATTTGAATGGCGGACATATTTTTAAATCCCATGAAAGTGTTTTCTACTCCGTGAACATTTTTTCAACCCCTAAAAATTGTATAAATTTTGAACATACTTTTTAAAACCCGTGATTTTTTTGAACCCCCATGAACATTTGTCGTACAAGTGTGCATTTTTCTTGAATATACTTTTGAATCTCATGAATATTTTTGGAACGAACATTTTTATCTAACCCTAAGGAACTTATTTTAGACCATGGACAAATTTTTAATCATGAAGAGTTTTCTTTCAAGACCTTGAACAATTTTGTCTTAAAAAAATGAATGCTTTCTAAATTCCGAATATTTTTTAATAAATTAAATTTAAATAAATAAAAACAAAATAAGAAATATTAATTAAATGATCAGGAAAGTAATGAAATAAAAAACAAAAGAAGATAGAAATAAAAATAAAACATAAATCATAAATGAAAATCAAAAGAAGAAAGAAAATACAGAAGAAGTAAAACACGTACCTCAGTTGAGCCGGCCCATTTGCCTGATCCTACAGGCGACGCGTACCGCCCACATCGCCACGAGCGGCGTATAGGAATTGCTGAAGCAAATGGGCGGAGACGGGAATTGTGTCCACCCCAGAATTATATATGGCCAAGTGTGTGCTCCTCTATGCAAATGGGACATGCGAGAAGGCCTACGGACCAAAGCCCAGTGTCATGTTTCAAGAAACAAACCTGTCCATTTGAGAACAAGGATTCCCTAAAAAAGAAAAACATTGAGAACGAGGATTCCCTAAAAAAAACGAGAACTATCCCTCCGTTCTACAATATAATATATTTTACGTATTTCATATATTGTTTAAATTCGGAATAAAATGAGTGAACATATACAGTAAAACATGGCTAGATACATATGTACACATGTGAATGTGGAAAAGTCTAAAACATGTTATATTGTATAACGGAGGGAGTAGGAGAACAGTGCAAGTTATATTCTCTTTCTCTCTTTTTTTTCCCCTAGAAAGTCATTTCCACACTAGTGTTGCCCGTCGGCAGCTACCGCCACCAGAGATGGCCAGGGTAGGAGGGTGGCAGCCAGAGCTAAGAACACGATGAAGGTGTACACATATCATAGCTACTCCCTCCGTTTTTTAACATAACATGTTTTAATTTTCACATTTTTATGTATTTAGATGTATCTAGACATGCTCTAATGTGTATGTTCACTCATATTAGTCCGTATCTAGACAACATGTATAAACTCTAAAACATCTTATATTTAAAACAGAGTGAGTAGCTTCTTCGCCTTTCTACAATCGATCAGAGTTGTCCATTTGTCATTGGACAGACATGGATTAATAATCTAAGCAACCATTTCCAAGAAGACGAGATTATTTTCCCAGCTTTCCTTTTTTCTCCGGGAACAAGGCGTAGTAGGAGCATATTCTACTTGCCGGCGTCGGCAAGACGATAACACCACACGATCGAAATTTCTTCAAATTCCTGAAAATAACTTGCACCCGAAACTGGTCCTAAAACTAAAGTGGCAGCCCAAAACGCTCCCCCATGACTAACCAGGGCTTACACATTTCAAAGTGTCCTTTTCCATCAAACATGTTCTGAAGTTCGAGCTTGATTTAGTATTGCTCTGTCAGCCAGTCAGCCTAGGATTCTCATGGAAAGCATGATGGAAATTATGTGATGATGAGTTTCTGCTAAGATTATCCAGGCAATACATGAGATGTCCCACTGAGTTATCTTAAGCAAGCTGCAGAGAACTGAGATTAATTATGTGCGGTGTTCGCGAAAGGTGAGACACACTGCCACACATTACATATGGCCTGGCACATGTACCTTTCCCTTAGGTCACAAGTTACCGAGAACAAAAACATGCATACGTCGTAAAATTTATCCATAGCAGTACCACATAAATATTTGTGGTGCGGGCTTTGGGTTTCCTCCTAAATGTAGTTCAGTTAATCCTTTAAAAAACAATGGAGTTTCATGGTTAATCCTATACTTACTCCGTCCAGAAATAAGTGTCTTAGATTTGCACAAAGGTGGATGTATCTAGTCATGAACGGAGGGAGTATTATTGTCTGTTGGCAATGTTTGTAGGGCATGCAACACCTCTCAATGAGCTTCGAAGTTAAGTACATATGCCTACCCTAAACCTTGAAGACCGAAGACACGTGTCAGGACTATTTTTATTGTTTTAGAAAGAATTTGTATGGGAATGCTTTTTGTACGGAAATCAACGAATTCAAAGGATGATTTGGGCATGCATAAAGCGAAATTCATATCGTGCAAACTTGGGCCCTCATCTGAATTATGAGTTAAGCATGTCTGCCTAGGTAGTACTAGAACCAAAGCTAGTAGGCTACATAGCTGTCCAGCATGGTGGTATATCTTTGTATCCAACTTTTTTCTATTGTTATAATGTGATCATTAGCATAGTGAGAGCCCTTCGCGTACCGGCACTGCTTAATCATATTTCCGGCATGCATGTACGAAATATATATCTATATATAGGCTAGCTCAGTTGTTATTGGGCGACCTCAAATTGAACAATTAGTTGGTGTCGTTCGGCAATCATGTGTTTGCATGAAGTTCTCTCCATGCAGATCTGATAGATCGGTCGTTGATCGATCGATTTGAAACCAAAACCCCAAAAGATATGCGTGTTAGTATGTTACTTCAAAACCGGGTTTTTTCTATGCCAATTATATACTCCCTTCATACCAAAATTATTGTCTTAGATTTGTCCAAAAGTGAATGTATCTAGACATGTTTCATGTCTAGAACTCTAGATACATCCATTTTAAGCAAATCTAAGACAGTTATTTTGAGACAGAGGGAGTAGTACGAATCTAGCTTGTTTTCATAATTCATGGTATTCAAACCCTCGGGGACTTGGGCTGTGGTTCTTAAAAGAGAACCAAACAATCTTAAAACAATTAACCACCAAGCTTTTAGTTCGTTTGGCCTCTCTGTTTTAGGATGATTCCGATCCTCCTTTTGTTATGTTTGTCGTTTTTCTGAACCATTGGATCCAAATTGATGGTTTTTCGATGTTTCTCTTCCTCGATATTCTTCCTCTTTAACCACTGGCGTCTCTCAAACAAGGCACTTCCGGCGGAGTCATCGCATCTTTCAGTATAAGTCTAACTTGTTTACATGATTCACATTTTATCCCTTGGCACTACACCACAACACCGGATTCCCAACAAGATTTTTGGTAGGAAAAATGTCGGTCGGTAAAAGGTTTTTCCCACTAACATTGTTTGTCACCGAAAATCTAGTTGACAAAGCTTTTTGCGTACCAACGTTGTCTCTCATATGAAAACTTTACCCACCAACAATTGTTTTCCCAATAGGCAAGGTTGTCCTCACGAACATCGATTGGGTAACGGTCAATCTGTTCTCCTGCTTTTCTGTCGACCGATAATCTGTCACCTGAAGGATCAAGATATACGACTAGAGGGTACTCAAATAAAATCTATGAATGAATTCTTATGAAGAATCTAGGATACTAGTGAGGAATCTTGTGAAATGCGGGTGTAGCATATAAATCACATGTTTACCAAGATGCTTCAAATGAATGAGATAGAATACATATACTTCTAAGGATAATGAAGAACATGCATTTTGATAGTAGCTTCATGTCATATTGATATAATTCAATCACAAACTAAATAGCTCGGAGTAAAAGATAAGCAGCTTTTTGTTTGAAAACACATTACAAATGATCATAGAGGTTGCGCGTAAACTCATCACTATGAACATACGCACGCACACCCTACACCTATGAGCACCTCCGAAAGACTAAGTTGGCAGGTAGCTTCAAGAAGTGTCGAGGGTTGTTAACAAGGGTATCCATATAGCTCGGGTTCGACATCAAAGAGAGAGAAATCTTGGAAACGATCATAGAGGTTGTGGGGAGATGGACGTTGGAGCTGTCGAGAAACAGGATTGACACGAGAGTTTACCCAGGTTCGGCCCCTCCGGAAGAGGTAACGACCTACTCCTGCTTTGTGTGTATAGTGTCGATTATGTGTCTTGCTTCACACTTTCTTCCGCTTGTCTCTGTCTACCCCGGGTTGTGCTTTATATACTAACAGGGCCGGGTTACAAATGAATTGGAGTTAACACCCACTAGTTTATACATGATGGGGAGTTAATCCTGTAGTGGCACCTTCTCGTAACACCTTGAATAAATGGTATAACGCTTGTCTTGACGGCTACTCCATCGCTTGACCTTCCGTCTTCACGCCTGTTGAGATTTGTGCCTGACTCCTCTGGAGTCGACATGCCGAGTCGAGCCAAGGATCCTACCTGGTCCAGTCGACCTTTCTGTAATCTTCGTGAGCCTCTTGGGCTTCTTAGGTTTGGTCTTTCTTGAAATCAGTGTAGTGGGCCTACATGTTTCTGGCCCCCTCCTCAAGAAGCAAAAATGAGCAGATTTAGCATAGGACAAGAAAATCAATGTTAAGTTGTTAACATAAGAAGATTGGGCAAACATATGATTCACTTAGGATAGTGCTAATGATAGTATGAGTAAGTTGTAAAACAATGATGTAAATTAGGAAATGAGGATTCCTCATTCGATTCCCGAAGTTCGACCTGTTGGCGTAGATCTACTTCTTTGTTTGGAGAGGCTATACATACATGCATCCAAATCCTCCAGACTTAGCCTTCTTTTCTGTACTCGCAAGGCTTGGTGTAACGCCCGACACAATGTAGATTTAGCGTTACCGCCAAATCCGCATAATAGCGATCCTAGAACGCCCATCAATCACAACGCGCATGTCAAAGCGTACACGTTGTGGGGGCGGAATTGTAGTAACATTACAACAGTCATGAAAGAATCCACGACAACAACAAAGGTTATATACAACAACCACTCAACGAGTCAAGATACAACTAGATACAATACAAAGATACAATGCAAAATAAACTAAATAGTATCCGACTACGGATAAGATACAAACTGGACTAAGAGTCCTGAAAATAAACGATGGCGCCATATCCCTGTCCAGGCCAAGCCCGAGGGATTACCAAACTAACGTTATCAAACAACAGACTCTGCCTAAATTGGGCCAACAGTTGCCGATATAGGGGGAAGGAGAAAGAAAGAAATACAAGCTGAGTACCAGCAATGGAAGGAGATAAACCCGGAGGACTTTAAGAGGCACAAGCACAAGGAAAAGGGGTGTCATAGGATATATGGTGGACTTAGCGAAGACGAGCAAGCACTAAACAACCTATAGATACATCCTAAAACTTTCGTCTATTAAAGAGGGATAAGAGAGCGCATATGAACTAACTAGTTACTAACACCAAAGATAAAACAACCGATTATCACTCACTCGATTAACCCACGAGTAAGCAATCCAAATGCACTCACTGGTTTGCAAGTTTATGGCTATCAATAACACATGTAAGTCATACAAGTGCCATGGCAATCGAGGGCGCTCTTCGAGGCGGTCACACATACATATGTGGGAAATGGAGAGACTGCCCTTTTCTGGCTCCAAGGGCAGAGGATTGTGGAGATCGCGCCGAACCTCTCATCCATGGTGGCAAAGCGGATCCTTTCGACGCAGACGGTGCGTGACGGCCTCCTGGGGCGTGGCTATCAGACTGTGGCCCTGACATGACTACCACAACTCTAGAGGAGTTCTTCCTAGTTTGGGGAAGGGTCCAGGAGGTACAGCTTGATCCTCTCGTGGTGGACTCGCATGTTTGGATGTGGGAGAGGAATGGGAAATACTCTGCACGCTCGGCGTACAGAGCCTTCTTCGCCGCTAAGATAAGGGCAGAAGGCGTGGACCAGATTTGGAGATCGAGAGCTCCGCCCACTTGTCGCATCTTTGAGTGGCTAGTGGCCAAGAACAGATGTTGGACTGCGGACCGCCTACAGCGGAGAGGACTATCTCATCCAGCAGTTTGCCCTTTCTGTGATCAGGAGCCCGAGACGCTGCAAGACCTCCTGCTCGGGTGTGTTCTAGCATGCGAGTGGGGATTCATCCTCAACTTATGGGGTAAGCCTGAGTGGATGACGAGAGTGGACACGCCTCTAATGGAATGGTGGACGGAGCGGACGACCACCTGCCAAGAGGCGAGAAACCTGTGGACGGCCCTTACACTAGTGTTCTGGTGCATTTGGCGTCACCGGAATGATGTGGTTTTTGAAGGGGTGTCTCCTGCTTCCAGAACAATCAAGATAAAGACTCAGGGCGCAGTTTGAGGCTTGGTGACTGGTGGGTCTCTTCCGGGGTGAGGCGTTTGGCTTTCCTTCGCCCGAGCCGGAATGGTGGCTTGTAGGAGATTAGGATCGGATCCTGGGGAGCTGCTACCCCTTGTTTCAGCAAGCTTGTTGGCTTTGACAGCGATGTAAAACTTGCCTTCTTGGCACTCCTTCTATGATATGTAATACACCTTCCAGGGTGTATTCTAGAAAAAAATGACACAATGTAAGTTGTTCTACGATCTTGTTAGCCAACACCTTCACCAAGTCGTCCATAACAGCGGACACGGATTTTCAAAAAGATTTAAACCTGTAGGGGTGCACCAATGTAGCCACACGCATCAGAATTGCCTGAGGAGCGGTCCACACAACACTTCACTTCATTACAAACAAGTTCAAGGAGCAAACTAGCTAGGTTGGAACCACATCAAAAGTTCATCCGAAGCTCCGAGGCGGACCTAGCCGTTTGCTTCGATGTGCTAGGTGGACTAAAACGATGGCCGCTTTGCAACATACCGCGAAGACCTGTAAAAATGTACGCACCTCGGGTAACACCGCAATCCATCATGATCTCCATCGTAGCTGCAGAAGAAGGTAATGTGCATACGCCAAATGGAAAAGCCCGAACTATGTTGTGGCTCCTTGACAAGTAGGCCAATCCGCTAATAGGTTGCGGGGAGCCCGATAGGTCCCACATCTGGTTAGTGAGCTCGGTCTTGGATCGGAGGACAAGAACTCAAGTTCTAGGGCGACACTAGTGGCACAAAACGCCACGCATGGCCTTCCACCGGTGCCTTATCATTAAGTCATCATGATCGTCCCAGAACATAAAGCAAGTACCACTTATCGCGTCGTCGAAGATAAAGATAACAAAAAGACATGCATCCTAACTAGACTAACAAGCATAACAGGGGTAATAAGATGTGGAGGTAAGGCTATATCATGGCTGCAAGATATACATGTGGATAGGAATCGAGACAAAAGCATCGTAACACAAGGCTAGCGAGCAAAAGAGGCGAGGTGTAGGTAGAAGAAGATGCTTGCCTGGAAACCAAGCAGTAGAGGTAGCAGATACATCCGGACAACTTGTCGCTGCTCACATCATCTCAACGTCATGTCCGGCCGTGAAGAAGCAACAAACACTGGAAAGCGCAAACCATGTATTTTACAACTGCAACAAAAGATTCAGCATGCGATGATATGTATGCATGACACGGCGAGATGCAAGGACAAGTTGCAACTTAACCAATTTAAGTGGAACCGGAATCACACAATTAATTAGAAAGTTCAAGTTATTTATCCACCGATCAATATTAATTAAAACTTGATTAACATGACAAAGCAAGGCATGCGTGAGCTATACACAAGATTAATGAAATAGTATATTATTTAAATTAATGCCCCACACATTTCATATTTAATTATTTAGGTAATCATCCAAAACACACCTAAACAAGAAGCTACATGATGCAAACATGAGCATGGATGACAGATTTATAATCTATGCATTTTTCTGATAAAGATAGACATACACATCTCCAAATATTTTTATACTCTATTGTACATAAAAAATCAGCACATGTTAATATCTGCTTCTCTCCGCGAAGGGTCATTTTACGTCTTTCTGAGTCAGATATACAAATCTGTAAAACAAATCTTGACCAAAATTAGGAACGATTCTTTTTTCCATGAGCTTTGCTTGTGTTTACACATGAACTTAGTAATAAGTCTCTAAAAACTATCAATCCCTCATATGTGTGGTATCGTCCACTCGACTAGTACCCTATCCTTCTACAAAATCTCTGCATGCCCGAAATTCAAAGGAATTTAGCAAGCGACATCGGTGGCACATCTCACCTCCTCCTTGTCGCGGCGATGGAATTTAGGTGTTGAGAGCCTCAGATGTAGATCGACTTGTTTTGGCACTACCTAAATGCTCTCGAGGTCCTACAACTTCACGGTGGTCACATTTTGGGGCCTGTGTGAGGTGGCGCTCATTGAGGTTGCCACCGGGGAAGTAGTACATTTCCCAGGCAACTCGATGCAGTGTGGGGATGTACAGGTGCATGAGGTCGTTCGTTTTGAGACTATGGTGGAACACACGTGAAAAGTGGACCAAAAAATCGACACATGCCGTAGGATAGGGCTCTCTCTTTACTATTCAGATCTTCATAGAAAGCAGACGTATACATGGTGGTATCTCTACCACTAAATATATAGGTGGCTTCCATGCCAGTTCGAGTAGGAGTCGAAACTCCTCACCTGGAGAGAGGGGAAAGACCACCTACTGGGGGTCGGTTTCCTAAGAGTTCGCATGGTGTTGTCAGCATGCGCTACGCAACCAGCCTCCAACTTGTTCGTCGAGGTTCTTTGATACAGTGACATGCTCGACAAAATACCAAGCCGGCAATTTTTTTCCTTCTGAGTTATTAGATCATTATGTTTATGAGGGCTACTACAACTGCTTAGTATCAGATGGATAAATGGTTGGATGTGTTAGTTATATTACTTATATGGACTTTTTAGAATTACGGGCCTCATTTTACATTTCACTCTGTGGCTAAAAATCCCTGGAGACGGACATGTGTACACTCCGGATTCTAGGTGCAACAGATTGGAGATGGTCGCAAGGGATTTATACGACCGATCCGGCTGGCGGTTTGACTATAGGATTTGTCGATATATCCCCGCAGATTTTCTTTCAGCTTTTTTCATTGTTTGATTCATGTATCAACCTACGAGATGTACAACTCTTAAACGATAAACTCTGCAGTACTGATATGATGAAATGAATATACATCGATTTGATGCAGAGGCCGTGGTCAGCCCCATTTCGGACAAAAAAAAGACCGTCCATCTAGGTAGATGGAACAGCCAATCCATGCGTATGTACACTCTTTTCTCCCGTGCAAGAGAGAGAGGTCCTATCTTATACTAGGCGATGCACCCCACCGGGCCAAGGGCGGTGACATGCGTGCATGGGCGTCCACATACACGTCGGGCATGCTTTGCTTGCACTACAATGCCAGGGCCCTGTATTCTTTGGTTGCGAGGGACAGAGAGAGACGACGACAAGGCATGGGAAAAGTGACATGGGCACTCATCATGCCAGGGCCAGGGACAACGGCTCACACACGCAGAAAGCATCGGTGCACGGCACAAGCCCTAGCATTGACCTAGCTAATTACCTTGTGAAATCCTCTAGATTTCCAGATCATGGGCCAGTAATTGTGCTGTTATGCGTGTCAGCTGGTTGGTGCTCAAGGTAGTTGCCATTGTTGTCCTTTCCTTGGTGCATCCCTTGCACGAGATAAAAGAAAAGTGCCTAAGCTATATGTAGCTGCCTTTCTCTCTTGTGCTCACCACGTTCTTGACCTATGACGGTGTCTATTCTGATCGACATGGCATGCATATATATCATGCTATTTCTAAACAAAATTATTTAAGGTATCTCTATCTAACTACATACTCCCTCCGTTCCAAAATAGATGATTTTCATTTGTTCACATGTAGATGTATCTAGACATGTTACATGTATAGGTGCATCCACATGTGGACGAATGTAAAGTCATCTAATTTAGAACGGAGGGAGTACATGTATACAATACAATTAGCTCGATCTATCCGTTCATAATGCCAAACTTTGCATCTTTAATTATTGGTTATACGTAAGCACCAGTACCATACATATGATCCTCTACATGAAGCTAGCCACCTACGTAAGAGTACGACGGCACAAGTCTTATCGATCTTTAATTATGAGGATGTAACATATATTCTCCGGTGTTGTTGTGGTTAGGTTTTGTCCCGATCTTGCATGCACACACATTGCGTGCGTAAAGCGACATGACATACGACTATGTCTTGTACGTGTAAGAGGGCACGTATGATTGTTCCCAACTTTAAGTGAAAAATGTTGCGAGTATGGGGTATGAAAAGCACAAAAAGGACATGGTGTGCGCGCATGTCAAACCTAAAAAATACTCATCAAAAGAAAAGCAAAACCCTCTATCTCCACCTTTTGAGTGCATAAAGCCAATGACAAGCTTGGGAGCCAAGGGAGATATAGGGCGGTGTGGCCAGGCAGGCCAAACACTCTCACTTGTCACCCATGCAAGAGAAAGAAAGAGATGATATGGGTGAAGGATTTTATTGGGAAGTGATGGTTGGTGCCTCCTCATGCCAAGAAAGCTGCTAGCTTTTAGGACAAAAGAGAGGGCCATGCTCATATGCATGCATGCTACCTAGGGTTTTTCTCTCTCTGGAGAGAGAAGGAGAGCACTGAAATGTGTGGCCATGCATTTGGCTCCATGATCTTCACAAATCTCCTTTGCAGTGGATTTGAAAGGCTATGTTTGTATTGTACCGCTCCAAGGGGCAGGAGTGCCTTTTGCTTCTCTTACTTTGATGCCACTACTCAAAGTGTCCCATGCCCTTTTTGTTAGCCTCTAGCAAGCAAAAAGCTGGCCACCGAAAAGCAACTGATTGCGAGTAGTAGTACATCCTCACCCGTCGAGGACGACTAGATAGGTTCGTTATCTTAAATTGATTGTGTAATAACTATGTAAGGAAAACAATCATAGGAGACCTATGAAATTTGACCTTTCGGATGCACTTGTTCGTTAACCGCCAGCTACCACATCATTTTTCTTCTTGATCACGTAAACATTCCGAGTTAATTTGGTTCTATTTCGAAATAACTAACGAATATTTCAAAACGACACTCACAATATTTCTAACTTCTTTTGAAAGGCTTATCTCTAGTTGCATGAGATGTGTGTTTTGTTATTTAAAAAAAAATGCTTGGCCTGTAATTTTTGCTTTGAGAGGACAATTAGCATGTTATTTGAGAGAAAAATCAGATATGACCGAGCCAAACCGTTCGAAAAGTTAATGAAATGCACATAGTATGTATAGTGCATGAGATATTTATATGTCATTAGATAACTTTGGACTTATTTGATATGTTTTTACTCCCTCCGTTCCTTTCAGAAAGACATACTTTTTCTGCCATGGCGATTAGTAGTACAAGTTTTCAAACGTGCTCCTCATTAGTCTCCTCATTAGTCGCATCTCCCTCCCAAAATTGTTCTCATTTTTCTCTCTCCCGCATCGCTAACCACGGCTAGCACGGCCTACATGCCTGGGCAGACGGTACGACGACGGATGGGGTGAGGCGCAAGAGTATGTTCTACACTTCTACTGTTGTCTATGGGGCCGTACTAGTTACGTAACATGTTAAGTGGCATTTGTTTCTATTTGGTAAACCATCGGTATTCCATCTTTAACATCACACAAATTTGGAAATGGTTGGCTAAATCCTACTAGTTTCTACATTGAGCCATGAGTATGGACGGTTCTATGAATTATATATTGAACCCATGGCCAATAAAAATAAACACACTTTGTACTAAATTTTTATACTTATACAGATCTTATTTTTACCATATTACAGAGTATAATTTTGTATTTGTTCGCATAACTTAACCATGCATATAACTCGCAATATTACTAAATATCAGTTGTTATGTTTTTATTGTTGGAACCACATATTGGAAGATATTAAACTATATTTTTATAACAAAAGTCTATTTAGAACTATTTTTTCTACAACGCATAATTCTATATAATTTATATGTATTTATCGTAAAGACATATAAAAATTGCGATTGAACAAATATCTCAACAACGATTTCTAGTGTATGATTAAGTAAAGCATATTTATAGAAACTTCTAAAGTATAAACTTAACCAACAACGTGATACATCCAAAACGTATCTACTTTTCGAACACTTTTGCTATTGTTTTTCCTCTAATTTGTGTGATTTGAATGCAACTAACACGGACTAACGCTGTTTTCAGCAGAATTGCCTTGGTGTTCGTTTTTGTGCAGAAAGTCAAAGTTTCAGGAAAATTCCAGAAAAATTCCAGAAATTCTATTTTTCCAGAAGACCCACGGAGCCAGAAGACGAAGCGAAGAGGGTGCACAGGGGCACCACACGCACCCAGGGCGCGGTTGGCCCTTGCCGCGCCCAGGGGTGGTGTGGCCACCCTGTGTGGCCCCCGACGCTCCCCTTTGGACTACTTAAAGCCTCTGACCTAAAAACTTCGGGGGATCGACGCTTTTTCCAGAAACCTTCCAGAGCTCCGCCGCCATCGAAAACCCTATTTCGGGGATCAGAAACTCCGTTCTGGCACCCTGCCGGGACGGGGAATTGGAGGAGATCATCGCCATCATCATCACCGCCACCTCTCCATCGACCATCCATGACTCCCCCATCCATGTGTGAGTAATTCCCCGCTGTAGGCTGAGGGGATGGTAGGGATTGGATGAGATCATTCATGTAATAGTTGTGAGATTTGTTAGGGCATGGTGCCTAGTATCCATCGGTAGTGCTTATTGTCATTGTTGCAACTTATTATGCTTAATGCTTGTCACTTAGTGCCATGATCTCAGATCTGAACATGTTATTGAATCATGATGATAATTATTGTTTTGGATCATATCTATAAGTTGTATACACACGTCACTGTCCGGAACCCGAGGCCCCAAAGTGACAGAAATTGGGATAACCGGAGGGGATGGTTGCGACGTGAGGATCACATGTGTTCACGGAGTGTTAATGCTTTGCTCCGGTGCTTTATTAAAAGGAGCACCTTAATTACCAGTAGTTTCCCTTGAGGCCCCGCTGCAAACGGGCTGGTAGGACAAAAGATGTTGTGCAAGTTTCTCATTGCGAGCACGTACGACTAAATACGGAACACATGCCTATGATTGATTATTACTTGGATACCTTATTATTTATCTGCAATTGCCCTATGTATGACTATTTCATGAATTATCTTATCCATGCAACGCCCGTTCATCCATCCCTATGCCTACAGTATTTTAATCCTGCTGTCTACTGCAATTATTACTGCTGTCTTTATTTTACTGCTGCTATTATTTCACTACTGCTACTGTCATAAAACTGTTGCTACTGATAAACTGTGTCGAGCAAGTCTACTTCCAGGTGCAGCTGAACTGACAAATCATCTGTCAAGGCTTATAAATATTCTTTGGCTCCCCTTGTGTCGAATCAATAAATTTGGGTTTTACTTCCCTCGAAGACTGTTGCGATCCCCTATACTTGTGGGTCATCAAGACTATTTTCTGGCGCCGTTGCCGGGGAGCATAGCTCTATTTATAAGCTCACCAGGGAGTCATACTGCTCGCTGCAATTCATTCATCATGGGTAAACCTCGTGATGATAAGGTTCGCATATTGCCATCCACTACAAGGAGAGGTACAACTCTGAACACTTCTGCTGCTCTTGATTCACCGTCTGTTATAAGTCAACTTGTCACACCACCACATGCACATGCTTCACGTGCTGCTACTTCTGCTGAATCTGAGAATGTTTCTGATGAATTTGATGATGCTTCTACTGTGCTTGATGAAAGAGGTTCACTAGGTCCTTTTCTAGATGCTACAATTGCTAAATCTAAACAACTTGAAAATACTGAAACACCTAATGAAACTCCTGTTACACCTGCTTATTCACCTGAAACGAGAGAAACTACTAGTGATGATCTTGAGGAAACTTATGTTGAACTTGATGATGACTTTATTGATGAATGCATGAATTGTGATACCTCTAAAGATGTTAATGCTATTAAAAATCTTCTTCAAAGACGTGCTGTCAACTATAAACTTTCTCCTGATGCTAAATTCGCTACATCTCCCATAAATATAAAAGATAAAGATTATGATTTCTCTGTGGACTTGTCTTTTATAACTATTGCTGAGAAAGAACCTTTTCGAGGAACTGAAAATGAAAGTGCTGTAGAACATATGAACACTCTCTCTACTCTGAGTAGTTTGTTTTCTGATGATATTAAGAAACGCAGTTACTTTGTTACTAAAATTTTCCCTTTCTCATTGAAAGATGAAGCTAAAACTTGGTTTAATGATTTATCTCCTGGATCTATTGAGAGCCCGATGGGTTTAGTCAATGCTTTCTTTCAGAAATATTTTCCTGCTAGTGCTCAACATGCTGCTTTACAGAAAATCTTTAACTTTAAGCAAAATGAGGGAGAGAAAATGCCTGAATCTTGGGCAAGGTTTTGTTCTTTACTTAGAGCTCGGCCTGGACATCAACTAGCTAAAAATGAACTTCTTGATATATTTTATAATGGACTAACTGTTGAATCTAGGACATACCTGGATAGTTGTGCTGGTTGTGTTTTCAGGAAAAGAACTCCAGATGAAGCCGAGGAATTATTGGCTAAGATAAGCCAAAATCATGATGATTGGACCCTGCCTGAACCAACTCCGGTACCTACGCCGAGGAAAAGAGGAGTAATTGAATTGAATGATGAAGAAATGAGAGAAGCCAAGAAATCTCTTAAGGAGAAAGGTATTAAATCTGAAGATGTGAAAAATCTTCCACCTATAGAAGAATTGTGTAAGCCAATTCCTCACTCATCTACAGTTGAGGTACACTCTCTCCAACGCTTTGATGATAGAGATATCCCTTATTCTAAACCTCCTGATCAATGCTTAGATGAGTTTGATAATTTCATTGTTAAGCAAAACAATTTCAATAGGAGAATAGAAAATAGCTTCATAAAGAATTCTCATGTCATTAATCATTTGCATGATGTTTTGGAAAGAACTTCTAATGATGTTAAAATACTCATTAAACATTTTCGTATGGTTCAAACTCAAATTGAGCAATTGACTAAAGTGCAAAAAGATTTGCTAGATAATGCTTCTAGAGAAAATGATAAACATGCTTTTGGTATAGCAACTAGAGGTGGTGCTTCCACTCAGGATCCTTTGTATCCTGAGGGACATCCTAAAAGAATTGAGCAAGATTCTCAACTAGTTAATGAAACTACTACTCCTTCTAAGAAAAAGAAGAAGAAGAAACATAAACATGTTGAGGAATCTCCTGAACCTATTAAAGACAATGAGCATGTTAATAATCCAAATAGTATATCTATCTCTGATGCTGAAACTGAGAGTGGTAATGAACATGCTAATGATAAAGATAAGAATGATGCTTCTGATAAAGAGGAAAGTGAAGAGGAACCTGAAAAGCATTCTAAAAACAAAAAGTACACTAAAGAAGATTTTCTTGCTAAGAAACATGGTAATGAAAGAGAACCTTGGGTGCAAAAACAAATGCCTTTTCCTACTAAGAAACTCAAATCTAAGGAAGAAGAACATTATAACAAATTTTGTGAATGGATGAAACCTTTGTTTTTGCAAATTCCTTTGACTGATGCTATTAAGTTACCTCCCTATTCAAAGTACATGAAAGATATTGTCTCTAACAAGAGAAAGATTCCTAATGAAGAGATTTCTACCATGCTTGCTAATTATTCTTTCAATGGTAAGGTTCCAAAGAAGCTTGGAGATCCAGGTATACCAACTATTCCTTGCTCAATCAAAAATAACTATGTTAGAACTGCCTTATGTGATTTAGGTGCAGGGGTGAGTGTTATGCCTTTTTCTCTTTACAAGAGACTTTACTTGGAAAAATTGATACCAACTGATATATCTTTGCAAATGGCTGATAAATCTACTGCTGTTCCTGTTGGTATATGTGAAGATGTTCCTGTTCAAGTGGCTAATAATTGCTTGATATTAACTGATTTTGTTGTGCTTGAAATGCCTGAAGATGATAATATGTCTATTATTCTTGGAAGACCTTTTCTTAACACTGCAGGGGCTGTTATTGATTGCAACAAAGGAAAAGTAACTTTCCATGTTAATGACAAAGAGCATACTGTTTATTTTCCCAAGAAGCTGGACAAGATATTTGGAGTTAATACAATTACCAATATTAAAAGTATCAAAGTGGGAAGTATTGATTGCCCTATATATGAACCTCATGAAGAACTTCAATATCTTATGATTGGATCTATAGCTATACCATTTAAGGTAACATAATTGTTCAATGTGGTTTAATTCTTTTATGTCATATAAAATGTATTTGGTGGCAAGACTTGATCAACCTTGTTAACAAATATGTTTTACATGCATAAAATTGCTAAACAACATTTTTCTTTCTCACCTTTGTTTTTACCTACTGTTTTGCTACTGTAATTTGCAAAGTTAAGTAATGCTTGGTCTTTACATAAATTCATTTTGTCTAGTTTTCATTGTTTAAAGCACCCAGAAAATGTCAGAAATAAAAGTTTTCAAAAAATTCTGAAAAAATTCTACAAGTCCTAGTTTTTAAAAGGAACGTGGGAGTACCAGAGGATGACCAGGGGGACCCACCAGGCCACCACACGCCCCCACGGCGCGGTGGAGGGCAGGCCGCGCCCTGCCCTGGTGTGGGGTCCACCTGGCCCTCCACTCACTCATCTCTCTCCCACTCCTTTCTCTCTCCCGACCAACACACCACCATTGCTCAAACTCGTGTTCTTGCTGCTCTTGCTCGAGATTTTTCGATCTACTTGCTCAGCCCATCTTTGCTGCTGAAATTTGGATCAATTGCTCTCCGGTATGTGACTCCTCCGATTATCCAAATAGAATTTTGTTTAGTTGCTTATATCTTTGGCATTTTGGTACTGTAGGTGACATGTTATTAGAGCTTGCATGCTTGTTCTTGTTTAGATTAACTAGTTTTGATGCATGTTTAGTCCTCTAGCAAGTCTCCCTAGTGTTTCCCTTGAATTAATCACTCTAAAATCATTTTTATGAGGTTTGTTTAAAATTTCAGAAAAGGAAGATGGATGGAAACCAACTTAATTATGAAGAATTGGAAGTATCAGAGGTCATGGGAGTCAACCGTGAAGACTCTGTGTTTCCCTCTATTTATCCATGCCATGAGTTTATGAATGCTGCAGGATCTTGCAAGATTTCAACACTCTAATCTCTAATGCAGGGTTGGAATACTTTGTTGCTGATGAACCACATCAATATGTAAAGCTGACTATGTCGGTGGTTCAAAGTTTTAGATTTAGTTGGAATTTGCCTACTCCCATGGTTCATTATAATATCTACAATAAAGCTGTAGATTTGTCTCTTCATGATTTTTGTGCAGCTATTAAGGTACCACATTGGGGATCTCATGAGAGGATTAGAGGTCAACCAAAGTATTTACAAGACCTCTACTCAGAGATTTGCCAAGGGAGAGGTTTTACAGCCGAGGATGGTAAAATTCGAAACATCCAACTCCCATCTATTCGATATTTTGCCTACTACATTAGCAAATGTGTTCTAGCTAGGAAGAATGCAAGTAAATTATCTGTTTATGATTTGGCATTTCTTTCTGCTGCCTTAAGATGTGATAGAACTTATAACTTGGGAGCTATGATTGCATTTCGTCTCTCCACTAACCGTGAAAAAGGAGGGGTTTGTGGTGGTCTCATTGCTTCTCGTTTATTAGCCATGCATGGTGTAGGACCACATCATTTTGATATTCAGCTTCCCATTGAAAGACTTGATCTTAACTCTATGATTAGCCACCAATTTGTTTCCGCTGGTCCACCATTGATAATCTATCCTATGAATTGGTTTTTGTTAAGAAGACCAGGTGGAGAACTAAAATCTATGAACGCATAGTCTGTTTGCCTGCGCCTCTTTTGTTTAACCTTGATGTCAGGCAAGGATGGTCATTCTCGGAGGGAGACCTTGATGCATATATGGAGGAGCATGGCCTTCATGCGGATAGTGAGGGAAGAGGTCCTGAGGAGGACTTCATTCAGCCCTTCGACACTACGAGCTCTTCATACCAGTATCCTGATTATGGAGCTTCAGGCCCTTCTTCTTCACAGGATCCTGATTATGATCACGCTAGGTATGATCCCCTGGATGGAGTTCTGGGCCATGTGGATGATTGTCTCCCACTTAGGCCAAAAGCCTAAGCTTGGGGGGAGGTATGCCGACAAGTTCACTCATTTTATCATATTCATATCATGTCGGTACTTTGTATATCCATGTTTTAGTTTGTTTCTTTTCTTTTGCTTTTTTTCTTGTATCCATTTCATTTTCGCAAAACACCAAAAGACCAAAAATATTTCCTTTATTTCTCTTGCTTTTGAATTTGTAGTGCTAGTTTACTTTATTTTTCATTTCGGTTTGTTATTCAAAAATCCAAAAAGATTTTGCTTTGTTTGCTTGTTTCTTTCTATGCTTGCTTTAATTCGAAAACCCAAAAATATTTGTTGTTCTTCTGCTGTTTTGTATAGTTGTTTCAGGAGTTCAAAAATTTCGTGGTTCCACTTGGGCTTGGTTATCATTTCACATCATTCAAGCCACACAAGTGAAAAGCAATAATGACGATCTACGACAATCGGATGTGGTAAAAGGCTGGTATGAACTCTATTTGTTTTTCATTTTTGTAAATATACCTACTCATGTGAACATGCTTAGCTATCATGGTAGTGGTTATGTTATTTAATGATTGCTTAGTAGTTCATGTCTTCTTATGGTCAGTACCAAATTGCTAATAGTGAATAACATGTCATATAGATATTTACATGCATTGTTCTATTCGTAAAACGGTATGGCAGGATGGTATCCTCCTCTGAATAATTCACTTGATTCGACTTGGCACATGCTCACACATGTTATGACTGAAAAAAAAGTCAATTAAGCCTTGATGATCTATTTTGCCTCAGAGTTTTAGTATCATCTTTATGCCTCCGTTAATTTTATTTTGTCGCAAGCATGATTATGACCGTTATCGCTCTCGTGGTTGTCGCTTCCCAGTCTATTGCTAGCCTTCACTTGTACTGAGCGGGAATGCTGCTCGTGCATCCAAATCCTTTAAACCAAGTTATCCCAAAGAGTCCACCAAAAATTCCTATGCATGGTATTTCAGCCATTCCAAGTAAATTTGCATGTGCTACCTTTAAAACTTTCAAAATATTTCCCTTTTTGTGTCAATGTTTACTAGCTCATGAGGAATTAGTGTGGTTATTCTTTATTCTATTTGTCAAATGGACTTTTACACCTGGACTAGCGGCATATACATCCGCTTATCCAATAATTTTGCAAAAAGAGCTGGCAACGGGGTGCCCAGTCCCAATTAATTACAACTTTAACGCTTAATTCTCTTCACACTTTTGCCCTGATTCATCAGTAAGCAATGACAAACAGTGAAATACCTGCATGTGTGTAAACCAAAGAGAAAGAGGGATGATCTGCCTTGCTGGTAGAAATAACGTCCTTCATGGGAGCCGCTCTTAAAAGTCCGTTTGACAGGTAGAATACTGTTCTCACCCGCTACCATTCGTTGACAATTAACAAACACCTCTCAAAACATTTTTACCTCTGTTTTTAAAATAAAAAGCTCTAGCACGTGTTAATCCCTGCTTCCCTCTGCGAAGGGCCAATCTTTTATTTTTATGTTGAGTCACCATCCTTTCTTTGAGCACTTCTTCGAGAGCATAACTGTCGTTCTTAGTGTAATGTGCTTGTCCCAGATACGATTAATTGAGGCATAACTATGATACTCTTATCTTTGATATCTTTATATCTAGTCTTCACTTGAACTTCAGAGGTGCCTTGGCATTTATGTTTTGCCCTTCAAACAAAGGCAAGCGAGATACCACTTTGTCATATCTTTTTACGAACATTGCAATTCTTGTGGATAGATGTATGCTATGTTATTCATTCTTAGTACTTTGGTATCTTTTCATGATTTGCATAACTACTAGGTGTCATTATTTGCATGGTTCCTATTATGAATTGCCTAAGTAATTGATCATATAGTAGGTATGTATACATCATATGAAGCAAATGTGTTCGTAAAAGTTTCTTTTATCGCACTCAGTTGTTAACTGAATTGCTTGAGGACAAGCAATAAGCTAAGCTTGGGGGGAGTTGATACGTCCAAAACGTATCTACTTTTCCGAACACTTTTGCTATTGTTTTTCCTCTAATTTGTGTGATTTGAATGCAACTAACACGGACTAACGCTGTTTTCAGCAGAATTGCCTTGGTGTCTCGTTTTTGTGCAGAAAGTCAAAGTTTCAGGAAAATTCCAGAAAAATTCCAGAAATTCTATTTTTCCAGAAGACCCACGGAGCCAGAAGACGAAGCGAAGAGGGTGCACAGGGGCACCACACGCACCCAGGGCGCGGTTGGCCCTTGCCGCGCCCAGGGGTGGTGTGGCCACCCTGTGTGGCCCCCGACGCTCCCCTTTGGACTACTTAAAGCCTCTGACCTAAAAACTTCGGGGGATCGACGCTTTTTCCAGAAACCTTCCAGAGCTCCGCCGCCATCGAAAACCCTATTTCGGGGATCAGAAACTCCGTTCTGGCACCCTGCCGGGACGGGGAATTGGAGGAGATCATCGCCATCATCATCACCGCCACCTCTCCATCGACCATCCATGACTCCCCCATCCATGTGTGAGTAATTCCCCGCTGTAGGCTGAGGGGATGGTAGGGATTGGATGAGATCATTCATGTAATAGTTGTGAGATTTGTTAGGGCATGGTGCCTAGTATCCATCGGTAGTGCTTATTGTCATTGTTGCAACTTATTATGCTTAATGCTTGTCACTTAGGGCCCGAGTGCCATGATCTCAGATCTGAACATGTTATTGAATCATGATGATAATTATTGTTTTGGATCATATCTATAAGTTGTATACACACGTCACTGTCCGGAACCCGAGGCCCCAAAGTGACAGAAATTGGGATAACCGGAGGGGATGGTTGCGACGTGAGGATCACATGTGTTCACGGAGTGTTAATGCTTTGCTCCGGTGCTTTATTAAAAGGAGCACCTTAATTACCAGTAGTTTCCCTTGAGGCCCCGCTGCAAACGGGCTGGTAGGACAAAAGATGTTGTGCAAGTTTCTCATTGCGAGCACGTACGACTAAATACGGAACACATGCTATGATTGATTATTACTTGGATACCTTATTATTTATCTGCAATTGCCCTATGTATGACTATTTCATGAATTATCTTATCCATGCAACGCCCGTTCATCCATCCCTATGCCTACAGTATTTTAATCCTGCTGTCTACTGCAATTATTACTGCTGTCTTTATTTTACTGCTGCTATTATTTCACTACTGCTACTGTCATAAAACTGTTGCTACTGATAAACTGTGTCGAGCAAGTCTACTTCCAGGTGCAGCTGAACTGACAAATCATCTGTCAAGGCTTATAAATATTCTTTGGCTCCCCTTGTGTCGAATCAATAAATTTGGGTTTTACTTCCCTCGAAGACTGTTGCGATCCCCTATACTTGTGGGTCATCACAACGCTACTTTTTTATGATTGAAATTTCCTAGCAAGTCAATTGAATAAAGTGTGCATGCTCTGTACTTGGTATAAAGAATATTGTTTATAGTAATCACCAATGAAAAAAAAATGTTGTGGGTTCTAATGTGTTTAGATATGTAAATTTCATTATTTCAGATGCTCTTATGCAAAAAAAAATCATTTGGGGTACAAGTTACAAGTATTCAGCCAATTTATGAACAAAAAATATGTTGCACAAAATTAAACATGAGAATCTAGTACACAATTTATGTAAAACCTGCAGGACTTTCCACCGAAACAGAAGAACATGTTAACTAAATTTGTTATTGTCAGACATTTTCTTGTTCTTATGTCTTAAGAGGCATGTGGTGTGTATTTGCTAACGCAAAGTAAGCACCTTATTATGTTATAAGACACTCTCCCGGTCCAAAAATGTAATGCACACATGATTTTTCACCATCTTAAAATCCTTCTCATTGATCACTAATATATATCGAAGTTTATAAAATCAGCTTCTATAAATGGCGTTGTTGCATTTTGTCTTGTGAAATACTTTTTCATATATATATTTATTTGATATATTATAAGTGAAAATGATAGTCAAAGTTATGCGTTGTTCACGAGAAAAAGTCATTTATGATTTTTTATAGGAGATTATTAAATAGTTGTTTGGGTGAAATGGTTAATATAGTATAGTGATTAATTTATGCTTACCATTTTGGGCTATTCTCTTCTCAAGGCCCTGGACGGTCATCGTTTTTGCCCGAACTATAGGCCGGCCCTGGCCATGAGTATCTAAACCCTAAACCCCTAGTGTGAGAGCCAACATGAAGGCTCTTTTTAACCATGTTCTAATAGTGTAATAAGTTGCACAAATATTTACCTACTACATTCGACCATATATAGTAGATGATCACCTTTTCACTAGCAGCAAGTTATTAGTTGATTAAGAAATTGTACTGAAGTCTGAAGCTACTGAAAGGCTGGTATGCGTGGTCAGGAATCATGAACCAACCACGCTGATTCAGATATATATCAAAGTTACTTATTCCTTCATCCATTGGTTAAATGCAGTAATGTAGCTATACAAATCAGCCAGAAAGTAGTAGTGCACTGCAGGAACAACCTGAATATACGCAAATCTGTCAGTTTAGTCAGTGGCTAGTTTTTAAAAGATTTGCTAATATATATATCACCCACCAACGTATGCACATGTACAGGCCAAGCACTTAGCCGCACCACCTTGCTATACATGCGTCAGTCCATCCATTTCGTTCCTCTTCATCCTTCCGCTAATTAACCTAATGCACGATCTTGCATCATGTTATCAGCTTTTGCGCGTCACGCTGCCTGCCGTTCCGAAGCAACAAGAGGCTCGAATGCGCTTTTCCCTGAATTTTTCCGTCTTTGATAGTATGCATAACGATCATCGACCGTTTCTGTTCCCTGAAAGGCTGAAACGTACCCATCTGTGGGCGCGTGGCGACGTGATGGCGATGCAAGAGCTGACCTCGATCAATAGAAAATGACAGCACTTGGAGGAAGAGAATTAGCTTGTTCTCATTGCACACCGACCTTTTGCAGGCGTCAAAATTAGACAGACGTTGCAAGTCTTTCTTTAATGTATTAGGTAGTGATATGATTAAGAAAATTTCACACATTGTTTGGACCATGGATTGCATGTCCATGTTGCACCACTTCTAAGCAATCGAAGTTATGGAAATGTAGATTGGCAAAGTGTTTTTTTAGAAAAGGGAATTTTATTAATCCCAGCCTCTGCATCGAGTGATGCACACAGCCGCACTTGGTGGACAAGTGTGGACAATAGCTAGGAGGAAAATCTACTAGCTCACTAATTGGTTGTGAGGAGTGAATGTATAAACTCAACACCCAGGTTTAAATTCTGAAGATCACGTTCGGTGCATAGCCAAGATGGAAAATCCTGGCACTTACACTGTTCATCCTTATGGATCAGTCTAGGTGCGTAACCAAGATCAAAATCCTAATACTCAAAAGTTGTGTGCATTTTTAGTTGGTGCAAAGACCAAGAGAAGTGAAATTTTCTTCCAAACCTTAAAAAGGCAAGGGTTACCCTATTTTTCAAAAAAAGAAGTATAGAGAATATGCTCTATGGAATTTTTATACGATTTCAATCCATAGGATTTTCTTCTATATGAGCTATCTGGGTGAGATGATGGTGTGAATGAGGGTATTGTTTATTAGTGAGAAATTCGAAGTGTTATCTCTATTTCCGGTTGTATCTTTCTATTAGTATGTAATGTATTTATATTAAATACATGAAAATCATATGATTGAGTTGTCTCATAGAATTTTTGGTAATATAATTTTCTTGGATATTGTACATATATATCTCAAAAAATCATGGTGAGAGTTAGATCTGGAAGACCGTGTTAATGTACAAGATGTTAGGTTTTCATAAACCGGTGAAGTATGTAATGCTATTCGATCTTTTAGGAGAAAATAGAACACAATTTATTAGTATACTATTTGCATTCTAGAATAATTAGTGAAAAATCAAGGCTAAAAGGTGCATGTAGTCACACGGGAACAAGTACCCACATATTCATTTGAAAAAGGTTATTTGAGTTATGTGTGAAATCATGGCAACCGAGAGTTTGAAAACTAAATAAAGTAAAAAAGATCAAATACCAACAAGACACTTTGGCCTATTTAGAAAATATGACAAAAATTATTAACATATGTTTCTTATGTGCATTCTAGAACAATAAGCACAGTAAATCAAGCTAAAGGTGCATGTAGTCATCATATTGGTACAACTACCTGCACAATCATTTGTAAAAGGTTTTTTGTGCTATGTGGCAACCATGGCAACATAATGAATGAACGCAAAATATTAGTCAAAGTTACCACATTTCAGCTAGACAAACTTTGGCATGCATTTACCTCCAACCAATCGAACACCACCACCCTGATTTTTTATTAATGTGTTGTTTCTTGGCATGGACCTTTACAATCAAACTGCGCTTTTCAAAATTCATTTTGCGCCGAAAACTTTTTTCCCTTCTTTTCACGACGGCACAATATGTGATCATGAGCTAAAGCATGCATTTGTGGTGCTTAGTGGAATTGGCATCCCTTTGGATGCAAGGCACATCACCGAAGTCCAAGAAAAAGATATGAATGCTTCCAATTGTTGGGTCATGCTTTGCCCCCTAACACGGGTCAGTGCTCCGATCACGCATTACAAAATGTGCTAATAAAACTAACATATCCCAAGTTCCCCACTAAAGTACACCCTCTAATCAGGGGCGGAGCCAGATTTGGTCATAGGGGGGGGCGAAAGACATAATAATCACTGTTGAAAATTTTAAAATGCATCTTGCGTAAAATCGTGTCGCAGTGTATCATTCGCAATGAAGATACATGTTACAGTTCTTGCAAGATACTTGCATGGATACGCAAATGAGGCATGTTTAACAACTGGTGGATTAATTTTGGCTTTGTGATTGCCTACCAGATTGCACAACTAATAGGTTGGATCTGAATTTTTGGCACACAATGGTTCCACATTAAAGTGATTTGGTAAATATATGTTCTGTTCTTTCTTTGTCATTTTATATCTGAATAAATATAGCTGAGATGAAACAAAATATAAAGTATATCTCTACTTATCTTCTAATTAAGCACATGAAACTACTATGGCTAATTACTGCATCCCAGCAGATAAGCTGTGCATAAGTACCTTGAGAGCTGATCTACTGATCTGGGAGCTGGAAGATGACACCGGCCTGCGGCAAGCCGGCAAAGACGATCAGCGATTCAGTGATGCGTCGCGGCGTCCCAGTCTCCCAGAGTGCCCGAGTTCAGAAGTGTGGCGGAAGACATGAAACGATCACAGGCCTCAGCCGCTTCCAGCCGGTGGCTGACGGCAGTTCCATGCCACAAGAGGGCGGCGGCGGCGGCGATACTGGAAATCGTAGAGGCCTGGACCGGTTGAGGTTTGAGAAACTGTACGCTAATTTCATCGTGATAGTGGGGTAATTAGGCCATCTTTCCTAACTGGGCTTGGGCTATATGCGGCACAAAGACTTCCAATGTAATTGCCGTAAACTCAGTACATTAGATACAAAAAAATAAGTAGAATTAGTACTGGCCCCTGCTGCCGACTGTTGGGGGTGGCCGATGGTTGGGGGGTCAGACCCCTGCTAGCCCCCCCCCCCCCCCCCCCCCCCCCCCCCCCCCCTGGATCCGCCCCTGCCTCTAATGGCATGCACTTCAGGCCTAAAGCTATGTTTTGTTCTTTATTTCTTCTTGGAATATGTAGGTCCAAAAACTTAAAGTTGCAAATATATTACACTATTTTGATGCATAGAGATTTATCTGTGCAGCAGTTGAGCACGTTGGTTCGGAACGTGAGAGTTTTTTTGTGTGAGATATATGCATCATACGTGCAATATAACGCACACATATCTTTTAAGTAAGATTGATTCGGTCGTGTGTATAGATATACTAGTCGTAACAGCATGTGTAGCTTCTAAGCAAAATATAGAAGCGGCCGGCCTGCTTTTCTTTGCGAGATTTTAGCAAGGATGTAAAGACCAAAAGGTGGCAACAATTTCTGCAGAAAGGGCGGGTCTCCAGTCCTTTAAATTCAGTGTCTCCACTTCTTGGGGTGCATGTGGCCATGTTTTGCTCCAACACGCACGCGTGCTACATACAATACCAGAAAGTTTCCATCACAAAGGGAAAAAAGGAAATAAAGCCAGAGATGAACACCAGGTTAGGGATGTAAGCGGCAGCGGCATCCAACGGGCCCGCATACGCCGCCCGCGAAAAAAAAGCTCAAATGGCGTATGTGGATGCTCGCTAATTATAAGTGGCCTAAATGGACGAGTCCACCAACGCCAGCGGCGCCGGCGGCGCGGCCACATGCCGACGCTCGATTTCTCACTTCTGTTGGCAGATGGCCGGATGCGGCGACGGCATGTTGTAGGGGCGCTCACTCATCCGCTGGAGCAGTCCGCTTCCTCACCATCGTCCTTCCGGCCGTCCGGCGAATTACAGCCAAGCAACGTCTTGCCGTTCCCTAGCCTCCACGAGCACCAGCTCATGTTCTCCTCTCCCGTTCAATTTCTCAAAGCTAAAATTTCTGTTTTGGATCTCTACCAATTTTCCCTTCATGTCTGCGCTTCAAGGATGCGATGGGTTCATGGACAAGTACTAGCGAGTACGCGTATATGCTGACAGCCTGACACTTATGCGAAATAACTTCTGCTTAGAAGCACCCAGCGCTAGAGATTGTAGGCTTCACGAGTGTGCACAGATAGAATCTTCCTGCTTCACGAATGTGGAGGAATTAGTTGTACTTTCTACAGTTCATTTTCCCATTTTGTCTAGATACAGAGTGATTGCATCGATCTGATCGCCGTTACTTGCCGAACCCATCCTGATGAGTGAGAGCGCGGACGCACCAGGCGCGACTGCATGAAGGGTTGGGTGCCTCAGCAGTCGCGGCTTTCGCGACGCCGCCAAATTAAATAAGTGGCAGCCACAAAATCCATAAAACAATTATGTGGCCGAAGCGGCGTGTGCTAAATGTCCAGCGGATGCGCCGTTGACATCCTGACACCAGGTTAGCCCGGCGCATGCATGTCAATTTAAAAACTCGACTAGTTAATTACAGCTAATTCAAGTTTCCATGTCAACAACGAATGAGATGACAAGATGGAAACAGCATATGCACAGGAAACACAAAATTAGACAGGAAAAGAGAAAGGGGCCATGATGATCCAAATCCAACAGACATTCCCTCCATCTCGATCATCAGCTTGCAGTTTGCACTGCACATTTGCTTGCAGGAATGAATGTGCAGCTGGCTATACTGTATGTAGATATATTATGCACGAGAGTGAGAAGACAAGAAAGCTGACGGAGCTGGCCCCCTCGGAGTCAGAGATAAGATTGTACCGGTGCCGGAGTAAGCAGCACCACTAGCGCTACATCACCGGCGGCATGGGAGAGGGAGGGAGGGCCCTTGGCGTGCGCTGGACGCGCCGGGCGGTGTCGGCTGCGCCCGCGGCAAAAGCCTGACGCACGACGGAGCACGCGCGCCGCGCCGGCCCCAAGCAGACAGCGCATAGAGACCATCCGCAAGACGCTAGCTGCAAAGCTTCAACGCAAAAGGCGGACGGCCGGCTAGCTAACAAAATGTACGACGAGCTGATCCACGACGTCCTACGCCTTGACGTCGCCACCCCGGCCGCCGATCGCATGCTTCTAAAGCTATCGGTTAATTGATTAAGAAGCCTCACCTTCCGTTCCAAGGTTGAGATTCTTCCCCGGGTAAACCGGACTCAAAAACTATACAAACGTTCATGTGATGTATTCCAGATTACAACCTATATATACCCAGGCTAGCAATGACAAGGACTCGCCTTGCCCCGTCCCCGGACCAAAGAATGGTGAGGGACGGGACACATAACCTCTAGAATGTGTCACAACCGATGCACGACATCTCGCACGCGTCAACATGCCAAATGCACATGTATAATTCTTTCACCCCTCGTTTCGGGTTTTTACCCGATACGTCCTGTGCACACGAAAAGAGCAACACCGAACAAAAGAACTACAACTACAAGCCTTACACATGCGGTCTCACTTAAATATGGGCCCACATGTCAGGTCGTTTGCACTGACTGCAGATGAGAAAGGAGATAAATGTACTCGCAAGAAAGGAGATAAATTGCACGGTCACAATGATTTCTGGGAGTAAAACCATGAACTGTTGCATCCAACAGCTGAACGAGACGCGTCGCGCGAGAGGGTTTCAATACTCGGTTAGTCCAGTGAACTTTAAGGTAGTCCTGTTTTGGAATTGGTTCAACAGAATTACTAAGCAAGAAAAAGTTGGGTATGCGCTTTGCGTTGGGATTTATGAAACAGCCGAAACGTCGAGTTTTTTTAATAGATCAAAAGTTTATCATTTATTGCAGGTTATTCTCAAGGGTACGTACAACCTTCGTACGTGGTCTTGTCTTCACCCTTTGGAGGCGAGAGAGACTCTGAACTATGGGTGCAACCATTTGAAGAAGGTCGCACATGATATATTTAACCTGTAAGGGCTGGTGGTTTAAGAATATAAATACATAAGGGTATACTCGATTTTCTACTGAGATGGTTGAGCTTTGTATCTATATATTTTATTCACTTTGTAAACTTTGGAGGATGACTTATTTTAAAAGGATGTGTGCATCAACCTATGCGGAGAACAAGGCATATCCAAATATCCTTTTGGAACGCTCGATCAGACAGTGAGCTTTCCGAACAACGTAGATAGCATGTTTGCTCAAACATGTACTCAACATTATGCTGGTGCAGAGTTTAGATGTAATTGGTATCTGTTTACATTATAGTCAAAAGAAATATACTCAATATTTATACAGTTCGATGCTCCGTGTAACAAAACTATATTCACCCACATAGTTTAGCCACCCATGTCAGAACGCAATGCCCGTCGAATGAATTAAACGCAACAATAATGCAAGACTATACACACCCGCACCCTACCTCGATCTTTAGCACTCGAAGAACACATGCCTACCAGTAAATCAATGACATATCGACCCGTACACACTATAGCCGTTGAATGTATGCATGAGCTATGAGATGACGATTTTAACTCCTGCAGCCTGATTTGCAGCTCGCATCCAAACATTAAATGGCAAGAGACAACAGCAATGGACGGAGCATGCATGATGAAACATGCAAGAGAACTTCGTGCCATCTCCTGGCTCACGCCGACGAAACCACTGAGGGCTTGTTTGATTTGTAGGGTAGGAAAGACATAGGAATAGGAAAAGTATAGGATTGCTATGTCATGCACATTCTAATCTTATAGGATTTGGTTTGTACCAAACTTTGTTTGATTCCACCAAAGGAATTGTAAAAAGAGCTTGGAGTGGATGTTAGAATTCCTATAGGAAGTAGTACAAAGATTCCTATGGGAAAAATTCCTATAGGAACTAATCCTATAAATCAAACCACTAGCAAAGGAAAAATTCATATGAGATAAATTCCTACAAGAATCCTATGAAGTTCCTTTGAATCAAACAAGCCCTGAATTCCCGGCAACAACCTTCTACTGTTTAGTTTGCGCCGGCAAACTAGATTCAGTTCTTGCAATGGAGACTTTAGAGCATCTCTAATGGCTGATGTATAATAGGACACCGTTTTTCCATTATAGGGCACCAGTTTTTGCGTTTTAGGCCACGAAAACGACCGGCGCTTTACCGGCTGCCCTATAATAGGGCATGGCATGCTCCAGCGGCTGCCCTATTATGGGGCACGGCTGTCGCGCAACAACCCTCATTTTCACCATGTTTTTACACATTTGCATACATATGTCAAATGAATAGTATAAAAGATGATCTAAAATGTATTCAAACAAATAAAGGTTCAATAGAAATCAATTATTATAAAACAATACGAATTGCTCATCAAATGGTTCATCATCTTGCAAACAAATCAACACACAATAGAATTGTTTCATGACATGGAACAAACATCAATCAAGTGCACGATGTTGCCTTTTGCTTTCCATACCATGACCACCACTCCTCCATGAGATCCTTTTGAAGATCCTCGTGCACGTCAGAGTCACGAATGTCGTGGTAGGACTCAAGAAGCGTGCAACTCGGTCTCCACCTCGCCTCGGCCTCACCGGCCGCCCCATCAACTCATAGGTACCATAGACCACATTTTGGCCACGCTCATCTTGTAGTATCATGTTATGCATGATCACACATGCATTCATGATGTACCAAAGCATTTCTTCATCCCAAAACCTCGCAGGTCCCCTGACAATAGCAAATTGGGCTTGCAAAATCTCAAATGCCCTCTCCACATCCTTTCTTGCAGCCGCTTGAGCAGTGTGGAAATCAACTTCCTTCTTGCCTTGAGGGGCAACTACGGGCTTCAGAAATGTAGCCCACTTGGGGTAGATACCATCCGCTAGGTAGTACCCCATATTATATGTCCGGTTGTTTGCTTGGAACTCAACCGGTGGTGACTCCCCGTTGGCTAGCTTGGCAAAAAGAGGAGAGCGTTGAAGAACGTTGATATCATTGCAAGAACCGGGCATCCCAAAAAATGCATGCCATATCCAAGTCTCATGATCCGCCACGGCCTCTAAAATAATGGTGGAATCCTTTTTTGCCCTCTAAACTGTCCATGCCATGCAGTAGGACAGTTCTTCCACCTCCAATGCATACAATCTATTGAGTCTAGCATACCTGGAAAGCCACGTGCCTTGTTCATCTCCAAGATCCTCGTTGTGTATTCAACAGTGGGGCTTCTCAAAAACTTCGGCCCAAATACTTGAACTATTGCGACAGCAAAACGCTTGACACATTTGATACTCTGGCTCTCACTCATGGACAAATGGTCATCAACCATATCAGCTGGGATGCCATATGCAAGTTGCCGCAATGCGGCTCTGACCTTTTGGAAGGTGTTGTGCCCAATAGATTATAGGTCAGCCGTTAGAGATGCTCTTACAAATTTTGATTCGTAAAGAAAAGAGCATAATCTGATCTACAATATGAAATGATTGTGCTTTGAACATGCTCTAAGTATTAAGAGTTGTCTCATTTGCTCCAGATCGTGAAATGTGTTATCAATCATGTAAGTCGTAGTAAAAATTATCTTAAGCATCCTTTGGGGCCCGGACAAACAAAAACACATAAAAATTAAAATGCATGCGTATAGCAACAAAACATAAGAAATGGAAAACATATATTTTTATACATCAACTATTGTCAAAGTCTAGGTTTGACGTCCCAATTCCAATACTAGAAACTCTTGGTCCACCCTGTACTGAAACCTGTGTCGGTCCAATTAAAATCGGGGAAATCAAGATTAATATAATTTGTACTAAACTTTTATACTTCTCTAGATTTTACTTTTAGCACGTAGTAATATTACAAGTGTAATTTTCTATTTGTTCGCATAGTTTAACCACATAACTAAAATTATTACTAAATATTAGTTATCGTATTTTTGTAATGGATATTGTGCAACAAAATTTTTTACAACACTTTTTATTTACAATGAATAATCTATATACTTTATAGTTATTTTATAGTTAAGATTGGTAAAAAGTATGATCTAACTAATATTTGAATAGAGGTTTCTAGTGATTGATTAAGTATGCATAATTATAGAAACTTGAAGATTATAAACTTAACCAATGGCACTGCTTTTTCGTGTTCCAATTTTACTAGCAAGTCAAAAGTTAAAAAAGTGTGCATGCTCTGTACATGGTATTGAAACAACATTGGTTAGAGTAATCACCAAGAATAAAATAGTGTTTATTCTAACATGTTTGCATATTTAGATTTAATTATTTTATCTGCTAATGCAACTTGCTTGCTATCATTTGCTGTACACAATCCCCCGGAAGTTTATGAAACAAAAATATGTTGCAAGAATTAAACATGGAAATCTAAATTGACCATGGAAACCTAGTTAAGTTGATTTCTGTAAATTCTGTAGGACTTCTAGCGGAAAGAGCATAGCATGCAAGTGAAACTTGTTGTCGCCAGTCACATTGGTTTCTTCTTACGTGCCAAGAGGCCCGTGGATTGCACTTGCTTCTACAAATTAATCATGTTATTATGTTAAGATACTCACTCCATCCCAAATATAAGGCGAACATGATTTTTCACCATAAGCAATTCATGTCTTTGACTACTACTAATATCTGAATGTATGGACTGAGGCTGTATAAATGACATCGTTGATTTTTGTCTTGTGGGATGCTTTTTTCATATGTACTTATACTATTTTTAATTTGTTGTCTTTGTCACTTGAAGGAGTTCTGCTGCTAATCCTATTTTCTTTGCCCCTTTGAGATATTATAAGTGAAATCATAGATAAAGTTGTGCATTGTTGACCCAAAAAATCATTCATGCTTTAATTTTTTGCAATCATATTTAACTAGTTTTATGGGTGTAATGATAATAGCATACTTATTACTATATAATTTATTATTTTGGGCACTTCTATTCTCGGGGCCCTGGGTGGTCACTCTTCTTGCCCGGCCTATGGGCCTGCCCTGCCACCAATATTTTTGTGTGTGAGGGAACCAGGGTAAAAATATTTTTGCTCCCTACGTTCCCGATGATAGGATGTTTGCATTTTTTTGGACGAATGTATATATATAGATGTGTTTCAGCGTATATGTTTGCTCATTTCAGTTCGTATGTAATACACATTCAAATATCCAAAACATGTTATAAATTGGAACGGAGGGAGTATAAAACATAGACTTTTATAAAGAGATATAAAATTCTAAAATATTAGGAAATGTAAAAAAAATAAGTATTGTACGTAAAGGGACATTTTAGATTGAAGATTTATAAGAAAAATAATAATATTATTATTCAAAAATTGAAGGATAAATAACTGGGAAATACAATCAAGGACTATTCTAGAAAATTAGTGAAACTATGGTCAACTTTAGAATAAAAGATGTATTTATGTTTTTTATTAAATTGTGTCGACAAGTATGGACCTAGGATATTATCAAGTTCTATGTTTCTGGTACTTTTACCAAATTCCATGTTTTGGCAGAACATTCCTAATCCATTTGAATGCTGGAAACCTTTGATAATTTTACTTCAATACTCATTTTTTTTAGTTTGTGTGTATGTTTCATGATGTAAATAAAGATAATGCGGTTTAAGCAAAAAATAAGATGGAAAACTACTGGGCTCAAGATCTAGGTACAGGCCCAATCTTGGACGCAATGCCGAAAAATAAATAAATAATACAAAACATTAATTTTGGTCCACACACTTGCTAGGTCTTCCGATTTTTTTAAAGTTTTATAGTACTGAAAAAGTCACGAACGTAGATACTGAGCTCAAGTTTGTTTTTTGCGAATGAGAGATGGAACTTTTTATGCATTTTCTGGTCCAATAATATGAGCATTTGCTCCATGGACGCGGTGTTTCGGGTCGTAGGTCTAGAGGCACCCGTTATGTAAAATACTT
The DNA here is from genome assembly GCA_947311845.1 of Poa pratensis. NCBI lineage: Eukaryota > Viridiplantae > Streptophyta > Magnoliopsida > Poales > Poaceae > Poa > Poa pratensis. Next base: position 82,111,200 of record CAMZMU010000117.1, on the reverse strand, counting down.
TAAAATGCCAAAAATTCAAAACAAAAATTTCGGATATACTCCCGTATATTCTATGTTCGTACAACAGTTTTGTGGAAAATGTCTTTTTTTGTGCCATGTTTAAAAAAGATAAATAGTTGTGCCCCAAAATAAATTTCACGATATATTTATTTGTATTTTTTATTTAGGACACAAAAAATATCATTTTTATTGGAACCATTTGTGCGAACATATATATGCGGGTGCATATCCAAAAAAATATTTAGAATTTTTTTGACATATTGAAAAGGTATTTTTAGACAGCTGGTGCATCTACACCTATGAATCGAAGATGATTTCCCAGCATTTGCTATATTTTCATAAATGAGAAATAAGAAAGTTTTTATATTGCAAACATACGCTGATTTATAAGTTTTTAGTTACCAGGTTCTGGTGTGACTTCTATGGAAAGTTTGGCTTGAAAGTTACTCCATTCGTTCCAAATTATTTGACTTGGGTTTGTCCAAATACGTATGTATATATACTTATTTAGTGTCTAGATACATTCGTTACTGGACAAATGCATGTTAAGTAATTTAGAACGGAGGGAGTACAAGACTAGTTTCCTCCGGAATCACGAACTGGTCCATCATGCATTGAGATATTGAGAATAGAGACGACATGTCATGAAAATCCGATCTAGCGAGACTGAAAAGAAAGAATGTCTATGCGGAACAGTTTCATGATGTCTGACCTCACGATGAAATTCCTCCAATGTCCGCTGTTCGATAAGAACCATCGATGGAGCTGCCCGATAGGAATCCTAAAACCTGTTCGAAATGGCAGACACGATTTTTTGTAAAGCACAACATTCACATATAGAGCGAACATTTTGGCTGTATTGACACTTTGACAGAGTTAATGGCACCCGCGGTCACACAACTCGATGCCAATGTGCACTTAAGTCACACTTCTCCAGAACGTGATTATTTGGTCACACAACTCGACAAGTGCGTGCACGCAGGTCACTGACCCCACTTGTCAGTCCGTTTTGGACGGTAAATTTTCAGAAAACCCCCTGGAGTAATATTAATTTTACAAAATGGTTCCCCTGGAGTAATACGCACTTGTCGAGTTGTGTGACCAAATAATCACGTTCTGGAGAAGTGTGACTTAAGTGCACATCGGCGACGAGTTGTGTGACCGCTGGTGCCATTAACTCACTTTGACAGGACGATACAGTTGAGCACATAAACGAGGGCATCAGGAGCATGCATATACTCCTAGGTGAGGCAGTGAATCGAATCAGTTTCCCACAGTATATATGAACAGTTTTACACACAGACTAGCAGAGCAGGAGAGATGCTCTTGCACTGTTTGGGTTTTAACTAGGGCTTCTGCTTCCATAGACCCTTAAGCCTCACAATCGCATAATTGTATCAAAGGGGTATTTCGGTCTCTACCGGCGAGAGAGGGTAGGGCCAGGGTAGACCGCTGAAGCCCAGATCCAATGACCGGTGTATTTGTTGAGAGGATATACGGTGTATGTACGTATCGGTTTTTTTGGGCCCACGTCCTAGATGTAGATAGCCATTGGCACGTCGTCGGTCGCCACTTCCATTTTCACGTACCCTAGACGATCGTGATCAGCTCGTTGCAGCCGCCGGTTACGGTGGCCATCTCCAATCCAGATCTGCTCCGATGGATACTTGGCCACGGGTGTGGACGCGTACAGGTGTGACGCATACGAATACGGGAACCTCTCATCCAAACGGGCCCAAAAGGGTTGTACGGTGGGTTTGGACCGGGTTTTTGAGTATCCAGATGAGGTCTAAATGACGATCGTGCCCCTAATTCGGGACAGGTAAGATTAAATCTCAGTCGTCCTTATATCCTGCTCAGGATACCTTTTGACCCTTTGGGGTCAATGGAAGTACAAGCCTTTAACTAGAACATGCCAGAGCAGCCAGTCAATGCGAAATCCAGATGCATTTCATCATTGCTTGGCCTTGGCTAGTCACCTCCGTTCAAACAATCGGCAAGCCCCCACCGGGTTTATGTGCCACTGCGACGGTGAAGAACTTGCCATCCTCAGCACCAAGTTAACTCTCAAGAGGCTGTCAAGAAAAGATTCAAATCACAGCAGGTGCTTACGGGCAGATGACACATGAAACGGGTGGATAGCGTGGGTGCGCCCTTTTGCGTTTACGTCCACCTCCGAAAGGCCGGCAGCATGGGGCCCCTTGCCACCATTTTACCCACCCTATGAGAGCATAGGCGTGCATGCTTCTGGCGTGGGCATGTGCTTGCCATGAAAAGCAGAACGCCACCAAAGCCCTCGAACTGAGGAATAGAAAAAATTTTTAGAAAAGGAGGGCGCGAGTCCCCGGTCTCTGCATCGAGTGATGCACACAGCCATTCGCACTTATTAATTCCAACCAGATTTACAAAGTACAATGTTGAAAAACAAACTGAAGTCAACCTCTCGACAACAAGGGTCGCTACCACTATGATGGGGGTGACTAACACCAACGCACATCATCTAAAACCTTCAGCTAAACACTCAACGCACACCGATGTGCACGCTTTAGTCGCTGCCGCCTTCTTCCACGAACCCATCTTCAGAAAGGATCAACACCATGATCTTGCAAAATCAGGTCTGCCGTCGGCATCGCCACGATGCCAGACAGCGCCACCATGTGCGAGTCCATCAACCCGAAATCGAGATCCCGCAGCGCCACGCCGCCGAGCCTCACCGACATCGACGTGGCAGATGAAACACCGCTCCGCCAGCTGACCCCCTCCAGGTAGTTCGTGTTCCAAAACGATGCCCTCAAGAGGGTGAACGACACCGAAGGTGACGCCATCGTCTGATCTGGAAAACCAGATCTGGGGTTTCCCCCAGAACAAACAGGTTGAGGGCGGAGCAACGATGCCTTCAACAAGGTGATGACGCCCGGGGGCGCCACCATCGTCGACTCCAAAACGGAGCCCGGTTCTCACCGGCCAGCCCGCCCCACCCGTCGTCGATCTACCCGAAGGAAGGTTTCATGTCGTCCGCCACGCCGTCGTCGAGGAGTCGAGGACGTCGCGCCGTGGTACCCGACAGTACCACGTCCAGGCCCTCGTAGCCGATCCGCCGCCGCCATCGCCGGCCTTGGATCCGCGTGGGAGGGAGCGAGGAGGCGAGGAGGGGCACCGCCGGCGCCGGCGCCAGCCAGGCCTTGCCCAGCCGCACCCTTTGGCGGCGGCGGAGGGAGGGAAGGTGGATGGAGGAGTTGGGTGGGCGGCGGCTAGGGTTCCCCCGTCGCCCGCGAGGGGGCGGGAGGGGGAGGGCAACAAGAATACACCTATATAAATGTAGACCAATACATACTTTTCTAGTATAACTATAGCAAAAAATTGCATGCATGGCACCTAAAGAAGAGCAATGTAGGTGCAGGTGCCGATGGAAATACCGCATGGTTTTGTTCAATAAGATAATTGTGTATGTATGTCATGTAGGGTGTAATTATACACATAAGTTAGTGCCGTATACCATTTGGCTCTTCAATCATTTGGTATTTGTTCATGATATATTTCTTGCAGGTTTTTATGTGGTATATAGCATATTTTCAACCTGAATTCAACAAGATATTCGAATCCAACATAATCTGGCATTCGAATCCACATTAGATCGCTATCCATTCCATTCCCAAATTTAAAAGAGTATATAAAATAGAATATGGTTTGGGCAATATTCGACTTGATCCGCTATATTTTCACCCCTTTTCGTGCCTTCGGAAAATGTTGTTCAAAAATCCTAGTTTTTTTTGTATACTTTTCTACTTGAAAAGGTTGGGAGATACACAAAAATATGTGGGTATCACGGAATCTACTATGTTAACCATCCTTATTTGATTCGAAGGGGTTTGTACGATCCAGTTCTTAGAATTTTTCCTATTAAACTTGTTTGGTTGTAATGATTTTTGTATAAATAGTTTTGGACTCTATTTTAGAGAGAAAAATAAATTAGTCCAACTTTTCTGTGTGCATAGCAAATATCGTGCAATCATAAATATCTGTAAATTTCCTAGCATAGTAAAGAAACTTACACGATTATTTGGTGCCTCTAAGTCTAATATTTCTTTATATATAAAATAATACACCATGATTACCGATTTATACGTTATTGTATTATGACCACTTTGATTTAAAGGATTTTCATGAAAAATTTGAAGGGTTCAAACCTTTAGAAAAAATTTATAGTATGGTTGTTTGATTTGTATGAACGGACCCCATTGGCATTTTTTAATGAATCTTTTGGAAGAGATTTGTATGAACGAACATGCAATCAAAGCTCTTTTTTAGAACCCCTTGTTTCTTCTGTTACGGAATCAAACAAATTTTTGTGCATATGAGATCCTATAAGATTCAATTGAGCAATTGACATTGTAATGCTATATTTTTTCCCCCTATTTTGTGTTTTTAAATCATGTGAATCAAAGTGGCCCTTACTATGTTTTGAGAATCATGTGGTTAAATGGTTCAAAAGTATACATACACACATAACTAATAGATAGAAATAATTAAAGTATATTTCAATCTGCAAATAAGAAAAGAAGAGATTGAAATGGAAGAAACCCAGTCGACGTAAAGATGTCAGTCATGGACAGAAATATAACTCAGGAGAAACTAAAGAGAAAGAGAAAATACATAAATTACCAAAGCACCCCTCTCAGACACAGTCCACAGAGAGAAGGCTAGCAGTATAAACAAGGGGACAGAGCTCTGCTTGCCATTTGTTCCTCCTCTGCTCCACTATTAAACCAACCCCCACCTCCTCCCTCGCTGCCTTTCCCTTCCTCCACCTTCACCGGCGCAGCAACTCCCCACAACATCCTACCACCACAACGACCATGGCGTCCACGGGAGGCGGTGTCGCGCGGCGGGCATGACGCGGCGGCGCCTTCCTTGGCCGCGGCTCATCCTCTCTTTACTCACTCGGTTGGCGGTGGTCGTCCTGGTAGCGGGCTCGAGATGGCGGGGGCGATGGTGGCGGCGGTGCACGGCGGGGGCAGGGACAGGGACCGGGACAGGTCGTCGCCTGGCGGCGGTCCGCAGGTGGATACGGGCAAGTACGTGCGGTACACCCCGGAGCAGGTGGACGCGCTGGAGCGGGTCTACAGCGAGTGCCCCAAGCCCAGCTCGCTGCGCCGGCAGCAGCTCATACGGGAGTGCCCCATACTCAGCAACATCGAGCCCAAACAGATCAAGGTCTGGTTCCAGAACCGCAGGTGCGTGCTCGCTCTTCCACGCCCCTCGATCTGACGCCCTCACTCCCTCCCTCAGCGCCTGCTTCCGTTCTTGGTGCTAAAAAATTGACCTTTCGGGGGTGCTGTTTCTCGGGTTTGTGCTGTCACGGTGGCTAATTTTTTTTCCTTTGGTTCTCAGCTTTTGATTTTAGTGCTGTTTCTTTCTGATCCTTCCACTGAACTTAGTGGCTCTAGCTAGGAAGAATCTGCGCACACATCTCCTTTCCAGGCGGCGGCTTTCCCTTTGGCCTGTTTCTGGTAGTGGTTCTAGGATATGCTTGGTTTAGTTTGTGGAAGCAGGCGCCTAGTAGTATATGCCGCGCCCAAATTAGAGTTTGGTTTTTGGCTCGACTGGTCTAAAAGTTGCTGAGATTTCGTGACTGTTCCTTATCAATACTACAAATCGAGTGCTTGTGTCTTTGCTTTAAATCCCTTTCTCGATATTTTTGCCATTTCTGGAGCGGAACCGCCTCCTTCTTTGTGTTTTTGGTATTGGAACGTGTTGTTCTAGAACAAAGTTGCTTTCTTGCTGAATCTTGAGTATTTGCAAGTGTTCTTGTTCTGATCTTAATGGTAATAATATCATGATTCATGTATCCCCTATCCAGAACAATGTTAAGATTTTAGTCCACAGCATTGTGTAGCTGGAATGCCTTCACCTAACCCACTTGGAGCTCACCTGAGATGTGACATGTCAAATGTTAGCAGTAACACAGGGTCTCGTGCATCAGTGATCGCTGTCTTGGTTTTTCTTCATGCGCAAGTGACATTTTTATAACGAGGCTTGTTTCGATATGCCTGGCGCCTGATGTACCTTGTGATTGATAGGTGCCGCGAGAAGCAACGGAAGGAGGCCTCTCGCCTGCAGACTGTGAACCGGAAGCTGTCTGCGATGAACAAGCTGTTGATGGAGGAGAATGACAGGCTGCAGAAGCAGGTGTCCCGTCTCGTGTACGAGAACGGGTACATGCGGACGCACCTCAATAATGTGAGATTCATCCCATCACATATTACTCGTATTTTGTGTTAGATTTATGCACTTCTGTTCTGTTGATTTTGATGGTCTTGACTCCTAATGCTGTGTAATGATGTTTGCAGCCTTCTGTAGCGACTACAGACACGAGCTGCGAGTCTGTTGTTACGAGTGGTCAGCACCACCAACAGCAAAATCCAGCAGTTCCGCGTCCGCAAAGGGACGCGAACAACCCAGCAGGGTAATTGCAGGGCCTAGTGCACTTCCTCTTTTCCAGCACCATTTTGTGCACGCTCCCGCAGTCCCGCTTGCATGTTCATTTGCTCAGTTTGATGGAATTCTTTCTCTTTGTTACAGTCTACTCGCTATCGCTGAGGAGACCTTGGCAGAGTTCCTGTCCAAGGCGACGGGAACTGCTGTCGATTGGGTGCAAATGGTTGGGATGAAGGTAATGTAATAATTGCAACTGGTGGAGTTTTGGCATGCGTTCATTATTTGTATCCTTTTTCTTCCCTGTGAATTAAAGTGTGGTTTTCTTTATAGCCTGGTCCGGATTCCATTGGAATCATTGCTGTTTCGCACAATTGTAGTGGCGTAGCAGCCCGAGCTTGCGGTCTTGTGAGCCTTGAGCCCACAAAGGTACGTTTTTGTTCATCATCATCATGGAGCTTTATGTTTCCATTCAGCAAACATATCTTAATAGACTAGTACTATGTAGGTTGCTGAGATCCTCAAGGATCGCCCCTCTTGGTACCGTGACTGCCGGTGCGTGGATATCCTCCAAATTATCCCGACGGGTAATGGTGGAACGATTGAGCTTATCTACATGCAGGTATGTGCATCCTCTTTAACTTGGTTCCCTTGTATTGGGTTTATACTTTATTGTGATATGTCTTCTATGTTGCCTGTAACATGATTGTTCTTTAAATTATGTAGACTTATGCACCGACAACTTTGGCGGCACCGCGTGACTTTTGGATACTCCGTTACACTAGTGGTCTTGAAGATGGCAGTCTTGTGGTATGGATTTCTCTTATTGCTTGTCATGATTCTATCATGTTGTTCAATTTTGTTCAGTAGACTTCTCTGTTGGGCTTGGTCTGTTTTTCACTTTAAGCAGTGTCATACTAATGCTGCTGGATTGACTCTTTGTTATTGTTTGTGCTGAGATTTGGTAACTATTACTCACCGCTTTCTTCTGTAGATCTGCGAGAGATCGTTGACTCAAGCCACTGGCGGTCCAGCAGGACCTAACACTCCAAATTTTGTCCGAGCAGAAGTGCTACCTAGTGGCTACTTAATCCGCCCTTGTGAGGGCGGTGGCTCGATGATCCACATTGTAGATCATGTTGACTTGGATGTAAGCACAATTTCCATCCAATTTTTTAATACTTGGATCACATTTACAAATTTTCAGAATTTTGTATATCCATCTTATAATCCTATCTCTTTGTAGGCTTGGAGTGTGCCTGAGGTCCTTAGACCACTTTATGAATCTCCAAAGATTCTTGCGCAGAAGATGACAATTGCTGTATGTTTTACCATTGCATTTTTCTTAATTTTTTTTGGTACTGTGCATTGCTTTTTCTTGTGGCACTAACAAATTTAATTGACAATTGCTTGTCCTTTTTTTGCAGGCACTGCGTCACATTAGGCAAATTGCGCATGAATCTAGCGGAGAAATGCCCTATGGAGGGGGCCGCCAGCCAGCAGTTCTAAGAACATTTAGTCAGAGATTGAGCAGGTTTGTAGCAATTCTCTTGTATTCCTTGCATAGTTGCATACCACCACAGTAATTTGTAAAGAAGTCCTCCCATCCATGCCCCTTGACTAAGGTCCTCGATATAATTTGCAGAGGCTTCAATGATGCTGTTAACGGATTTCTGGATGATGGCTGGTCACTGATGGGCAGTGATGGTGCTGAGGATGTTACAATTGCTATCAACTCATCTCCAAACAAACTTGTTGGATCTCATGTCAACTCCTCCCAGCTGTTTTCTGCAATTGGAGGTGGCGTCTTATGTGCAAAGGCTTCAATGTTGCTGCAGGTTTCTACTCATTAACCATCTATGTTTTTATTTAGCATAAATAATAATTAGATTAGCTGTTGATGTTTATGTACCTGACCATTATTAATCTATAAACTTGTTTTCATGATGTAGAATGTACCGCCTGCTTTACTAGTGCGGTTTCTGAGGGAGCACCGCTCTGAATGGGCTGATCCTGGTGTTGATGCTTATTCCGCTGCTGCTTTGCGAGCTAGTCCTTATGCAGTTCCTGGTCTAAGAGCTAGTGGTTTTATGGGCAGTCAGGTTATACTGCCACTTGCACACACCTTAGAGCATGAAGAGGTATTTCAAGTTAGCTCAAGTTCTAATAATTGCCTTATACTACTAATTATGAACAATACTATGTTCATCAGACTAACTTCCCATTTTTAAATTGCAGTTCCTGGAGGTTATTAGGCTTGAGGGACACAGCCTCTGTCATGATGAAGTTGTTCTATCAAGAGACATGTATCTTCTGCAGGTATGTTTTTCGGCAGTAATGTGCACCTTTCCCATGTTATTTGTTGCATTATCCTTACACGATTGTATCTTCTATGGCAGTTATGCAGCGGTGTCGATGAAAATGCTGCTGGTGCATGTGCGCAGCTTGTCTTTGCACCCATTGATGAATCTTTCGCTGATGATGCTCCACTGCTACCTTCGGGCTTCCGTGTGATACCACTAGATGCCAAGACGGTTAGTACAGTTTGTGCTGGTTGCATTGATCGTATCCATTGTGTAAAGTATAAACTGACAATGGCTTGGTATCATGAACTTAACTGCAGGATTCACCATCTGCAACACGTACACTTGACCTTGCATCTACTCTTGAGGTTGGACCTGGTGGTACTCGGGCTTCCAGTGACGCATCCGGCACCGGCAGCACGAGATCAGTCCTTACCATTGCTTTCCAGTTCTCGTATGAGAATCACCTCCGAGAAAGTGTTGCAGCGATGGCCAGGCAGTACGTGAGGACTGTGGTGGCATCGGTGCAGAGGGTGGCCATGGCAATAGCCCCTTCCCGTGTTGGCGGACAGATCGAGATGAAGAACCCTCCGGGATCTCCTGAGGCTCACACACTTGCAAGGTGGATTGACAGGAGCTACAGGTAAGGCTTTCTTTTTCTTGTCAGACATGGTTGCCAGTTCTTCATTTCAAGTTAGTTGCACTGCCTGTTTCACAATAGAGAAGTAATTTTGTTGCATTAAAATCTCTAGGTTCCACACTGGAGCAGAACTCCTCTGCACGGAGTCACAAAGCCCGGACGCTTCCTTGAAAGCGCTGTGGCAGCACTCAGATTCCATCATGTGCTGTTCCCTGAAGGTCAGTTCCGTTCTTGATTATGTTGTCACACATATAGTATTCATATTGGTGCTGTCTGGGCTTAACAAAAAAAATTGGGTGACACCAATTTTAGGCTGCTCCTGTGTTCACCTTCGCCAACCAAGCGGGCTCGACATGCTGGAGACGACCTGATTGCTCTCCAGGACATTTCACTCGAGAAGATCCTCGATGACGATGGCCGCAAGGCACTGTGCTCTGAGTTCCCAAAGATCATGCAGCAGGTATGTAATGTGGCAGCCACCGTTGTAGATGACAATATAGCCTCCTAAAAGGCCAGCCTTCTGTGATATGGTAGTAACATCCCTGAAACTTGTCTCTCCAGGGATTCGCGTACCTCCCGGGCGGCGTGTGCGTGTCGAGCATGGGGCGGCCGGTGTCGTACGAGCAGGCGGTGGCGTGGAAGGTCCTGGGCGACGACGATGCGCCGCACTGCCTCGCCTTCATGTTTGTCAACTGGTCCTTCGTGTAGCAGTAGCAGTAGTAGTTGGTTGCCCAGTCACCTCGTGCTCTCATCACAAACTGTGTTCAGAACCTACTTGTACCGGTAGTACTCTCGGTTGCATTTGTCAAGAACCCTGTTTTCAGTTTCATCATCATGCATGAACCCTGTGGAACACGTTGCTGGCACTTTGTTGCTTGCTGTATCAATGGATTATTGCGTGCCCTGTGAACCGTGATTGTGATCGGTGGTAGGTTCCCTGGGGTGTCCCCAGCAGAGCAGGGGTTGCTTGCTCCGCGTGCTTTGATCGACTTGAGATGTGAGATCAGTATGATGCGGCCTGTGTGCCGACCTCGGACGCCATGGCGCCGATGCGATGGGGAAGGACCCTGGGACGGTGACCGGTGTCGGGGCGCGTTGCATCTCGGCCGGTGGGATTCTGGTTTGGCTCCGTACGTCTCGGGTGGTCAATTTGGTTCATGCCGTGGTTGTGAAAGACTGAAAGTAAGGCGGGAAAGGTGCGGGCCGGGACACCTGAGGAATGGCGACGGCGGCGCCAAGTTGCCGTGTTTTGACCGCTTCTTCGGGGAGCCGCGCTGTCAAGATGCGTGCCGGTGGTGGGTGATGCACCATCGATATGACCCGAAGGCCGAAGTAGGTTTCGAATTCGCCACAAGAAAATACAAACTGAATTGAGATGCTAAACTGAATCCACAACACGATCGATAGGACCTACTGTAATAGAATCGAGTCGCATCCCTGCATGTTAAACTGAATTGAGATGCTAATTAAATCGAAGAGGCTGTGAATCTGTGATCCAGCCATCCATTCTGATACAAGGTCGATCGAAAGGAGCGGGGGAGGCGCGCGTACAAGCGAGGGTCCCCCCGTGATTAGCGTGATGTGCGCGTGTACCACGATGGGACTGCCAAAGCGGAAACGCGTGACAAAAACAACAAGGGTGGACGCTGCACGCACAAAGCCAAAGGTATCTCCCTCCTAATTGATTTAATTAGTATATATTTGCAGATTAGAGAGAGACATTGCGGAGTATAACATGTAGGCCAACTTAATCAGCGAAATGGCCAATTACCTCGGTCTGAAATGATTTTCCTGAGGACAACACGGCGATTTCACACCTAGTTGTTGTCCACCAACTATCACGACCATCGAATTTGTATCCTGTGAAAGATATGACTCCTACTAATTGATGTATTAATAAAAAAATCCTGTTAATGTGTGGTTTTAGTTTTTTTGTTAATGCATGTCGAGAAATTTCTTGTCTCACATGAATTCAACAAATACATAAATCCAAAACTATTGATAATGCATTGATATTTGAAGGAAAAATGATAATTTGTGAAGGAATCCTAAACCAGTTATATATTCCAGATAAGCGGGGACGTCAAATTAGGTGTGGAGTTGCAATTTTCGAAAACAGGAATAGGGTTCACAATAGACCGCATTAGATATTTCAGTGTGCTAACTTAAAGTTTAAAATGGACTTTTGCCACGCGCTAAGAGCATCTCTACCGGCACCCTCCAAATGGCCCATTGGAGGTCCGGACGCCAAAAAACGCCACCAGCGGCACCCCCTAAAAGGGTCGGCCCGAGCAAAATCGTGTCCGACAGCACCGAAAGGGCCCCCAATTTGGAGGCCCTCTCGGGGGTGCCGGTCATGGGGTGGACATGCCCTCCGGGGTGGCCCACCCATCATACACACGGGGGCGCTCAGGCGTTATTTATCGCGCCGTGCAGGAGGCCGGTCTACCTCCGTCGCCCCAGGGCGGAGGCAATGCCGGTGGAGGTAATCCCGGCGGGCTATGACGTGTCGTCCGAGCTGCGGAAGGAGCACGACGGCGACAGCCCGGGCCTACTGGTGGCGCTCTCCGACTCGGTGGTTGACATCGAGCGGGACTCGCCGGGGCTCATGGCGACCCTGGCGAGCTCAGCCCAGATGGCAGCCTCCTCCTCCTTTGGCGGCGCCTCCACCAGCCGTGCGCCGGGCCACAACGACGCTTCCTCCAGCCGCGCACCGCGCCACGACGGCGCCTCCACCAGCCGTGCGCCGGGCCACAACGACGCTTCCTCCAGCCACGCACCGCGCCACGACGGCGCCTCCACCAGCCGTGCTGCCTCCTCCGCCACCGTGGTGCACCTCGACGACGACAGCGACGACGACTCGGTGGGACAGAGAGGAGTAGGCTAGGCGGCGGGCGGCGGCTAGGGTTTAGGTTTTTTCAAATTTTATTCAAATATTTGGTAATATGCACTGAATATGAATGAAATTTGAAATGCCTTTAAATTCGTTTGAATTCAATAAAAAAATTATCTTGGGGGGGGGGGGGGGGGGCCGCTGTGGGCTGCACCCTCCATTCGGACGGACACATGTCCGGCATCCCTAATTGGGACTCAATTGGGGGTGCCGGACACGGATTTGGAGGGCCCAGTGAAGATAGGCCATAGCATGGGTAGGAACTATGAAAGTCAAAAGGGCGAAGCAGTGTGCTATCAACTAACGGTATGACCAAACAAGTTCGTACGTGGCAGCTGCAATTGCAAGGCAGGACGCCCAGGGCGTCCGTGAGTGTTGTACCGTCCGATGTGGTTCGTCCCATCGGAAACGGACGGCCCAGGGCGATAGTTTGAGCCGAGCTTTGCGCCGAGCTCCCAGTCGCATCCTCCCTACTCCTCTGACCGGGCAAACGCGGCTACCGTAGCTAGCAGGCACGCGCGTGACGACGACTCGTCTACGGCACGGCGCCGCAGACGTGCAGCTAGCTGCCGGCGGTTTGTGTGCAGCATCGGCATCGGCAGGCGGGAGCGTGCTGCGTGCCCACATAGCAGACAGCCCGCGTCTTGTCACCTCCCTCCGTTTTGCATTTACGCGCGCGCCAGTTTAATCTCTCCTTTTTGTCCCCCTCGCATTCGAATAACTCCTACGCCTGCTCCGTTTCATCCGTCGTCGTCCTCGTCTGACGTGACGACGATCGAGAGTGAACAAACGGGCGCAGGCAGGTTCGTTGCGGTTCTGATGCTTCTGCTGCTCTTGTGGATGGCACAGGGATATTCAGCAGCGTGGGGGAGTGATGTGATGCGACCAGACAGACGAGCGGTTTGTCAGGAATAATCGGAAGCGATCAGACGGCCGCCCCGATCGAGGCGCCGGGATCCGCCGGTCGGGAATAATCGGGAGCCGCGCCTTGCCTGCGTGGCGGCATGGGGAGGGAGGGGGACACGCCGCTCGCGACGCTGCAGTCGTGGCCCCTGCCTGTCGTCACTTTTCCATGGGGCTCCGCGTCGGCGGGGCGTGGTGCGCGGTGGTGAGCGGCTGCGCGCGGATTCGGGAGCACGCGGGCGACGGACGCGAATGCACCTGCTGTTTCGATCGAATGGCTAGGAACGGCACTCCACGGCAGGGCGTCGACGTCCAGGGCAGGGCCAGGCACGCGCGGCGCCACCAGTGGCCGCAGGCAGGCTATGATGGCAGAGCCTGTGCGCATCATGCAACGTAGCGCACAGCGCGAGCCTGCTTGCTGGGAGGGAGGTCCGGGCTAGCTAGCACCGTTCCAGGCTTTGACGTTTATAAACTCTGACGTGATCAGAGAGGAGGGGGCATGCAGCGAGTCTTTAATGTCGCCGGTCGAGCACCCATCAGCTTGACCTGTCACTGTGGGTGCGTGCGTGCGTGCCGGTGACCGCGGCGGAGCGGCCGGGCCGGCGTGCAGCAACCTAGGCCTCCCTCCTCGCCTCTACCGGTGTAGTCAGTATAGGTCGCCGACAAGTCCACGGGAAATTAACCGCGCGCTAGCCTAGCTGTTACTGTAGTATTCGTGGTTAGTCTCATTATCACGGTCTACGGACTTTCAAATTTAGAGACGCATCATTTTGGAAAGGTAGGCACGAGTAGCCTGGAATTCGACCCGAGCCAACTGGGTTTGACTCGTTAAATTCGTTCAACTAACAAGTTAAGTCGGCTCGACTTGTTTAACTAACGAGTAGTACAAAACTGAAACTCGGTTCGTGAGCTACTCGTAGCTCGGTAAAATTGTCAACATGCAATATCATATAGTTTGTATATACATTGTTTCTAATCATTTGTGCATGTATGATGCAATCATTAATACAATAAGTGACAATATGACACCATCAAGTAGTTTGTTGACTGTAATAAAGAAGTATTGTTCAAATAAACAAGAATGTCACTTGGTGAATCTTTTACGAGTTTGAGCCAAGTCGGGTCAAGTTGCGAGATACTCGTTTAATTCACGAGTTTCAAGTTTAATTTCAGACCTAGTCCGTATACATCTTTTCGATGTAGAGGGTAAGGATAATCCCCCTTTATTTTAGAAAAAATCCAGTTGTCGGCTATACAACATTGTCGTGTCATCAAAAGTCGCTACTGTCAACCACAAGGTTAATAAAAGTGCAGGGTTGACTCTTACACATTAATAGATGTTTATGGATACTTAAAAGTCGCTATTGTTGGCTATAAAATTGTCAACCACAAGGTTATCAAAAGTCTCTACTGTCAACCACAAGTAAGCATAGGTTGACTCTTACATGGGAACCATTTTTTTTCATTACCTCTCTTCTCCATATAAAAGGTTTCATGTAAGCGAGTTATACACACTATTATATTTGCTCTAATAGTGATCGATTAGGAAGTTCAGGGTACATTTTGGACCAAACCAAAGTTTTTAGTAATAAAAAATAAACTTTCAGCAAATTCGAAGGAACAAAAGTGCACTTTCTTAAAAAAGAACAGAAAAAAGAAAGAAAACAGAGAAGGTAAAGGGAAGGGACAAAACGAAGGGGAAAAAAGACAAACATAAAAAAAAACAAATGCACCAGCCGAGGTGGGAGCGGTGCGGGCGATCTGGGACACCAACTTGCTATAAGCGACATATAGTCGCTGCGCACTTCCCACGAACGGGCCACGCACACACCCTTCTATTAGGCCATAGCAGCCCACACGATCCAGCAACTTAGCGGCCTGTCATCCCGGCTCAGTTCCACGTCGATGACGTATTCGCTGATTCCGTCTCCACCGAACTTCTTCCGTTCACCGTTGTCGCCGCCGACGACAAGGCTACGGCTGAAGCCAGTCCGAGCCGATCCTACAGCCCCGCCGTAACCTTACCACCGCTCCCACCTGACCGCCCGCACTGATCACAACGAGGGGGAGGAGGAGGGAGGTGAGCTATGGAGAAGTCGCCGGGGGCTTCACCGGAGACAGCCGCGGCGGCCGCGGAGGTGGCGGAGCAGTTCCGGTCGCTGGTCTCCGCGGAGGACGTCGGATCCATCAAGCAGGCGCAGCATCTCATGTGAGATTCTCCGCCTCCGGCACCTTCACGCATTATTTCGTTTCAGTTCGATTTGTTCTGACACATGGATGGTACTGTCTCTAGTTTTTCCACCTAATTCGAGAGGTTGTAGTTTTAGGGAGTGTCTAATGGTCAGTTGACTGATTTTGATTTCGTCCTCAGTCTAATTTCCAGCGAATCATTCCCCGCCACGTGGCAAATGATAAATCGGCCTGCTAGCCAGCGCGGAAGGAAAACAGAGAAAACGACTGACACCAAAAAAAATTTCAGTCGCCTACAAAAGCCCGTTGTTGTTTCCCTCCATAACGGGTTCTCAAAAAATAGACCAGATCCGAACCACGCACGGCCCAGGCCCAGAACTAAGGCCTCTCTTTACCGGGCACGGTCAGCCCAGAACTAACGCGTCGATCTTCTTCTTCCCCAAGCAAGACACAGACGCCATTGCCAGCGAAACAAACAACTCCAAAAAACACACGAACAAACCGTAGATCTGAGAAGGAGAGCTACCACGCAAAAAAGTGGGGGAAGATGGACAGAATACACAAACCACCTGACACAAAAGGGACTGACCTACGCAATCCTCAGGTCTACCCCAACCAGGTTGGCTCTCTTCTTAAAAATCTGTCTCCAATTCAACAAGTCCCAGGTTCCAGGATCCCTAACACCTTAAAAATCATCAAAACAGAACCTACAGGTTGGATCTCAGCTGGGATTGTTCCAGGAAGATGGAAGTGCATTGGTGAAACGGGATCCACTGCTGCAGACGTCCCAAAACTCGAACCTACAGGTAACATTCATAAAAACAATCACTGAACATTTCTTCATAATTTCTTATGCAGTAGCAATAGCATACGATGGGTGTGGATGTGCACACTTCAAAACATGTATAACCAGAAAATGTGAATATGCAAACTCATATAGATGTTTGGATCCATGTGAAAATGCTATCTGATCATATTAGCAGTCAGGTTTGAGGCACTGAAAAAATAATGAAACAATGAGACAATTGACTTAAACTAAAGCAGCAACAGCAGCAAGCCAGCAACTAAAAAGATAACTGACACAAAACTTAAATGCTAAGGGCATTGAGATAAAATGATTCAATATGATCACTAAACTATGGGGGTAGGATAAAAATGATTCAGACAACTATGCTGGTAGATATTAGAGAGAGAAAACACTGAGAATACTACAGTGACACTGACTACACTGAAAACTAGACTTAGACACTGAAAAGATACCTGAAACAAATGAAAACACATTCAGATAAAAAGTGCCTATAATCTTTCTGTTCAAAATATCAGTCTTCGTCGAATTTTCGAGCCAGCCAGCAGTCTCCACGTAGGTTTAGCTCAACACATGAGGGTGGAACACATAGAAAGCTAGTTTGACCACATAGGTTCCAGAATTCAAAAATAGCTTAGTTCGCAGAAAAATAGAAACCAACACAACACGTAGATGCTTCCTTGCGCTAACAAAGGTTCAAACCCATTCCGATATCGGGGTAGAAAACGACAGGGCCCCGACTAAGAAAGAGGCAACCATGACACATAAATCCAGCTCCATATGAAAGGTTCTCTTGCATCGGGAAAAGTCGTGAACACCAAAGCTGCGCTCTAGAGACGATCGAAAGAAAAAGAAAACATGTACATACCATCGACTGAAGAAACCCTTCCCCCAGATACACACAAAAAGAAAAGGAAGCCTTCCTCTTCTTCTCTTGGCAACGTCCATATGGCCATCCACATGTTTCGCACTCCATCTGACAGATAAAGACATTCACTACCATCAGTAAACTGTAAATGAGACATACATAGAGAAAATAGAGAAAATAGACGATCTGCACCTAACTTTTGTTGTGTGGCGCGCTGCAGCCAACCAGCCCTGAAAAACATATCATCTCGATTTACCTTGATCCCTAAACCTGAAATAGAGACAACATGGCAGTAAAAATAGAGAGAAAAAAAGAGAGATATGCAGATTGAAAAGAATAGAGATAGAAAAGGGTCCTCCTCCTTTACCCGGGCTTGGAACCGGCTACCACCTTTAGAAAAGATGGTAGGCAGAGTTACCCCCCCCCCCCCCCCCCCTCCCACCGAAAAACAAACTCAATAAACAAATGAAACCCCCAATCAAAAAAAAAATGAATCGTTTAAACACACTGATACATGGTCCATATTATTCATACATATATAATACACTGACTACTCATGCATTGATAACCAGAAAAAAGGAGCATTCGATAGAAAACAAAGTAAAAGGACAAAAACACAGAAAAGAAGTCTGCTTAAAAAGTGTTCAGTACGTGAAAGAGACATCCCTACAGCACGTGGAAAACAATGCTCACTGGTTGGATTCCATTCCTCTTGAAAATGATCAACACAAGCAATCTGGCTGCAAAGTTGCTTGATGTAACGAAAAAATCCTAGCCAGATGTGAATCTTGTTCTCCCGTCAGCACATATAGCGTACTCAGCTTGAATTATCATACCACCATATAAAGACAGGAAAGCATCACCAGAATCACCCAGGTTCAGAGCTTCAGATATGATCTTCGGAATCCTCTGCAAAAAATATTTCAGGTTACATCAAGCACAGAAGTGAGACTGAGCTATATTACAAAACTGCTAGGAAAAGATCAGACAAAAAAATCGCCAACAACAAGTCAAAAATGTATCAACAAGGTGATTAAAATTACCATGTAGTTTAGCTCAATGTCTGAGCTAGAAAAGCAATGTAGATAGACACAGTCTACATCACCAGACACCTGCAGGATGGCATTATATCTGTTCCACTGTTCCTCGGTTAGGTGAAAATCAATACCTCCAGGGGTCATATTTTGAGGATATACAACTTCACAACAAAAAAAAGAAGAAAAATAACCATAAGACACAATGATACAAGAAAATCAGGCCCACACATAATGAAAAAGATAGAACGAAGATGATACCGTATAATGGCTCGCCGTTAGCTCCTTCAGGCCAGATTGGTGTTGTCTCTGGCATTTCATGCATGTTGAACAAAATCTTGTATCCTGCACGCATGCCAAACTCAAAAATGAATTTCTTGTACTCAGAACCACAAAGCCGTGTGGGTTGGCCTGATTTCTTCTTAATGTCAAAGCGATACTGGTGTCCATCAGGTGTTGCGACGTCTACAATGTTCCCAGTCCCCTGGTTAAATGATTTCCTAACATGGCATGGCACAACCTATCGACAAAAAAAAGGATATACATGAAAATCATGAGGTCTGATTGATCAAAACCAACTTGAAACACACAACGCAAATGAATGCTGACCGAAAAAAGACATGACAGTAAAGATGCAACTTACACAGAACTTGAACAAATCACTGGTAAGGTACACATAAAATGGGCTCCTTAAACTTAGTCGTAGTCCACACCGACCCTCGGTTGATCCGCACGTACCACAAGCCATCTGCGTATGTGGCATGAAGGAGAAAAAGGAAATCAACAAATAACTAAGGTTAAACAAAAATGGAAACCAACACTCAACCTTCTCGACTGTGAAGCTGTGGGATGAATGACAGAACCAAAGGCAAAAAAGAGAGGGTATGTTGTTATGTAGAAGTAGAATGGATGAGACCGTTTTGTCTTTTGTGCACATAACTGCGCTCATACACTGAAAACTAGAAAGCACTGACAACCTGATACAAAATGTGTGCTGTGCATAGACACTGACTAACTGATACACTGAATAGAAGAAATAGAAGAAACTGAGAGAGAGAGAGAGAGAGAGAGAGAGAGAGAGAGAGAGACGAGATTCAGATGAAAGAGACTGAAATGTAACTGACACATACCTTATCACTGATAAAAAGAGAGAGAGAGGAAAGAGAGACAGACATAGAGACCAGGAAAAGAGAGAGAGATAGAGATAGAGAGAGAGTAAGATAAGAGGAAAATAGAGAGAGATAGAGACCAGGAAAAGAGAGAGAGATAGAGAGAGAGAGATAGAGAGAGAGAGAGATACCCAAGAAAGAGAAAAAAGAGATAAACAAAGCTGAGACACTAAAAACAAGACTGAATCACTGAATCACTGAAATCACAAATCTGAGACACTGAAACAAAGACACTGGACTGATACAATTGACTGAATCACTGAATCACTGAATCAAAGACACTGAATCACTGAATCTGAGACACTGAAACAAAGACACTGGACTGATACAATTGACTGAATCACTGAATCAAAGACACTGAATCACTGAATCTGAGACACTGAAACAAAGACACTTGACTGATACAATTGACTGAATCACTGAATCAAAGACACTGAATCACTGAAATCAACTGAATGAAACACTGAATCACTGAAATCAACTGAAGCACTAAAACAATGAAGAAGACTGAGACTGAGGCACTAAATAAAAACTGAGGCAGTACAATGAAAAAAAAAATGATTAACTGAGATTAACTGAGGCACTAAAAAACACTGAAACAAGACTGATGCAGGCTTACACACTCACTAAACTGACAAAAC
Source organism: Poa pratensis (assembly GCA_947311845.1). Taxonomy (NCBI): domain Eukaryota; kingdom Viridiplantae; phylum Streptophyta; class Magnoliopsida; order Poales; family Poaceae; genus Poa; species Poa pratensis. Next base: position 82,091,319 of record CAMZMU010000117.1, on the reverse strand, counting down.
TGATGCACTGAATCACTGAGACAATGCAAAAATGAGACAAAAATGAGACACATCGGCGCACACTAAAAACTGAGACATAACAACAAAATTAATTATAGAGACAACATGGCAGAAATAGAGACTAACTGAAACTGAATATATATATAGAGACTAAACTGTTTATCCTTGTATTCTTTTGCAGGATGGGATGCTGGAGACAAAAATGGTGAACATGGACAGATGAACACGTATAGATGCGATGATATGTTATTTCAGGTTATTATTGAAAAATAAATATATAACACAGAATTTCAATGAATAAATGATCATATTCAACTAACAAAAAATTATAAATGATGCAGGACAAGGAATTTACATTCACAGGTTTGCTGACCGGGAAATTTGACACAACTTATTCGTCGACAAAAGCATTATCTTCCATACAGGTACACACAACATAAAGGGGTGTATAAAATAAATATATATAGTTTACTAACAACTACTTTGCAATATGCAGGTTGACTGTGCACAAAAGGATTGCTACACATCAAACTTCTTTCAACAAAGCACTGAAAACGACCATCAAACATGGGAAGACTATACACAGGTTCCAAACTTATCGCTGAAACAATTTTAAGGTAACATATGATGAACAAAAACTGATGTAAAATAAATATTACTCTCACACAGGGGAATGAGTACTTACAGGCAACACCAAGTAGAAGTGGACAGCACATAACTTGGGATGATGACCCATGGGCAGAGAACTTGTTTCACAACATGGAGCTCGATGAGGTATACTTGTGATCTACATTCAAAAATGAAATCAAAAAGATCAAACGTCAAACTATTAAAAACCTGAATGTCAACATGTATTTTGAATTTTAAATGACAGGTTAATGGTGCACACAATGATGGGGTCGCACATGAAACGCAAGCTGATGATGAAACAGAAAAAATGAACGACAGAGAAGAAGGCGCGGAAGAAGAGAAAGAGATATGCGAAGAAGATGTCGAAAACTTTCTGGAAAATGAAGAATCAAACTCCCAAGGCCAGAATGACTACACAATAGACAAAGAGCAGATACCGGAAGTGGGGATGCAATTTGACACACGAGAGAAAGCTCAGATATTCTTCAACATGTATGCTTTTGCAATTGGCTTCTCTGTGACAGTGGTGTCAGCTGCCAGGACAACAAGCAGGAAGAGAAACAGGGAAGTAATCAGAGTGACAATGAAATGCAACAAGTATGGTAGGAACGCAGCAGCGGAAAAGGAAGATATGGAAGTGCAGAGGCAAACTACTGTTATAGACAGGACAGGATGCAAAGTTGAGATGATAGTAAGTGAGAAAGAAGGGATTTGGCGCATCACAAACCTATGTCTCGATCATAATCATGCTTTAAGCCCGCAGAGCAGATTCTTCAGGTCGCATATCTACATGTCACCTGAGGAGAAAGCAATGATAAGATCCCTGAGGCAAGCTAACATAACAACAAGCAAAATTGTATCGGTGTTGTCATATTTAAGAGGGGGCCAAGAAAACACACCATACAACAGGAAAAAGGTCAGCAACTATGGGACAGCAATTAACAGAGAACTAAAAAACAGCGATGTGATGCAAGTTGTGCAGTATTTCAAAAAGAAGCGAGCTGAAAACGAGAGCTTCTATTACTCATTTCAGGTTGATGAAAATAACAAGGTGAAGAGCGTTTTCTGGGCAGATGCAAAATCAAAAAGCTTCTATGAAACTTGTGGGGACTGCATTAGTTTTGACACAACATTTCTGACTAACAGATATAACCTTCCTTTTGCTCCAATAGTTGGTGTCTCCCCACATGGGCACACCTACCTATTTGCGTGTGCTCTAATTGTCAATGAGGGAGCTGAAACATTCAAGTGGGTCTTCAGGGAATTCATTTATGCTATGGGGGGGAAACACCCTCAAACTATAATAACAGACCAAGACCGGGGAATGCAGGTTGCAATATCTGAGGTGTTTCCACACACGGTTCACAAATCTTGTTTGTATCATGTGAAGAGTAAAGTAGAACAGAAAGCAGGCAGGACAATGCAAGTTAATGAGGGTTTATTTGAAGAGTTCCAAGACATAGTTGATAACTCGCTAACAGAGCTTGAGTTTGAGACACTGTGGCAGCAAATGATAGCAGACTATCCGGTGGGACACATTGAATATTTCCAAACAATTTGGAAGAGCAGAAAGAGATGGGTGCCAGTTTACTTCAAAAAGGATTTCTTCCCATTTTTGCAAACAACAGCAAGGAGTGAAGGGACAAACTCACTGTTCAAAAAGGGTGTTGGGGCACAATATAGCATGACAAGTTTCCTACGTGAGTATCAAAGAATCATGGACACAATACATGCCAGAGAGAATGAGAGTGATCACAATGCGATACACAAGAAAGTGCCACCTAAGAAATTCAAAACTAAGTATTACATAGAGATACAGGCGCATGATTTGTATAACCTGTCAATATTCAGGAGATTTCAGAAAGTTCTAACTGATGTCACAAGACTGCGTGTTAAGGAAGAGAAGCCAGGGGAGCTGTACCTGGTATTTCAAGCCGAAAACTATCCAATAAAAGAGCACAGGCCAAGGACCTATGTGGTCCAAGTTGACTTGGAGAAAGAAGAGTACCACTGCATATGCTGCAAGTTTGAGAAAGATGGATTAGTATGCTCTCACATATTGAAGATAATGCTACACCTGGACATAAATCAAATACCAGACAAGTACATCATTGACAGGTGGCGCAAAAAGCACAAGAAGCTGAATCCATTACCTGTACCAGAAAAAATGGCTGATAGTGATACACTCCGGTACAACGTGCTTGCGCGTAGGATGGTGACAACAGCTTCCAAAGGAGCAACACACCAAAGAAAGTATGAGTACTTGCAAGGGGAAATGAACAGAGTTGACAAGGGACTCGAAGAGATTGAAAAAGAGCTACAAGCAGAAATGAAACACCAAGATACTGAAGTGAGAACAATAGCAAATTTTGCAAACACTTCAAATGGGGGTGAAGGTAACTCAACAATGGAACTGCTAGATCCAGATGACGCACACACAAAAGGGAGGCCGCGGTTGATGACCATCGTTGAAGCTATGAAAGCAGGGAAATTTTACAGATGTGGGCACTGCAACGAATACGGGCACACTATCAGGAAATGCACCAACCGGGACAAACAGTACGACCACCAAAAACCTAAGAGGACTCGTAGAAAGAAGAACACTGGACCAGGTTAGTGATAACACTATGAAAAACCTTACCGTTAATCATGATTTATTGAAAAAAAGACAAATAAAATGCTGACACCATATATAACTGATGACCAGGCACAAGTAGCGCAGGCAATGGCTCCGCAGCGCCACCCAAGGCCAAGACACAAGCAAAAAGACCACCGTCGGCAAAGAAGAATCCAAAGGGAAACAACAATGAACAAGCGAACAACAACATACATGCAACCGTGCCCGTGCAAGGTCCAGTGGAGCTGCCTGGACTGCAAAACTGAAAATGACCTACTGCCCAAAAAGACCCATATGTTGGACAAGCGTGGATGAAAAAAAAATTTGTAATATCTTTTGAGAAGTGCTTGTAGCTCTGATTATGCTAGTTATAATACTGGTTGTAACTCTTATTATTCAAAAAACACATGGATGAAAAGCATTTATATAGAAACTATTTGGAAAAAGTTGACACTCTTTCGTTAAGGGTAGACACATAAAAAGATACAGACACTAACAGGTCTTCTTCTTAGTCTCCAAAAGATTGTTGTTCACATAAAATGTTTCTGTCACCACCATGACGAAAAAGACTACAGACACTAACATGCGAGCTCAACCTTCCGTAGAAACAGGACTTGACACCATAAGTTGTTCAGGTCTACCTAAAAAAAGGTGCCCACCGAAGGGCAAAAAAAAAGAAAAAAAGAAAATAGATCGACAAATCGCAATGTGAATGTAGCGCTCCCAGAGAAACGGCTTCTATCGTAAAACTTGTTCCACCTTGGCTGCGGCGGCAAATCGTATCACCCCTGTGAAGGAAAAACAAACAAACACAACACAAGGGTCAGTCAAAAAGCTGCAGTTTCTCTGGTACACTAAAAAGCTACAGAAAAACAGACACTTACCAATGCATAAAACTCAGTGACCAAGCTCTGGTCAACTTGGTTCTTCGGGTTGAAGTATAGCTTGTTTGCATACTGGATTCTTATATTGAGTGCATCGTTAGAAGAGTAAATGGAGCGAGGGTCAACATCAGGACCCCAGGTCTCCATTAGTTTTATCATGAACACTCCACAGTCTTTCCCACTTTCATCGACAAAAAAAAGGACAAATCCAGATATTAATCAACTTATGATTAACACGCAGGAAAAAAGACACAAAAAAAGCAAAAAACAAAGAAGAAGAATGACAAGGGTTCAGTTTATTACAATGTCTTCTGCTTAGGTACATCAGGATAGATTGCTTGAAAATCCTGAAAGTTGTGATCCTTGCTGACGGTCAACTCCCACAGATGTACAAAGTTGTCTATCTGCAAATCAAGAAACATTGAAAACCCAATTTCAGACATAGCTGTTGCATACCATACCTTAGTGTGGATTTTAAAAAATAAAGTAAAATGCTAAAGAAGCACACTGACCAGACGATTCTTTATTGATACATGGTAAGCTGATTTCTCATCATAGAACGAGTCCAAGAATGCGAAGACTTTTTCTTGAAAACAAACAGCAAACCCAAACCAATGACCAGAATTGACGATAGGGAAGAATAACTACAGAAAAGGTAACACATGGTAGACGTAAGAAAATAAATATTGATAAAACAGATCATATGAAATAAAGAATGATACGATACAATAAGAAAACAACATGTTCAGACAGCAAGAAAAGGATAGAAAAAGCAATTACCTTGTTGTCTTTGTGTCCAAGCTTTCTCCCTTTGCTTGCAGTCGTCGCGCCATCGAAAGATACTCTAACAGTGGTCTCTTGCTGCTCCCCGGTATATTTCAGAATAGCATCCTGGACAGAAGAAAGAATTGAGATGAAGGTATATTTGACAAAAATAGAAAACACGACAAAGAGTGACTGTGTAAAACTGATACGAACCCCAATATTTGGAAAGAAGTAGTGCCTCCCGGACTTTGAAGGATGACGTTCTTCAAAAAAAACACGGCAGAAACAGGGGATTATGAAATTGTCGACCTCGCCATTAGGCATCAATGATTCACCCACAGACTTGTAGCTGCAGTGGACTTTTGGGTACTGAATACCAGGTTCCCTACAGAAAACACAGATGAATTAACACCCCCCGACCACACGGGCGTAGCGAAGAAAAAATATGAAGGATAGCACATATAAGCGCTACCATGTAGCTTTCAAATGACATTAACAAAAAAATATAAGGTAAGAAACACATGACGAAACGAATAAATGAGAAGAGCAGATGGTCATACTTTGCAATAGAGCTGTGTGCTAGCTCAACGATCGCTGAATAATGAATGATATCTTCTTCAGATACAGGGAATCTAGTATTAGAGAGCAAAGGAGGGGACTGCCCAGACATAAGCACATTAACAAACATGTACTTGGCCCGCACACGGCGTTTTGGGACATTCTGAACATCCCTTGTGACTGCTTCAGCATGAGCTCCATGAACATTGTCGTGAGACGTCGATGCACCATTCACAGCCGGCTGTTTTGCCTGATTGCGCATCAACAAATTGTCGTAAGTAGTATCTGCCACCTTTGACAAATCATAACACCTCTTCCGAAACTCATTAAAACCAACTAGATGAATACCACCATCTGTCGCATTCTACAAAACAAACGGGCAACAAAAAACTGATTACAATAAAAGAAACAACTCAATGTGAGAGGGTCGAAAGATTACAAGGATGATAATTACCACTAATGGCTTGGGTGAAAAGTCATGAATCTTTATTGGAGATAGTTTTGATCCAAGTTTCTGAAAAGCTTGAGCCCGGTTTAACTTGAAGTTTCCGGTATGTGGCTACAGAAACATTGAACAAAAGATTCAAAGACTGAAAGTAAAAAAAAACTCAACAAACTGAAGGAGACCATCATGAGGATAAAAAAAGGGACAACAAACCTTCGTGGATGGGGAGTCCGGTACATCAACAATAGGAACTAATGCTTTCCCTGTAGCAGAACTAGGCATGCGGGTTATCAAGTTTTGTTGCTCTTCTTCTGACATCGTTTGGCAATTCCTAGCCTTTACCTTCCGTAGCGGGGGCATTGCAGGGGCTGGTGTTTTGCAGGGCATAACAACCCCAAGAAAAAAAGGTGCTAGTAATGTTAAAAATAGACCAAAAGATGAACCACACAAATAAATGCATGCCACTAAAAAATGCAAAAAAGCAAAATATGCATATACCTGTCGGGTGAGTTCGACCCTCCACAGCTTTAGTTATCATACAATCAGGGGTGGCTGCACAGGAGTAAAAAAAATAGAAAAAGATAAGGAACAACGTTTGAGAGATAGATAAAGTAGAATACATTTGAGACATAGATAAAGTAAAGTACATGGGTCAGGAGTCCTCTTGACCGCAGACCCGCTTGGTTTAGCAGTTCCATGGTAAGGTGTAAACGACTTCTGCTGAAGCCCTACATTATCAACACTGAAAGTGTCGCGATTCACATTGCCGTCTGACGGCTGCAAAAAACAAATGGAAGATTTGTCAGACCATATTTACAAAAAATCAAATACTGGTAAAAATCAAAGTAATAGATAAGCAGTAAAAAAGTTGAGCTTGATCATACCCCAGAGTGAGGCTGCTTAACAATGCTTCCATCAGATAGCCTATGGTTGACTTCTACTTTGTCGTGCACAGTACTGGACTTACGAAGAAAATCAAGAACATCTCGAACTAAGGCTTCCAACTTCCTTTTACTGCTAGAAGAATTGGTTGAGATAAATTTATCACCTATGTTCATGATACCATCTATTACCTAGAACAAAAAAGCAAAAAAAAAAGAGATGGTACTGCAATGAAACGGACTCAACAAACAAAAAAAGCCTGCAAAAAAATGAGCTAACATACTAATAAAACGTACATCAGTTTGCAATGAGCTAACAAATTCTTCTTTTGCTTTAGTCCTGAAGTCATTAGAGAATGGAGACAGCACAGGAGACACTCTACAAGATACATCTCCTTGAAACGAACCCAAAACCTGCAGAAAAAGATATAAATTCCAGTTCCATAAAAATCAACTCCAGCTAACACACATGTATAACAAAAAAGGGGAGTAAAAAGACTTACAGTGGGGTGCTGGCCAGTAGTCCTGGTTTCTTTAAGAAGCTTCTTACCAAACTGATGTGGACTTTTTCGATCAAGTTCAGAGAAAGATTGAATCATATCTCCTTTCCACACCAAAACTCTGGGAGTAGTGTGACAGACATTCTTTATGCCAAAGTCCAGGCAATCAAGATAACGGACCTGGGAAAAAAAGATGAGACATAAATATGAAGATATGAGTAACATTTGAGTAACACGATCAATGCCAAATAAGGTATAGACATTCAATCAAAAAAGAAGATGCAGGATGCTCACTTACCACTGGAACATAGATGCAACACACAGGATACTTCATCCTTCTACCTTTTGATTTGGCAAACAAGCTGAACTCATTCAAGCTATTGAGGCAGTGGGAATAGACAAGCTGGCTGAAATCATAATCTTTAGCAGCCGCAGGATCCTTGAGAACTGAAAGGTAGTTGATGTTCACAGGATAACTCATATCTGGACAGAGAAAGCAAGATATAGCCACGGACATGAAGCACACAAAAACCTCCAACTCGCTTAACGGTTCTGGACTGCTGAGCTTGTTACCAAAAAAGGTTATCTGAGGCAACTCTGGCAACTTGAAAAGTGACAGAATAAAAGCCATGCCATCCTCACGGTTGGGTGGGACCTCTAACCCTCCTATAGGCAAACCTAGAACAATGCGAAACGTCTCTCTGGATATGATGACAGGCTTCCCGCAAACAGTAATCTGGGAGCATATTGGATCAACGCAATCAGCGACCCACCTACAGAAGTCCGAAGGTAAATTCGGACAATCAAACAACAGCAAACACCCAAATCCAAATTTCTGAACAATAGCTCTTTGCTCAGGAGTCAACTTCTTCAGAACAATCATGAAGTACTTCAGCCCAAATCTGGTAAATGCACTCCTGCCGACACCATCAAAAGTTCCAGACTTATCAACATCGTTTTGTCTCTGCTTCTTTAGCTGCGAAAGAAAATGAGTATGGAAATGTGAGACATAGATAATCCAATGCATTGCTTGAAAACACGACACAAACACAAACTGAAAATAAAAGGAGCACAACAAATGCTAACCTCATTATTCACAAATGTGTCCTGGCAAAAGTCTGAAAAGTTCCTCTTAAGGCTACTCAAAGACTGCAGCCAACGGGGAGATAAAAAAGTTGTCAAACTACAACGAGCCATCAAAGTAAAAAAGATGCAACATGAGATGACTGAAAACTAATAATTAAGAAAGATAAGCACACCTGCTTCATTAAGTACCCGAACAACGCATCGTCTAGAGCCCTGTTTCTTCTTCCATGTGATATGCCCTGGAACACACAGAAACCAATTAGAAAATGATAAACAGCTATTGTTTAGCTCAACAACAAAACGAAAAACCTAAAAATGACAAAACGCACATCACGGTGACCGGGTAGACTGAACCCTTCACTATCCTCCGCGGAATCATCGCCACGGTCAGTGGGTAAATGCTCGGATCTGCGCAACACCCAAAAGGGCATATGGTTATTATCAGGGCAAAAGGCGAAAATCAACACCCAAAAAAGGGGAGCATATTAGTGTGCGAAAACACAGTAAAAACACCACCACACATACAGATATGTAACAAAACACTACAATGCCTCCCTACAAAAACATATCCAGAACTACAAACATGGAACTGCTCCCATTGTGAAAAATGGTCAGATTACAGTGTGTCCGCCACCCCCTAATGAACCAATTCAAAAAAATCAACACCTACCCCCATATCACAAAATCTGAATCCCCCAGACCATTGGGTTGGCACACCTAGTAACAGGAGCTGCACCATGTTGAGAAGCTAAACTGAGACTGCAATTGTGAATGATCATCTAATTCTGAAATCATTTCGCATAAACCAAGTGAACCACTTCTGAAAATCAAACCGATAGCTCCAACGAACAGAGCAACCCTATAGGCCTAGCACAACCAACACACACAAAAGGGATTCAGACAAAAAGGAAAATGGTCAGATTGCAGTACTGATGGTGTCCACCACCTAATGAACCACTTCAAAAAAATCAACACCTACACCTATCACAAAACTGAATCCCAAAATCATTGGGTGGGCACACCTAGAAACATGAAAATGCACCATGTTGAGAAGCCCAACTGAGCCTCCAATGATCAACTAATTCTGAAATCATTTGGCACAAAACCTAATGAACCACTTCTGAAATCAAAGCGCTAAATCCAGCGAACAGAGCAACCCCAGAGGCCTAGCACAACCACCACACACAAAAAGGATTCAGACAAAATCAGAGATCCACTACTCCCCTGAGATGCGGACAAAGCCAGCGCGTCACTGCGGCGGAGGCTAGCTGCGCGAACAGTAGCTAGATCCAACGCACGGCCGCATTCCATTACCTCTCGAGCGAGTACGAAACTACTCGCCGACGCCGCGAGAGCTAGCTGCGCGAGCTGAGACCAAAATCCGCCGCTATCGATGGAACCTATATCGACCCGCACCGCCGCATCTTCATCCGCCTCCGGCGACTCCCAACCATGAGACACGAACACGCGGGGTACGAAAACTACCGACGGAATAGAGATAGAACAGAGTAGAACCTGTCAGCTCGCCGGCGACGCCTCCGTCCACCGCGAATCTCCTCCATGGCGGCGGCAACAGGCGCCGGCGACGACATAGAGGAACGAATCCTCTGTTCCACCGCCCCCTCTCCTCTCTCTGCGACGGAATGAGACACGCGGCGGAGAAGAAAGGAAAAAGAATTCAAAATATCTGTCTACCGACACACCGCGCAACCGAAAAAAAAAAACGGGTACGGGCGCGCGGCCGACCCGTTACACGTGACGCGTACGAAGCCTTCTTCGCGCCAGCGAAGCACCAGCACGGGACGACAGCACGACTCAGCACGGGACGACAGCACAATCTTGGAGCGCATCCGACGGCCAGAAAAAAGACTGAGAGAGAAAACGAAATCAGTTGACTGCAACAGAGCAAAAGCCTAGTTTTATTATAGGTTGCTTGTGTTTGCAGTTGCATGCCTCGATGGCGAGTGCTTGCAATTTTGATTTAAGGTTACAGCCATAGGGAAAATTACTGATTGCTCCCAAAAATAGTTTCCAAGTGCAGATTGGCTTGAACAATACTAGATGACGTGAATTCGGTGTTTTCGTTGCTATGAAAACTTAACAGATGGGTCCCTGACTGACTGGAGAAGTGGAGATTTAACCAGATAGTGGCTAAAATTCCTAGGTGGCATTCACGGTACATCCTTACACCGTGATGCTTAACCCTTGTTAGGTAGTGATCTAGTGAGGCAGAGCGAATTGACACTCTGCTTTTCTCATTAGTGGCCACCTGTTGGTATTTGGATCTTAAACTTTAGACATGAAGAAGGTAAACTTGTGTCCAAACATAATCGTGCACTTTGGCGTTCTTTTCGTGCTTGCATAGGTCTTGGAGCTTTTGAACTGGTAAATGGGTCTCGGGAAGAATTCTGGGAAGTAATCAAGTTTGTTGGTAGTTGCTTTCTTTGTACACTGGTGGAGGAGTTATTTGCACTGGTGGTCACACAACTCGACAGCTATGTGCACTTAAGTCACACAACTGGATAACTGAATTTTTTGGTCACACAACTCGTCATCTGGTGCACTTAAGTCACTGACCCCACCTGTCAGGCCGTTTTCCGTTGAAGTTGATGCTGACTGGACACGTAATTTTGCAAAAAAAACCCCTGTATTTTTGTACATTTGCAAAAAACCCCTGTATTTTTTTCAAAAAAACCCCTGAATTTTTGAAATGTCCAAAAATACAGGTTTTTTTTTGCAAATGTACAAAAATACAGGGGGCGTTTTGCAAGATTACGTGTCCAGTCAGCATCAACTTCAACGGAAAACGGCCTGACAGGTGGGGTCAGTGACTTAAGTGCACCAGATGACGAGTTGTGTGACCAAAAAATTCAGTTATCCAGTTGTGTGACTTAAGTGCACATAGCTGTCGAGTTGTGTGACCACCAGTGCAAATAACTCCTGGTGGAGGCAGGGGGTGGAAGGAGCAATGGCTCCCTTCATGCTTTCATATGTGCACACATATTATGCTGTTAATCCTTAAAATTGCAAACGATGTTTTCATTATCACGCAGTTTAGCCCCTCTTATTAGTAGTTTGATTCGTTTGGCCTCTTCTAATTTTGGCTCCTCCACTGTTTCCTCTCCCGTGTTTATCGAGAAATAAGATCACCCTACCACCTCTTAATGGACATTTGTTAGGAGTGATTGATGAGTGGAAAGAGCTTATAATGTTCAGCTAAATGCTGTTGTTAGTGATTGTTCGTCAAACATATTGGTGGCTGTAAGTTCTATAACTATTAAATTTCATAGTGCCGTTTATATGAGCATACCTTTTTCATGATGCTAAGATAATAATATTGGCGACCCTTTGAAACCTGCACATTTTAACTGTTCCACTCTTCGTGGCATCCTGCTTTTCATCCTGTCACCCCTTAATGGGCATTTGTTAGTGGTAGTTGGTCAGTAGAAAAAATCTTACAGAGCTAAGCTAAATGCTTGCATTTGTCGGGATCGGCTGTCAAATATATAGCTGGTTATAAGTTCTGTAACAAAATCAAGTTTTTCTTAAGCGCTAGGCAGTGATTGAATGTTTTACCTCCGCTTTTCCCTTTTCTGAAGGATTAAATCGCTAAGCACAATTAAACACACCTTTAAGCGCTAGGCGTTTGTCTCCTCTCAGCACCTATGCAAGCTTAAGCTTGCGCCTAGACGCACTTTTTATAACCTTGAAAAAAATGTAAGTACTTTACTTCCACCCTATATGAGTAAGCCATTTTTTTAATACGAAGGTTAATAAATAATATTGCTGGTATCCCTTTGACCCATGCGAAATGAATGTTCCACTGTTTATTTCCTAGCTATTCGATCATCTTTCTCATTGCATCATAAACATCTATACCACTACTTCCCTGTCCAGTTGCCCCTGGTTCATGAGTTGCATCATGGAAGCATGCTCTTATGCTCCAAAACGACAGCTTCTAATAAACTGGAGGGAACAAAATACTTGGGTTTAAGATCCTAATTCCATTTCATTATCGTCGTGTTAATAGAACATGCTCTGGGTCACTGGCCACCCACTACTGGAGATATTGGTACATTAGTACCTTGTACTAATGCTAAAGCAGAAGGAGTATTTACAAGATGACTGATTCTGTAAATGGATACTGCTGGTATTTGCAAGATTAGCTTAACCATAGTTTTTATCCATTTTCTCTATAGACCTTTGATACTTTTCTGTAAATGATCAGGTAACAATCAGTATATTTTCCCTTAAACATGGGCCATGCTTTAGTTTGGCTCCTGTCACGTGCTTAACTTGTCAGCAGTCCTAAGACCAGTGGACGTGTTAATGTTGGAGGTAATGCTCTGAGAACGAAAGGTAGGCAAACCATGGTGCCAGGGATGAGAGGAAGAGAAGGTTGGGGACTGGTATTAGATATTTTCTGATTGATTATTCTCATTACTTGGATAATCCATCTGAGGTACAGACTGTCCTTCTATAGGGAGGAGTGGAGGACTGACTTGGACCCTAAGAATAGATTCTTACTTGCCTAACAAACCATATTCTCCCTAAGTAGTTAAAAGTTAAAACTCTTGTCTAACTAAGTTGGTCTACCTTTGATCCTTATCCTTATCTGTAATGAGGATAGAGGAAGAATCAGGTCCCTTGACAACCCTGGTTAGGTGAAGTTACTGTTCCCTACGGATCAGTCTGAGCTTCGATGTTTTAGTTAGTGAGTACTTTTGTGCAACAAATGCTGCGAATCTTAGTCTTGTTTAGTTGCATGTCATATGCAAAGCCAGCAGCTTTCCCTCCTTTTGGCAAAATTCGTACCATTGTATAGTAACATCTTTTAGTAATGGCACTTCTTTTTTCCTTTTTTTTGGTGAGAATTCTTCTTACTATCCTACTTGGAGCAATTTAGTTAAGGAAACATTTAGGTTGGCATGCATTATGTTATTAGACACATGAGGAATTTTGGATGCTATTCAAAATGAAATGTATCTACTGTCTGGGATTGAAGTTGTTGTCTTGTTTCATTTTCCAGTAATAATCATCCATATTTTTACTTGCAGATTGGGGCGATTGCAAGATAGTAATGCAGTTCTCACACATTTTAACGAGTACTCTGAACAATGCTTTGCGGAGGTGTCCGGTGACTTGGCTAGTAAAACTCGCCTTCTCAAGTCGATGAAGGATGATCTTGACCATATTTTCATGAAGCTGAGGTACCTTCTTGTGTGCTTATTGTTCTTCAGAACTGTCAGCTGCTAATTTAGTCTCCCTTCTACTCCCTCCGTCCCAAAATAAGTGTCTCAAGTTTGCCCAAAAGTGGATGTATCTATACATGAAACACTTATTTTTGGACGGAGGGAGTATTATTTTCTTGTGCCGCTTTCTGTATCTGCTATATGATTCTCTTATCCACAAGTATCCATTTACACCGTGTGCATAACTGTGCTTTCGTAGATATGTTTTTTTCTCCTTCTTTTGTGCATGTTATTGTTGCATTGGTGACTGTATGGATTATGGTTATTGTTTTTGTAAGATCGTGTGTTAACATGACCGGAAAGGAAATTGTAATCTTGGTGTAGTATTATAGTGCTGGGCATTTCACATGAGCCCCAAGAGGGACTAGGGCAGGTAACAGGGTTTGCGTAGAGAGAAGGGATGTGATGGTGGTATAGATCAGTTGAGGATAGGAAAGAATTTGTACGTCTCTTTCAGAACCATGATCCAACGTGCTGCAATCGATGTAGAACAGCGAAAATTCCCTTGGCGGCCATCGTCTTATAACCGGCCCGCAAGGCGGCAGGAGGAGGATAGACAAGGGCCAAGATAGACAGTGGTTCCGTTGCAATTTTGTTGATAAAAATCCTTAGACTGTCTCCAAGTACACAGTAATGAACTGATGATGATGCGGATTTTGCATACACTATTTGCTCCTTCTAAATCTCTCTAAGAACATCGAGTTCAGCTTAGCCCCCATGGCAATCTCGCTCAAGCTCCGCCCCGTGTTCCGGATCTCGATGGAGCCAAGTTTGGTCACAAGTGGTGTGATACCATGACAACGATTCCTTACGGCGTGGCATGGGATGAAGTCACGTCATCTCTACTATATAATACGGCTTGAGGTGGTGATGGTACGTCTTTTTGCTTTCCGGCTTTACCCTTCGACCAACTCACATATTACACACTGATACCATTGTACCGTTTCGTTTTACTTATTTACGGAAATTGTCACCGCCAAGTCAAACAGATCGTCAAATTCCCCTCGGCCTCCACTACTTTCGCCCAGCGCCGCTGCTACGGGCGCTCGACGCGCGACCGGGAAGTCTCTCTGCTACCACCGTTAATCCCCCCACCGCCACTCCTAGCACCTGCGCCTCCCAAGCCGAGCGCCCCCATACTCCAGGCACTGCTGCACCACCCCCGGCGAGCTCAAACACCACCGGTCCCCTTGCCCCTCACGCTGGCCCTCAATCCTCAAACGGGAGATCGAACGTTGCCGGGCCCTTGCTCAGTGCGCGGCTCCCCATCTATACCCCTGCTCCGTGCTCAACGGGGCCGGCCTCTTCCCCGCACTCGACGAGGCCGGCCTCTTGCCCAATCCCACCTCGTGCTCCCTCGCGAGAACAGGAACAACAGCCCGGCCGCAGCGGGTTGAGCAGCCCGGCCGCAGCGGGTTGAGCAGCCCGGCCGCAGCGGGTTGAGCAGCACGGCCCGGAAAGATGTCTCGCCGGTGGGTATTTGGAGATAGGTGGCCGGGGGATCCGCGCTGGTGAACGGAAGGAGAGTAGGCCGGGGGATATGTACAGATCAGGAGAAGGTGGAGCAGAGCGGGACGACCGCCGTCGGGCATTGGGCGATGTCCTGCTCCTCACATGGATGCGACTCCCTGTCCGGTGGACGGCCAAGGTGGTTCCCGCCCAAGTGCTACCTACCGACGCGGCCTGCCGAATTGTTGCAGGGGAGGTCGTCAGCACGGCTGCGGCTCCCCATTCGATGGACGGCCACAGCGGGCGCGGCGTCTGCGGCGGAAGCTTGCCACGACACATCTTCATTAGCTCCACCTTCCTTCTGCTTTGGCGCCGTACTCCAGCTCTGCTCGGCTAGGAAGCACGGATACGGCAGAAAACTCACGTATCGGGGTTGGATACATATCGGATACGGGATATGTATCGGATACTTGAGGATAGGTACGGGATACGTATCGGGCGACTTTCCATTTAAAAAATAAATAAAAATAAATCGGATACGTTGGGGATACACCCAGGATACGCTAGGGGATACGGGAATACCCTAATCCCGTCTATACAACGACCCAGACCCTTTTCTCTCGTCTTCCCACCTTGATCAAATGCAGTCCAGATGTTGAATGTTGCTCGTGTCATTCTTTGAATAATGATCGGAAGTGGTAGGCATGTACAGAAAGTAACGAACATTCCTATATACTACTAGCAAAATCTCATTCTCGTACAAAAATCCCTAATATATTCATATATTATTAATTTTATTATATATATACAACATATTTCCGTATCCGTGTTTTTGAAAAATCGGCGTATCGCCGTATCGGTATCCGTATCCGTATCGCCGTATCCGGGCATCCTAGCTGCTCGGAGGTGAGATCGTTGGAGGGTGGAAGAGATCACATTTCCTGGCTATTACATCTAGCCTTGGAAGCGGTAGACTCGATATTGTGCTCGGACAGAAATTGGTGTTGAAGTATCTAAAATGCGGGAATGCAAAAAGGCTGTTTGATGAAATGCCTCAGCTAAGCATTGTACGTGTTTGGACTGCTGCAATTCGATTGATGGTATTACAAATTCACAATCTAACAAGCCTTGACTCTGATTGCCTGCCTGTTTTCCATGCTCTCCGTGAATCAAATATGCCTCTCTTCTGGACGCGACGTGATACGGTATGGAGTTCGTCCTTATAATTAGATTTTTGGGTGGTTGTGATTTACTAGTAGGTTTAGAGATGGCTCTATATACAAGCACGAGGAGAGACGCGAAGCTCATGTGAGAGGAGACAGGATAGAGCTAAAAAGAAGAGAGCAGTCGATAGAAGGGCAGGAAAAGGAAGACACCATCTTGTGGGTTTATTATATATTTTTTTAGCTGGAGAGATCTCGAAGGGACTAGATGCCTCTTTAATTAACAGCGGTGCATGTACATATTACACAAGGGACCTCAGAAGAAAATACAGTTACAATCAAGTCCTTACATGTTTCAGAGTGTCCACCGGGAAACTGCAAGCTCGAGCTTCGGCCGTCCTCACCAGGTTCAGGGACAAAACCACTTGGTACTAAGAGGACGTGGAGCGCCGTCACGAGCTTGATGAAGAGCCTCCACACGGAGGTTTGGATTGACGCGGACAATAATCACCGGGCTCACTGACCACCAGATGGTCGACATGGTCGATCGCTGTGGTGGGTTTATTATCAGTTTTTTGGATAAGAAGGGATGGGTTGTTGGAACTTGCAACGGTATCGGTATCGGTATGTACCCCTAACATAAATGGTATGTTGTTCGTGCTAGCTCGTCTTCTTTTGCCTTTAATTGCTGATTTAATTGAATTATTATTGTATTTTTATCTTTTTGATTTTCCATTTTTCTTTTATGGAAATAACCTATTGCTCCCTCCGTGTGTAGACGTAATCCTTTCTGGAAAGAAACACAACCCGCAGTTCCACTGGTTACACCTCCAGTCTCACTGATATCTGGGTCCAGCGTGACAGTAAACCTAGGGATTGAGCTCATAGTGGGCCTGGGCCTTCGCTCAAGCGCGTACCAGCCCAGCTGCGCGAACTAACTCGGCGTTAAACCCCTCCCTTTCGACAGCTCGAGACCTCTCTCGCGCAGAGGCTCTTTTTATTCTGCCCTTTTCTCACCACAGCGCGCCCCCCACCCCCCACTCCTCCTTCCCCACCCCACCTCCCGCCATTTCCCCCGTGCTCCAATCCAAAACCCCGCCCAAACCAAACCCTAACCCTAGCAGGGGAGACGACGATGCCGAAGGCCGGCGGCGGCGAAGAGGGGGAGGAGTTCCGCGCCGAGGTGGAGGAGCGGCTGATCAACGAGGAGTACAAGATCTGGAAGAAGAACACGCCGTTCCTCTACGACCTCGTCATCACCCACGCGCTCGAATGGCCCTCGCTCACCGTCCAGTGGCTCCCCGACCGCATCGAGCCCCCCGGCAAGGACCACTCCGTGCAGAAGATGATCCTCGGCACGCACACCTCCGACAACGAGCCCAACTACCTCATGCTCGCCCAGGTCCAGCTCCCCCTCGACGACGCCGAGGCCGACGCGCGACACTACGACGACGACCACGCCGACATCGGCGGATTCGGGGCCGCATCCGGCAAGGTTTAATTTCTTAGCACCCCTCAATCTCTCCTTCCCTTTCATGTACGAGTAATCGCCGTTGTTGTTATGCTGAGCTGTGATGTGCCGTGGGCTAGTGGAATTTAGGTCCGGGTTGACCCGCTTCTTCGTGGGGGCTAGGGTCTCATGTTCATTGTTTGGTAATCGAGTGTAATTTTGGGAGAGGAGACATGATAGAACTAGAAAGCAGAGGCTAGGGTTTCATGTTCATTGTTTGGCAATTTTGAGAGGTGGAGGGGGGATTTATGTTGACCTATTCCTGTAGACCAGGTGGCCTTTGAATTGGAGACATATACTGTGTATTATCATGACAGGGGGATTCATTATTCTGAATTGTGGACTTAGATATCCAGGATAAGTGCAGCTATTGGAGTTATCCAGTGTACGTCTCGCGGCTTTTCAGGTTTTCGAAGGGTTTGGCGCGCTTTTGTGCTGCTTTAATTACTGTCTGGCGTATTGATTAGCGTCTGGCCTTGTAGATGAAGGAAGTGAGCTGTATCAAGCTATATTTTCCATTCTTTTGCCATGTTAGTTTGGTGGTTGCATATTAGTTAGTCGTGCAGGTGTAGTAGTGTTTCATTCAATTTTTTTTGCCAATGACCGGAAAAGGTGTTTCTGATGAGGCTATCTGGTCCATTTAATGGAGATAAACGTGTTCTAGATTTCACTGTGTGAGGGATTTAATGTGGTGGATTTAAAACGAAAAACTATTCATGTAAATGTCATACGTAATGGAGAAGGTAAATCTGTTAGGTAAATGGATTTGTGTATATTGTAATATATGCTTCAAGCTATCTAGCAATGCCACGTCACAGTCTAGATCTCGTACTTGAATGTGCTAAATCTTTGTTGGTTTAGCAACCTAATTTTGCATGTCTGTTATCCAAACTGCAGCTAAATATCATCTGTTCGTCTTTTATAACATCAGCTGAAGCAACAATGTAATGCACATCCTTTTTCCCTTAAGAACATTCAGCTTTAGGAAAGATGTGTTTTGTATCTATTGTATATATTTTTGCCTTTTGTGGTAGGAACTTAATAGACACCTTCCCTGACTAGTGTGCACGGTTGTTGATGGCTTGTGCATATTCTCTCTTTTTTATGAGAATTGGATTAACATTCTAAGTTTGATTTAGATCCCCTGTAGCTGTATTACCAAATAATCAGCAAAGGAAACTGTAACTCAACCTAGTGTATCAAACACAAATGAAAACTCCAATCTGCTGACATGTCACCTTATAGTCAGATATATGAGAGAGGAAGAAACCTTGTGGGACTATGCACTTATCTAGCTATTCTTGACATCATTAAATTCAGCGTCGGCATCTTCAAGGGCTACATTGGTTTGGGCGATTATAAGGTAATTCTCATACTTGGTTCAAAAAGGCGCTGGGCGTTAATTATGCGTTTTGCCAGCGCCTTGCGCTTTTCTGACCAAAGCGCACGCCTATGCGCAATTATGCGGTGATTACGCGTGATTAAGCGCTAGGCGTTGGCCGCCTATGCGTGCCTAGGCGCGCCTAGGCAAACGCCTATTTGAACCCTTCTAGAGGCACATTTTCTACACGGATTGATCTTGTCTAAGGAACCACTGCACAGTAAGCAAGGGTCACTCAAACTTTGCGAATGTTGATGCGCTCATACATGTATGGTGTGTCAAGCTTGCAAATCTTGAATTTTCCATGACCAGCTTAGCTTCTGCATCCTTCTCTCTTAGAACTGCATCTCACTGGACCTCTTCACTTAAAACTCCTCCCAATAGAACTCCTCAATCCTCATAAAACTCATCTCCTACTTCTACCTACATCTTCAGCTGGTTTCTGTTGTCCTTGGAAACTTACTTAGTGATTGAGGTTTCTATAGTTCGGTTATAGGGGGCTTGGTTGGGGATATTGAAGGAGGTCAAAGTTTTATAGGTTGGAGTCTTGGGGTTGTAGCTGTCTTGAGATTTTTTTTATAGGAATTTATTGATGCCTTTCTCCAAATGGCACAAGGCTCTTACCTTCTAGGTTTAATACAGCTTCCCTAAATTCTTTTGCCTCTGGACCTAAACAGAAGAATGGGCTACCTCTTTACTGGGCCCTACTGGCCTTATTTTAGTATGTTTAGGTCTATGCTAGAATAAAGTCAGAAAATCCGCTCTTGTCGTGGGCTCTAATCCCACTCAAACTTTCTTAGTCCAGATATGATGCCCAACCAACCAACCAATAAAGCCTTGATCTCTTCCATTACCCCGACCAACCCCCCTAGATCCAAACCCTAGAATCCCAATCCCCTAGGTTAGCCGTCAAGAAGGACGAGAGGAAGAAGCTGGAGATGTTCGTAGGACTGGAAGAGGAGCAAGATGAGATCCATGAGGAGTTTCATGTGGGGGACACATCGGCGCAGATTTCTGAGGAGGAAAATGTAAAGAATGAACAGATCTTGGAGGAATTCGTGGTTTGGAAGCGTAATGCACCATTTCTGTATGACCTTATCATCACCCGCGCGTTAGAGTGGCCCTCACTCACTGTCCAATGGTTCCCTAGCCATGATCAATCCTTGCACAAAATTTTGCTTGGCACGCACTCCTCTGGAGACAATCCCAATTACCTTTCAATCGCCCAAGTTGATCTACCTCCTGAAGATGATGTGGCTGAACTTGACAATGGCGATGGTTGTCAGATTAACATAGAGTCCAACAAGGTTTATTCCTATCTTATACTTACTTTCGCTGTGACCTATGAATAATGGATTTTGTAGTTTGTGATTGATTCCCTAGGTTGGTTATGGCTCATGTTGATTATTTGGTAATGGTGTATTTGTGGGCTGTTTGCAAACTGATTTTAGACTCTTGTGGAGATTTGGACCATCAGGCTTTGTGTTTCTAATAGTGATTTCAGATGAATTGATCTATGAGATTACGGGTCTGAGCACATTTAGATCTCTGGTCACCTCTTGTGACAGCTGAGGGATTGACATTGTGCTGCACTTGGTCGAGCATTGAAATTATGCTGTTCTGGGTTGGGGCTTGATTTTTTCCAGTTCTAGGCCGGGGATTAAAATTTATGCTATTCTGGGTTGGGAATTGAAAACATCCTAAGAGGGCATTTCAGAACTTTGCAGGACTTTGGGATTTATACTTTTGTAGTTGTTTTGGTTACTTCATTAAGATATGTAATTTCAGAAGGGCTGTGGTGAGTACTATGCCATTTTTCTTTCTTATAATTTTCGGTTCTATTCTTCAGCGGTGCAGATCCAGTATTGTGACTGTGTCGAGTTCCGTATGTTCATGGTCATTACAGCTGTTTCTGATGAGATTATCTTGTTCCTGTAATGTTTCAAAGGTATTTGGGTGGATGAGGTATAGGACCGGCAGCTTGGTGGATAATAGTATTTGGATCGTCATAATAGGAAATATTGCTCTGTCATGATAAGTGTCCAAGTTGGTTTCTTTTAATTTAATCTGACAGGTCACATATTTGAAACTGGCTACTTTCTGTGATTTAGGATGTGACCCACCACTCTTCTTCATGTTGAGCTGTGATTTTCTTTCCATTGCTTGTATGTTATTTTGAGAAAACTTGGAATGTCTCATGAGTTTCAATTGGTTGCTTAGCATTTTGCTTGTTTTGTACAGTTTTAATGATTTTGTTTACTTTAAAGAACAGTAAATTTGTTTATTCAGGCGTTAATTTATTCATTTAGATTTCCATGTAAACTTTTCTTGTTTTTCATGTATCTTATTTATATTGCTAGATCTGATTATCTGTATAACAATTAACCTGCTATCTATTTCATTTTTGGTAATTGCTTGGCTCTATGGTGTTAAGACTGAATTGTTGCTTCTTTCTATTGATATGGCTTTTGATTTAAGGACATACCGTACTTATATTATGTTCCTTTGCCCAGTTACAGAGCTTAAGATTTGCTAAATGTGTTTTCTTTTTGTAGTAGAGATGTCTGTGCTTTTTCGTTATGCATCAGTTACTTTAACTTCTTGCTTACTTATGTGAGTGCTCACTGCATGCAACTATGAAAAAGATCATAAAAAACTGATATCCAATCATTCTAAAAATAGTATTGCTTTTCTTGTACTCATGCAGCCTTCTGTGATATAGATGGAAGTTGGAATATAAATAATTGATTAATTCAGTGTACTTTTTTGCATGTACCAATATTTGGGTGTGCCCTCATGTTATCAATTTAGTCGACAACTAGTGGTTATTATTATATTCGTGCCTGCGCCATACGTATGAAAGGAAGAAATATGAGGGTCCAAAACTTTTTAGGAAGCATGGAAGGTTTTGTAAGTTCGACCAGGAGATTCTGACCTTTGAATATGTTAGTTTTATGTTTGTTTCAGGAACAATTGTTATGAAAAATTGAAAAAATTGGGGCATAGTTTCTATGTTCCTGAACAATTATTTTGGTAAAGGCACATCCGGTGCATATAGATAGCATGTACCCATGCTCTTTATTTTGATTTTGACAGTACCAAATATCACATGTGTGATACTTTTTCTATCTTTTTTAGGTGCAAATAGTTCAACAGATAAATCATGATGGAGAAGTCAACCGAGCTCGATATATGCCCCAGAATTCATTTATAATTGCTACCAAGACAGTCAGTGCCGAAGTGTATGTCTTCGATTATAGCAAGCACCCATCAAAGCCTCCATTAGATGGTGCATGCAATCCTGATTTACGTTTGAAAGGACACAACTCTGAAGGATATGGCTTGTCTTGGAGTGTCTTTAAAGAGGGCCATTTGCTGAGTGGATCTGATGATGCCCAAATTTGCTTATGGGACATCCAAGCAAATGGTAAAAACAAAACTCTTGATGCATCTCAGATTTTTAAGGTATGGCTCATGATCCTCTTTCAGTTTGAGCATGTGGTTAAAAAGCATTCATCATGTCCTGGCATTCTGGTTGCATGTTCCTCTGAATTTTTTGGGTTTTAATAATAGTATCTGGCATGCATGCTTGGAGAAATTATACATGTAATATATTGCTGGTGGTTTTTTGTGTTGATATTATCTGATATGCATGCTTGAAGCCACTGTTTAGTTTGCACCCCAAGTCCAATACATTATTCGCATCATCCACTATCAAACCATTCAAATTAGGTCTGGTATTAGAGTTGAGGGTGCATTCATTGCTCTGGTAGTGCAAACTATTCAGCATTTGAATCAAGGGTGCAAATTAAGTCACCACTGTGGTCGGAGAACAGCAGTAGACCATTTAGTATTAGCTACTGGTTCAGACTTCAATACTACGAAAGGGTTTACATTCACCTATGTTGTAGATTGGAAAGCTATGTTTTTATTTTCTTAACATCCAAGAATAAAACGATAACCTGTTAATTCCACTCGTTTGGTTCTCTTGCTGCTAGTGCCGCATGAGTCAAGTCAGTTAAGCATCATAGGTCATTTCAGTAATATTTTGTAATGCCTCAGTTTGTTGAATATGTGAGCTAGAGAAATTACTGATATTGTATTTGTGCTGATTGTGGTGCATAGTTTAGTCCTGGTAAGAAGCCGAGGTCAAGTCTTGCCCCTGACTTTCTTTTTGTAAAATGCAGTTCCATCCAAATTCAGTACTGCACATCCAAATGAAAATATATTGGTTGAAATAGTACACGGATAGAACTTCATTTTCTACGAAAGTAGGGTGACTATTTTTCTTTTCGACTAAACTGCTAATGAAAATATACTCTTTTTTCACTATATGTATTTTAAGGCATCGACATATTCCCCTGTTTGAACATTTGAACAATTTTTGTCTCATTATGTATTAGACAAAATTGTAATCGATATCATCGAAGTACATTTATATGATAACTCGACTGATATTTTTCATGTGACCATCTCAAATACATCTGTTATGGCATCAATAACTTTTTTTCTTTGGTTAGTATCATGATGGTGTGGTTGAAGATGTTGCTTGGCATTTGAGGCATGAATACTTATTTGGATCAGTGGGTGACGATCACCATCTGCTAATTTGGGATTTACGTAGTCCTGCACCTACCAAGCCTGTACAGTCTGTGGTTGCACACCAGGGTGAGGTAGGTATCCTTGGGAACCTCAAATCTCTATTTACTTTTGTTTAATAAAATTTCCATTTTGTTGCACTTAGAGAAAACTTTCATGGTGGCATATTTGTTCATAAGTTGTTTATATGTTCTGCCCCCCTGAAGTCAGTTGAGTTAATGATGGTTCTGTGACACGCGGCAGAATATCGTCTATTCTTATACCCTAAATGATGACCGGAGGAAAAGTGCAATCTGTTTTCTGCCTGCAGGAACTTCAAATGTTGTATCTAGAAGAAAAGAAAATGATAATGTGGAATAAACAAAAGACAATATCTGTTATAGATTTTATGAATAATAGTCGTATCACTCCAGTACTTTGCAGTCTTGTGTGCTTTTTGTCCGTAGGCTCGTTCACTGGACATACCTTGTTTTCAGTCCTTTTCCTATATTGAACTCATTTGCTTTTTGCTCCTGTTTTTTTCTAATAAGAATGGATTAATAACATCTTTCACTGCTGCTTCCTCAAGTCATATCAGTGGCCAGTTACTCATGTACTGAAAATTTGATCTTTCCATTGATCTGCTACAAGGCGTAAGTGTGTGACCAGCGCTATTAGATGCATAGACTGGCATTTGCTTATGCATGTTAAGACCACAAGCATATGGCTCTTGAAAGAAAGGTGTCTTGTAGATTGTTGTTATCTGATGCATTTTCTTTATTTATAGGTGAATTGTCTGGCTTTCAATCCTTTCAATGAATGGGTTGTTGCAACTGGTTCAACCGACAAGACTGTAAAATTATTCGATCTTCGGAAGATTGACACTTCGCTGCACACCTTTGACTGTCATAAGTATGTGTTTAGTTTTTACTGTCACTTTTCAGCTTGAATCTGCTTCCTGTTTAGCGTAAAGAAAATAAGCACACTTCTTATACTACATACATATATTGTGTTATTCATGTTAGTCGACTCATCTTATGTGTTTGTATTTTTTCGTGTAATCAGAGAGGAAGTATTTCAAGTTGGATGGAGCCCAAAGAATGAAACTATACTTGCTTCTTGCTGTCTGGGTAGAAGGCTGATGGTTTGGGATCTAAGCAGGTAATCAGCATTCCTGCTTCAGTGTCCTTCAGTATTTTCTCTCTTGTTTCCCACTTTCCTCTTGATGTGAATACTAATATATGACCTTTATATTCACAGAATTGATCAGGAGCAAACACCAGAGGATGCTGAGGACGGCCCTCCTGAGCTCTTGTTCATTCATGGAGGCCATACAAGCAAAATCTCCGACTTCTCCTGGAACCCATGCGAGGACTGGGTGCTTGCTAGCGTCGCGGAAGATAACATCCTTCAGATATGGCAGATGGCGGAGAACATCTACCATGATGAGGATGACCTTCCGAGCGATGAACCGGCAAAGGCTTCTTGAAACCCTTAATGGTAGAACACCAAAAGAGACAAGATAATACCTAGCTTTGTCGATTTTAGGTTGCTCTGTGATTGAACCTAATGTCTTGGTTGGCCTTACAGCGACAGGCGTGTTTGTCAGTTGTACTCGTACCTCCAGCATAGTACATACCAGTTAGACTAATCGCCTCTTGTTGTGGTTGGATGCATTTACCTGTTCCATCTTATCGCCGACTCGACCTGATTATACGGTTATAGCTCGGCACGGTAGTAAGTTGGGGAAAATTTCTTTTGAGAAGTGTTACTTTGAGTTGGAAGATTTCTTATTTGCAAAATTGGTCAGGGTAGTCGGGACTTCTGACTACCATAGTCATAAGATCGTACTAAGTTCTGTCTCCACAACCGGTGCCTAGTTGTCACTCCTAGTTTTTCCTTAGGAAAAGGAGTGCCTTTGCGGATAAAGGGGCGGGCATCTCATTGAGGCGTCTTGCAACGGTGCATTTCCATTTCACGTTGATGCTTGTTTACTGATTGGTACTTCGGAACTACCTGAATCTTCATGGCAGGATGCACAGATTCAGTGCCTCTGCATACATGCCCTTGGCCCCTCGTCGTGAGGGTTTGCCTTTTGATTTCACTTTCAAGGGTAACTAGGGATATTAGCGCGGCAATGCCGCGCCCGTTTGATAAATTTCATATATCTTTTTTCAAAAAGTTGTCAAAGTATGAATGATATTTTAATTCGGAAGAGTTTGCGTTTAAAAGAATGTTGATGTTTTGAAAATTGTCCTTATTGGAATGTGTTCAAATTTGTATTCTTTTAATGTTAACAAAATGATAAGATTTGGAAAGGTATTTAAAATCCTGAAGTGAAATGGTGAAATAGGTTTTCTAAAATTGGACAATTTGAAATTTGTTCAAATTTGAATTATTCTAGCTTTGGAAGTCATATTAAATTTTGAAATGTTCAAATGTGTACTTTGAGTTGGAATGCTTAAATATGTTTGTTTTTCAATGAAAATATCCAAATGTACGCCAATCTGAATTTGTCGAACTTATTTGTTTTTGTTAAAAGTAGTTATCATTTTTTGTGTCTAGCATTTTGATAATATTTGTCATATTTTGTCGATGGGTATTTATTGGCGTGTCCGTTTGATAATTTTCAAATATCTTTTTTAAGAAGTTGTTGAAATATGAATGCTATTTTGATTCGCTAAAGTTTGCGCTTAAAAGAATGTTGATGTTTTGAAAATTGTCCTTATTGGAATGTATTCAAATTTGTATTCTTTTAATGTTAACAAAATGATAAGATTTGGAAAGGTATTTAAAATCCTGAAGTATGTAAATGTGGAATTTGAGTTGAAATGATCAAATAGGTTTTAAAATTGGACAATTTGGAATTTGTTCAAATTTGGATTCTTTTAGTGTTTATGGAATGATAAGTGTTGGAAGTCGTATTAACTCTTTGAAATGTTCAAATTTGTAATTTGAGTTGGAATGCTCAAATATGATCGTTTTTCCATAGAAATATGCAAATGTAGGCCTATCTAAATTATTGGAAGTTTTTTTTTTGTCAAAAAATAGTTAACATATTTTTCCATGGCGTTTTGATAATATTTCTTAAATTTTGTCGACGGATATTTTTAGAATTTAAATTTTCTAGATTTGCAATATTTTGAAAAAGGTTCCGAAGTATTTGGAATGATTATTTTGAGTTTTACAAATTTTGTAAAGTTGGCTTGAGGTGATTTGTAGTTGTGTTTGAAAAATTACAAAAATTTTGAATAAAAGGAAAAGAAAACAGAAAGGAAAAAAAAACAAAAGGCCGAGCCAGCCGCATAGAAAGCGGCCCGGCCCAGCTAGAAGCCCACCTCCCGCAGCCCAAGCCCACTGTGACGTCAGAGTGACGTCACAGGTGGCCGGACTCTGCCGCGGCGGCGCGGACGACGCCGGCGTCGCGGCAGTGCGATTCGGGATGCGCAGGTGAGTGCGTGGGGTGCGCCTGGAGGCGAGCTGCGTGCAGGTGGCGGCGCCGGCATTTTTAAGTCACCGGAGCGTCTCTGGCGACGTGGAACGCGGCGGCGGACGATTCCGGCGAGGCGGCGGAGTTCCGGCAGGCGAGAGTGAGCGAGGAGGGAGAGGAAGGGGTGGCGGAGGCCTCTGTGCCCGTCGATCTAAACGGGGAGGGCCACAGCGGCGGGGGCACACGTCGGCGCCGCCGGCGATTTGTGGCGTCGCACGCGAGAAGAAAGGAAGGGGCCGATTCTGCGGTGGCGTTTTGTCTAAAAGGACCCTGTGGTTCGCGCGATTTGCAAGGAGGTCCTCTACAGTGCAAAACATTGGACTGCGGGGCAGTGTTTGGATCTGTGAGGGGCCTTTTTGCAAAAGAGGCAGGTTGACCGGCTGCCACCGGCGCGACCGGGACGCGTGGCGTCCGCTGATTGGTAGAAAGTCAAGAGCTACAGTATCGCGCGTTACTGTAGCGACGTGGGGTGCATCTGTGTCGTTGATGGACGCAATCGAACGGCCGAGGATAAAAGGGTGACGTGGATGCTGGATTGAAGGCTCAATCTGACCTACTTTCATATATAGTACTATACTATAGTACAGTTATCCGTTGACGTTCCAACAATTGCTCTTTGTGCCGACAGACGTGCAATGCGCAGCGCATTCGTTTGACATTGCCACTTATAGTTTTCGTGTATCTGGGTTTATCCAGTTCCCATCAGGAATCGAACTGGAGCTGTAGCAGATACAGGCGAGCAACATGACTGTTGGCAACAAGAAGCATTATCCTAGATCACACATACACCGATACACGCCATGGTAGCGTTCAGAGTTCAGACAGGCACATATAGAGACAAGCATCGGGGCCACGACAACAGCCCATCCAACCAACCAACAGGCTACACAGGTTCTACGATGAGCTTAAACTACTACTACTACGGGACTAACCGGCACGACTAAACGCCACGAGACACAACAAGGTTCCCCACGAACCTACATTTTCAGACACAACCCAACAACAAGACCTGACCTCTCGGTTCAGTTCTTGCCACCATCGGCGACGACGACCTATACAGCTTCGAGATCCCTTCATTGACCTGGTGGTACAAGGTGCACGTCGCCGGGTCGTCACCGGCGCCGCACCACATATCCTCCGCTTCAAACGTCATGGTGTAGTCACAACGGACTAACGGAGTAAACCCAGCATCTGCTTCTGATCCAGCACCTTCCTCAGCTCGGCCTCGTCGACACGCGCACGGCCGAAGCGGTCCCCGAGCTCGCGGAGGAACGCGTCAGCGCCGCTCTCCTGCGACTCGTCAAGATCCCGCGAAACGACTCCAGCGCGGCGGACGAGATCAACGGAACCAGCTGCAGACCCAGGTGGCGCGGCGGCGGGCACGAAGGCTTCCACATAGGTCAGGTACCCGTCGCCGGCGGCCACCAGCCTCACGTCGTATCGAGCCAACGATCCGCCCAGCTGCGCCAGTGCCTCCCCGACAACGAACTTCCCGGAGAAACGATTACCTGCACACGGAAATTAATGTCGACAGAGACCACCACCAGGACGAGCCAAGCCCACGAAAAACCGTGAGCACAGACTGATATTTAGGCCCATTATACAAGGAATTGGCCCATTAGAAACTACCACTACCATGACACCAAAGTTTCAAAAAACAAAATAAAACCACCACGCGTTCCTCCCCTTTTTTGGCAAACCCGTTACGACGCGATGCAAATAAGTCTAGTCCTCGAGGGCTCGACGTTGCAGTGCATCAGCACGTGCACCCGTCGTCCACACGTGCACGTTTAGTTTGCCTTTAGAATGATGTCACCACCGTTATCTTCAGGGGTAGCAAGTACTGCTGTGCATTTGTTGACGTTAATTGCAACCATTTTTCTCTGTGTTGACAGCCGTGCAACGAACAGTGCATCTGTTGACGTCGACGAAGTTGCGTGTGTCACGTGTGTCTCCGTCTATACATTTTCCTATTCGTATTGATAGTTCTTCTGGATACATGTCATGTCAAGCTCCTCACAGTTGTTGTACGGAGTGCCAGTCTAGCAGATACCGTACGTTTTTTTTCTTTCACAACAGCAGATACCGTACGTGATCAATTGAACCGGGGCTCTAGCACATACTCACTCTGTTCACAAGAGGATGTCTCAATCTTTATCCAAATTTAGAAAAGATTGAGACATCCTTTTGTGAACGGAGGAGTAGTATATATACTACCCTACGTGATATCATCTTTAAATTTGACCAGGCACATCGCTATATATCTTTGCATCTCAACCTTCGTAGGCTATGACTTCTTGACAAACGAGATTCTCAAATATCTGCCATAAATGGAATTTTGTCGGTGTTTAATTTCGATTGTGAAATCTTTGCGCGATACCATCTACCTTATGTGTAGATACGCCATCTGGTTCATTCCTTTATTTTATGGCACCATATGACCATAGTTTTGCAAGAAAAGAAATTGGTCGAGCGATAAAACATAGTTACTTCATACAAGAAAAAGGAAACATTGCTTACGAAAAGATGTTTTCCGATAAGAAGATTATATCCTCCGGCTTCTGCATCATAGTGATGCACGCATTGATCTTTATTGAAGTCAATGTAAAGCAACAAGGCCAGGTCTTCTGGTTTCATTTTTAATGAAATCGGAGGCTTCGAGCCCTTCAATTCAAAAGAAAAAAAAGCAACAAGGCCAGGTCATCTTGCGCACAGAGGACGACACAGTAGGACTTGCAGATGTGATCGAGCTTTGAGGAGGCTTGGCGGTTGTTCAAGATTTAGGTGGCTCTCTTCGCAAGATGGTGTCGACTTCGTCCTGCTGGTTGTGGAATGTGTAGTGTAGCCATGTAGGCTGAAGCAATGAAGCTAAAAGACGCCATGTGGTGCCTTTTTTTTTTAAGCTGACAACGGTGGGTGTTGCTTTTTCTTTTTTTGCGTTGTCATTGTGTTGGTGGTGTGTATGCTGCATTCTTTGACATCTTGTTGCTGGAGTCGTTCAGTTTGCCTTTTGTACTAGTTTGATGCATCAATAAAATTACATCTTATAAAAAAAAATCTTGTATAAAACGGTTGATCAAAAATTCAAAAGAGTGCAAACCAAGAAGACGGTCGAAACGTTAGGGATAGGTAAAGTAGCATTCTTGGCCGGCTGGTTCCATTTTCTGGTGGCGCCGGCAAGGGGTACTTTAAGTGGCATGGCTGTGAAGGCCAGTTGGCCAAGAGCTTAGAGCTGGCTTTAGCTTAGCTTAGCTTAACATCTGTCCACAATAGCGTTCAGTTGCACGTGTGCGCCGTTTGTTGTTTGTTTCGCGTGTTGTGTTGACGACGACGACTCGAGGAACGAAAGCTCGGAGAAGGAGCAGAGCAACCACCGAGCTATATGTATATCCAGGGAGAGATCTTTGTCTCAGCGGCGCCTAGCAGCTTCAACCACTCACCAGTTGTTAATCCACAAACCCCAAAGCTAGCCAGCTGCATATGCATCGAATGCACCCAGTTTTGCTTCAGTTGTTGAAGCCCGCCGGCGGATCAAGTTAAGAGAAAACTCGTTTCGTAGAAGACAATATCTGAATTAACATGATTTGGTTGGACCCCTGACGTGGCGAGCTATCATGTAGATTTTTTTTTTTTACATTGGAAACAGACTGCTTATCGGCGTGGCAGGCAATATGTTGTCTCGTTGAAGAGACTACTCGCTCTATTCTGAATTAGATGATTTTCATTTGTCCAAATATGGATGTATCTATACCTGAAACATGTCTAGATAAATCAACATGTGAACAAATACAAGCTATCTAATTTGAAACGGAGGGAGTATAAAGTAGCAACAGACTTTAGAGATGTTGAGGTAAAACACTGTAACATGGCAAATCTGTTAGAGTATACGTGCGGTACGTAACCGACTAGGATAGAGATAGGATTGTGTCTTGTCTTGTACTCCAAGATGGTCCTGTACGCCTATATATACTCGTCCCCGAGGCTCAATAATACATCCAACATATTCCGCATATCCCTCTCATAATTCTACATGGTATCAGACTAATTAGATCCTACCCTAGAGCAGCCGCCGCCTAGCCCTAGCACCGCCGCCGCTACTCCCAAACCCATAGCGCCGTGCTAGGCGCCGTCGACACGCTTCCGCCGCGCTGCCCCCGGGGAGGTCGATCTCCATGATCTCCGCCGGGGCTGCGCAACCCGTACGCAGGGCTCGTCCGCCGATCCGTGATCGGCTGCCCTGTAAGTCTCTTCTCCGATCTCTTGATCGGTTTTCTTTTTTTGGTTTACCGATCTTAGATTGGATTGAGTCGCCCACCGCCGTCGTCAACCTCCGCCTCTACTCCGACAACGGCATCGACCTGCACCGGACATCTTCATCAACCGCTCGGCACGGCTGCACGCGCCGCACACGGGGCGCCCCTACGTGCGTCGCGACAGGCTGTTCTCGTCCGCACAGTCTTCTTCGCCGGTCCGTCTTCGTCGTCATCGCCCGGGACTTCACCGACAACGTCGCCATGAACTCCGATATGCGCGTCGTCGTCCACGCCATGGCACGTCCTGCGCCTCCGTCGGTCTGATCAACCGATCTGCGCACATCGCCGCCAAGCCCGTCCTCGAGCACGCGCCTATCACCGATCAAGCAACAGGCTGCCGCAGCGCCGCCCCTTCGGGCCACGCGCCGCCGCCTTGGTCCACCCGTCGGCCTCGAGCGCGCCTTCCCTGGTGCGTACGTCGCCGGTGGCCTCAAGCCGCTGCACCGATTCGCGTACTGCAGCTACGTCGTCCCGTCAGACCGTATTGCTGCTACACGCGGTCTACCTCGCCGTCCCCGCGCACCGACGTCTCAGGCTACCACCGCGTCGCTCCCACGACGCGGGTCGCCGCCGTCCGCGCATGGTCTTCGTCAAGCTGTCGGCTCTCGCCAAGTTCGTGTACCGCCGCCGCGCCACCTCACGTAACCTGCACGGCCTCCGCCGCCGTTGGTTTCGCCGCCTACACCTTCGTCCTCGTCCAGTACAACTTCGTCGCCTACGTCATCGCCACCACCCGGCAACGCCGCCTCCCGGCATCGGCACCGACCATCCTCGCGTCTACTCCGACGACCGCGGACTGCATCGGCTCTTCCCCGTCTTCGCCGCTTTGCGCCTCGCTACTGTCCTGGAGCCTTCTCTGCTAGTCTATCACCGACATGGCACGACACCGTCCTGGTCCCGCTCTACGCATGCTCGTTGCTGGCAACACCGCTGCGTGCCTTCGTCCCCGACGCGTCCCTGTGCCTGGCAAGCTCGGATCGGCGCCTCGTCTTCATCGGCATCGACAACGTCTTCTTCGGCATCGGCTCCTACTACTGCCTCGACCGCGTCCACGACGATTCTTCTTGCATACTCGGTTCTGGCAACACCGTAGTATGCCTACGCCCCCGGCGTGCGCCTAGTTCTAGCACAACTATGGTTGCACATCATCCTCGACGGCTCGGACTGCATCGACCTCGGCATCGACTTCCTCGACGACTGCCCTCGACGCGTCTCCGTCATCATCACCATGGCGCCTTCTTCGCGCCCGCGGCTTCATGTGCGGCTGCATCGACACCGGCATCTCCGACCACGACATCGACCACGGCATCTCCTCGCAACGGCTACCTCGACCTCGGCACCGCCTCGCGGTCTCGGCTCCCTCGACATCGGCACAAGGGCTACCACCTCGCCTGAGCTCTCATCAGCTTCCTCTACAATCCAAGCATCGGCGCCGCGACACCGTCCACGACGTTCCCGCTCCTACTGCGGGGGATGTCAGCCCACTGGATTCTACTTCGGTTTCTCTCTACTCTGACCGTCCACGTCGTTCATGTTGTTCACGACGCTCCCGCTACGACTGCGGGGGGTGTTAGAGTATACGTGCGGTACGTAACCGACTAGGATAGAGATAGGATTGTGTCTTGTCTTGTACTCCAAGATGGTCCCTGTACGCCTATATATACTCGCCCCCGAGGCTCAATAATACATCCAACATATTCCGCATATCCCTCTCATAATTCTACAAAATCAAATCAAGGTATCACACAAACTTGCTCAGTTTAGCCAATGTGTGCCCGTAGTGTCGATTTAGGGCCACGAACAACAAATTGTATCGATGGCATTTCACCAATGTCGATTGTAACCCTACCTCGATTTGTTAGTCTCACATTTCGTGGCAAAATAAATAAATAAAAATAGTACTACCTCTGGTCCTATAAATGTGTCGATGAAACTATACTAGGATAGTACAAAGTACAACGACATCCCACGACACTAATTATGGATCGGAGGGAGCAGCTCATTTTGTGACATTGTAGCGATGGATGGCCATTAGTTTATCAGGCGTTTTTAACTGCTTTCTGGATGCATGGGCATGCAAGGGACAACTTGGCAAACCGAATCATCTGATAAGAGCCACTTCGTGCGCTGTGATCGAAAATGGATAGAACAACCCTTGAACAACGACCAAGCAAGACCCTTATTAGCCACACTGGGGAATACATTGTTCATTACTGAAATCTCATTGTGCTTGTGCCACTGCCAGAAATGAGGAGCATTGCCAACAATAATGTTGCACTAGGAGATAGTACAGCTAGAGGATTCCATTGTTGACTCTCATTGTTGTACGTTTGTACGGTCCTGAATCGGGCCCCGGAGATGCTTTGCTGGGTTGCTGAGGGGTTAATGGCGATCGGAACACCCACGCCGGCAAGTACGCCGTCGCCGACGCATTAATTCCGGCCATGGTCGACGGTAGATCCCGACCGGCACTGCCTAGTGGAGGAGGAGGGAGGGAAGAGTACGTGGATCGCATCTCCCTACCGTACCACTTGCCCTGATCGATGTCCTTGCCGATCCAAGTGAACATGAACACCAGTAGCCGGGCACGTGCGGGAACGAATCTACCACACTGGGCTACTGCTGCCACTGGAGTGGAGTCTGCTCTCTCCTGGCCGGATCTACTCGCTCTGGCTGTACGGCGCGTACTTCGCAGCTGCACAGTGATAATCTCTCATTTCCTCACGTGTGCCGTGGAAGGAAGCCACGTCCGTCGCCAGCGGTGGTGCGGTGGCGCTCGATCCCAGATCCAGCGCCGACGATCGATCGATCGCCCCATGCATCGTCTAGCTCTGCCGCCATTAACTGCGGCGACCTGTACGAACGTACGTACTTGCTCCACTCCCATCAGATGCCGTCTGGCTGTCATCCGACGTGTCGTGATCCGCCGTGGACCTCGCCGGATCGCCCGAGGGTCAGCCCCTGTCTCGCCCTCCCTGGCTTGGACACCGTCGGTGACCGGGGCCCTCCGTCCTCCGCGGTCCACGCCCCGCACGCGCGCGCGGTGTCCGCGGGGAAGCTCCGCGACGCTTCCTGCGGCCTTCGCGCGCTCGCATCGCCGTCGATCGCGGCACTGACGGCCACGGCGCGTCCGTACCGAGCTGTCGGGCGCGCGCAAGCGGCTTAATCAAGCGTGCGCCGAGCTTCCCTCGTTTGGGCGTCATGTAGGAGTACACGTGGCCTCTTCTCCTTCCCGAGCCCCCGTGTATATATTGGCTCCACTTGGACTCACTGGACACATCGCACTCGGAGCACTATCAACATCGATCACAATCCCAACCTGAGCTTGTCCGCAAAGCACAGTGTTAGATAGCTTCAATCGTTCTTCCCACTTCCCAGCTAGCTTGGAACAGAGGCAATGGCGTCGCCGGTAGCCATGGACGTCGACAAGCTCAGCTACGAGATCTTCTCCTTGCTGGAGAGCAAGTTCCTGTTCGGCGGAGGAGGTGTAGGCGCCGGCTGCTTCTCCGGGCCTGGGACGCCGTTCCGTGGCGCCAGCGACGGCCGCGTGCGCGTGCTGGCCATCGACGGCTGCGGGGCGGGCGCCGGGGACGCGCTGCTCGCCGCGGCCACGCTCGCGAGGCTCGAGGCCGGCCTGCGCCAGCGCGCCGGCGACCCCGACGCGCGCGTCGCCGACTTCTTCGACGTGGCCGCTGGCGCCGGCGCGGGCGGCGTGCTGGCGGCGATGCTGTTCTTGAAGGGAGCCGACGGGCGGCCGCGGTACACGGCCGAGCAGGCGCTGGCTTTCGTGGCCGCGAGCGTCGGGAAGGACTGGGGCGGCCGGCGTCGCGGGCTGGCGAAGCTGTTCCGCGGAGGAGCCCGGAAGGGGGAAAAATCGTTCCAGCGGGTGTTCGGCGACGCCACGCTCGGCAGGGACACCGTCGCGCCCGTGCTCGTGCCGTGCTATGACCTCGCCACGGGCGCGCCGTTCATGTTCTCGCGCGCCGACGCCGTCGAGAGCGACAGCTTCGACTTCCGCCTCAGCGACGTCTGCGCGGCCACCTGCGCCGCAGCCGGCGCGGCCGCGGCCGTCAGGTCGGTGGACGGGCGCACGGCCATCGCGGCCGCGTCGGGGGCCGTGGCGGCCATGGGCAACCCCGCCTCCGCGGCCATCACGCACGTTCTCCACAACAAGCAGGAGTTCCCCCTCGCCGTCAGCATGGACGACATCCTCGTGCTCTCCATCGGCACCGGCGGGTCATCCTCCTGCGGCCACGGGTGGAACACGCCAATGCCCACGCGTTCGCCGTCGCGAGACGAGCTGGCGCGCGTCACCGCCCAGGGCGTCGCGGATATGGTCGACGAGGCCGTCGCCATGGCATTCGGGCACACGAGCGACAGCAACTACGTCCGGGTACAGGCTACTAGCAACGCACACACCTCTCCGCACAAAGAGACGGCGGTCGCGGCGGCCGGAGCAATGCTGTCGCAGCGGAACGTGGAGTCCGTGCTCTTCCGCGGGCGGAGGCTGTCGGACCGGACCAACGCCCAGAAGGTGGACGCCCTGGCGGAGGAGCTGGTGAAGGAGCAGGAGCGGCGGATGCGCAGCCCTCTCCCGAACGTTGTCATCAAGCAGGTGTCCTCGCCGCGGCTGTCGTCGGCGACCACCGCCTCTTCGGTCACCGCGACCGTGAGGACGGCGTCGACGATGCCGTCGCCGGCGTCGTGGGATTCTCGCCAGTAGCTTAGTTGTTGGTAGACCCTTCACGTGACAAGGAACTCGTGTACGTGCGGTTAAGCATGATGCCGAGGCACTGACAAGAGCGAGCGATGTGTGTTCTTTTGTTCTTTCCACTCGTGTGACACTGACGTGTGGGGTGCATGTGTTTTGAAATGTAATTTGGTCATGAAAACTCACCGAGGTGAACTTCAAACACTCAAACTTTCAGATCGGACAGCCGATGAAGGCACTGAATGGCTGAGATCACCAGGATAGAAACGTGGGTGGGATGGGAACAGTGTTCTTCAGGCGTCGGCCGAGGCCTGTTTGGAATGAAAGTATTTTTTATGTGTGCTCCGGTATTTAATTCAAATTTAAATAAATAACAGAACACACGTCGAAAAATACCTCCAATCCAAATAAAGCATAGCTATATTTTGGCGGACAATCCCCGTCCTCTCTTATCTCTTGCTACAGTTCCCGCAGGCGATAAGAAGGCGATCCCGTTCTCCCACCTCGCCGCCGGCCAGGCTGGTGGCTCCCTCCCTCTCCGCCTGCCGCCTCGGCGGCGGAGAGTGGGGGAACCCCAGTCCTGCGTCTCCGGCCTGTAGGTAGTAGTTTAGGTGTGCGTGCCCTGCCGATTTCGTCGAAGACGGTGGCGATGGTGTCGGCGTTTCTGGGCGTGGTCCTTCCCCTCCTTTCCCGTTCCGGCTCGTCGCCGGGGAGGCTGTGAAGGTTCGTCAGGTCGCCTCCTCCTTCCTTCTTTCTCCGGCCGGCCTTGGTGGCGAGGGGAGGAGCTGGTGGGTGTGGGCGAGCTGCTTTTGGTGCTGGTGGTGGTGGTTCTCTCCTTCGAGTTTGCTCCGGCCGGCCGTGGTGGCGAGGGGAGCAGGCGTCTGGAGTGCGGTGGCTGTTGTGGTCGGTGGTCCTGGTCGGCGCCGTGTCGGCGGGTTGCTGGGTGGTGCGGTGGAGATGGTGCTTTGGCCGTGTTCGTTCAACGTCTTCGGTTTCCGTCGCGCGGCGGCGGACGGCTCAGCGGTCGTCTACAAGGTGTGGAGGTGCGGTCTCCCCGGCGGCGAGTGGTACGGCGGCTCCGGCGACGGCTAGGTGCTTGGGGTGCGGCGATGGATCCAATTGCGGTTTCTTCCGGTGGCTCAGGGGGATCTTTGCATGATTGCTGGGTCCTTTTGTAATTTTCTTTCTGTTCTGGACCTGTTTGTAATATGTACTGAGCTCCTGTTATATGAAATTGGATCCTTTCTCAAAAAAAAAAACATAGCTATGTTTTGCTAGAGCAGGATCAGAATTTTTCAGGCGTCCGCTTATTGTGTTTTCTAGAAGGACACACTGTCACGGGCGCGGAGCTAAATGGTACCAAAGGGTGCACAGGCACCCAGGTAGCTTAATCAGTGTGTGCACCTCTATAATCAACTATTAGTGCACCTGGTGAGCTAAATCAGCACATATTACATGGTAGTGCATCCTGATTTGAGCTCCGCCATTGGTCACAACGATGAAGTACTCTTCACTTGTGTCAAAAAGATCTGTTCGACGCAACCATTTGCCATTGCACTGTGCAGGGGTAAACCTTACCTCGTATAATCCTTCCTCATAATCTACTTGGTATGGGAGTTTCTATCACTCGGTCTGTCCTACTCATTGTGTTTTCTGTTAACAACAACCTCTAACTAACACATTGGGTTAGACATACCGAGGAACACACAAATAAAAAAATTCCCTCCTTTTGTTAAGATATTGCTTATGTTAAGAGGTGCTACTTCCTTCCTCTGTCCACAGCTTTGCTTCAACCCGACCGTTATTTTCTGCTTGTGACATTCGTAGTTACAGTTCCACGACGTAAAATGTGTTTAAACATGCAATTTGGAATTGAACTTTAGAGACTAAAGTCGCACCCTCGAGCATGTGCATCCAAAACGAAAAACATTGACATTTGCAAGCAAGATCTTATTTGATTTGTATGATTCTAAAAATGCATGAATCTATCAAAGAAAAGATTTGTGGGTGTTATGTTGCATCACAAAAAACAAAGAAATCTTTTAAAGTTTAGTGGGTGCTAAATTTTAAAGTAGTACAAAGCAATCGTTAGAAAAAAAATCTTATACTGTTTAATCCTACTGGTTGGCGCACGAAGAATTCTTTAAGATTTATCCTCAAAATGTCATGTAAAATGTTTTGAATAAAAAAGCTCTAAAGATATATGTTTTAATAATAAAAATAAGTATTTTGAGATCAGCTTTTTTTCCAAAAAAGATTACAGTTAGGTAGTACGTAAATAGCAACTTTCATCAAAATATATATTCATTAGTTGTTGTCGGGTACGTCCGAAAATGAATTTGGTGGCACTCGGCTTGGAAGATTAGTCCCGTCGGCGGTGCCTAGCGGCGTCGAGAAGCTCATTTACTTTTTCACCTTTGTTTCAAATTCCTCCCTCCTCCCTTGGATCCATTACACCACGTCTTGTCCTTCCTTGCTCTAATCCTATGGTTGTCCCAATGTATTGAGGGTGCGAAGAACGTGTCGTCGGCACGGGAATGTTCCAAGGATCCACGTTCTGAGTGTTGAGTGGTCAACACGACGTGGTTGGGTGGCAACGCTCTCGCTCCGGCCCAACTCACTCTTAACAACGAGGGTCTCTCTTCTTATTGGCGACAAATCCACTCCTCCTGGACAACGTCCAAGGGTGGTAACCGAAAACAAAGAGCAAATCCCAAAGGAGAAGCGCTGCTCCAGGGGTTGACGGGCAGCCCCCTCCCCCCCACCCCCCCTCACTGAGGTCGCCCTAGCCGGTTATCGTCGGCGGAAGAGGGGGTAGCGCTCCTCAGGAGTTCATGCAGCGTCTGCAAAACAACCCGGAAATTGACCACGGGCCTCTGCCTTTGGGCTTCAAATCCTTCTTTGGACAAGAAACAATGATGACCAACACCCATAGCAAATCTTGGTGGTGAAAGCTCCATCCAGTGGCTCCAAACTCGACAATGACGTGGAGGCTCTCCCCGGTGGTGTGGTCTCCAGCGGTGATGCGTCATCCTTTTCGCAGGGGCGCGGCTACTCTCCGTCGGTATGGCTGCTTCTTTGGGGCAACAATGCAGTTCCCGGTCTGATACTCCCTGGTGCGACTCCTCCTTCTCCTAAGGACAAATTTGAAAACGGTTTATTCGTAATCAGAACATGTCCATATATTCCCAGCTGGGGCTATGCCTCCATTTCAGGATAAAAATGTCCATATATTCCCATGGAATGCTTTTGAACATTTTGGAAACTTGGCAGAAGTCCCTTTTAAAACTTTGAAATATCGGGCTCAAAGTGAACCAGGAATCCAAATGACACCCTAGTCCCTTTGCCCTTTTGTGTGTTAGACCTACATGTAAAACAATTTTCTTTTTCCTTTTCTTTTTCGAGGGTGATGTAAAACAAATTAATCTGCCTCATGCAAAAAAGGTGAAATGGTCAAATGTAATTTACGGATAAAAAAAGCTGCATTTCTACCCGGGCTTAAATTGTAGTATGGCTCAGTGCGTACATCTTCAAAACCATATGCTCCTTTTTGAGAAACAGTGATTACAACATAGACAGAACACAGATCCTAATGAAAACCGGGATCACAGAGCTTTCGAGTTTGATCTGTGTAGGGCTGGGGATACAACCACTCATATAATTATCCGGTTATTACATGTTAGTCCTTAAAACCATGCGTCTTTATTTTTGATTTTCGGATACACATGTGCATTTGATGTTCTCAAATCAACTGGATGCATATTCCCATGTGGCCATGTGCACAAAGTTCTGACGGCGGACAGCTCATGCGGTCTTCTTCATATGTGGAAGTGCTTCTTGTCTTGGGTAAGTGGGCGGCCTGGCGTCTTCCCCTCCGGCCACGGCGTCGGCGGCTGGAAGAAGCAGTAGGTCTCGCT
Source organism: Poa pratensis (assembly GCA_947311845.1). Taxonomy (NCBI): domain Eukaryota; kingdom Viridiplantae; phylum Streptophyta; class Magnoliopsida; order Poales; family Poaceae; genus Poa; species Poa pratensis. The sequence continues at coordinate 82,051,189 of CAMZMU010000117.1, read as the reverse complement.
GATGGTGGTGTTCTCCTCTTGTATTTGTACTTCAGTTTTCCTGTTCTTCACTGTTTTCGGTATGAATACAAGGAAATTTGGTTCAAAAAAATATATATACGCTCGTATCGTGGTTACGCAAGGCAGTACCAACAACCCCCCCCCCCCCCCCCCCCAACCACTAACTAGGCTACTAATGTACTCCACGTTTATCGTGTTGCTGCTTGCTTCCCCACTGACCCTACAACAGCAGATTTGAACGCAATGATACACCATTATCGATCGTGTCTAGGCCAAAGCGAGCTAGCTGCGGCGTATTCCTCGCTGGGTGGATGCATGCATGGCGGGTGCGCCCAGCTGGAGTCGTCGTCGACGTCCCGCTTCGGCGACGGGTTTGACGGAGCACGGGCGGCATCCCGCGTAGGTTTGGTGGCGGGTGGACGGAGGGGCCCGCCGCCGCGCACTGCCCGTGATCTGCGCCGCGTCGAGCTGCGAATTTTGTTCCGGCGTACGTGTCCGGCAGCCGGGGCCAGGCACAGCTAGCGGCCTACTGGCGCCGGAGCGACGAGTTAAACCCGGGCCGGCAATAATGGAATAGCTAGCCAGGCTGACATCGGCGATCATGCTCGCATGACTCGACATCGGAACGTGAGATTTTGACCTCCTCGGTCCGTCCCCCGACCCGGCATTTTGGACCTCATCGTGCGGCGGGCGAGCATGATTCTTTTCTCAGATTTCCGAATGATCTCACCTCCAACTTTTGGGTCACCTGAATGCACCTTGAAGTTCGTATTCTGTAATCAGATTTGCCGGATTTAAATACTCTTCATCTTGGCAAGCCCGATCGTTCATGCGGCGCGGAAGGGAGTAGTGGCATGGAAATGCTCCGAACACGATGAAGCTGATGCGATGGAATTACAATGTGATTTTTCGGAACGGGGTTTCGGCTGAATCCGATAGTACTCCACCACTGTACATGTGGCAGAAAAAGAAAATGTCCGAAACAAACCCTGAATTTATAGGCGAAAATGAATCGAACCCTAAACTCTTGATACCAGAAATTGACACTGAACTTGTCAATCCCGTTCTATTTCGAACCCTATACTTGTTTGCCGCACCGGGAACGATACAATCCTGGCGAGGAAAACGTGCTACTCTCACTAACGATTTGGACTCACATGTAATATCATCCCTTTACGCAATCTCACGTTCACCACCTCTGACCACGGCCCTGTTTGCCAGGCTCGCTGGTTGGCCGACATGCTTGCCGAGTAGCAGCACACACCGGAGTTGAGCAGCCCGTGCGAAGTGCGCGAGATAGCCACTCGCCTACGCTCAAGAGTTTGATAGAGTAATAGATTGAAGTGGAGTGCACACACAGGACCTGTCGTGGCTCGCTGGATCCGGCCGGGATAGTGCAGGTGCCGTGCGTACGAGCGCGACTGGGCGCAGTGTGTGACGGTGTGACTGTGTGCGTGCTGGTGGGGAAGCAACGAGACGAGCAGAGAGGCAGCAGCAGCTCGAGCCTGTGCGCGAGCTTGGCCATGGTGCTCATGGTGACCGGACGGAATGGGACGGCGTAACCAGGACGTAATCAAGTGCAAGAAGAAGGGAAAAAGGAAGCGGTCCTCACCACGGGCTCGTTGGCGAAGCGATTCGGCTCGGGACAACGACAGTGACCAGGAGAGGAAAAAGAAGAGATTCGGTGCTCCACGGCTCTCCTGGATCTCACGGCCCCTGGATTCGCCATTGTCCGCTTTAGACCAAGATATTATGGTCAGCCTTCCAGGATGTGGCCGCCCCGAAAAAGGTGCGGACGAAGCTTTTTTTGGTGCGCGACGGGCACAAAGACCATCGCCGGTGCCCCTCGCGTCCTCAGCTCCGCCTTCGAGCTCTGCTCTAGCGAGACCATCCATGGCTGAGCCCATCTCTCTCTCTTCTGATTCTAAGCTCGTTGCTCTCTTGCCGAGTAGAAGCACACACCAGAGGACGCGTGACCGCAGGCGAGAAAGCACGCAACCCTCGCCGGAGCTGACGGTGCGGAAGGTGTTATTGACTGGAAGGGGATGAATTAGGGATAGAAGATGAACATGACAAGTGGACCAGTGTTGTCGGTGAAGAGTAGCATTTTGAGATTTTTTAGCCTACTATGGAAAACAGCGGCGGGTTTAAAATAGATCGGATTAACAAGTTTGGAGTGCCAATACCCAGGATCAAGAGTTCAAGGTTCGATTTATCTTTCGCTTACAAGTTCAGTGTTTGTTTTGGACTTTTTCCGGCAGAAAATCATTATTTTGTAAGTTCTTAAAAATATAAAATCGTACATGCTGTGCGGTCGCACCGTCGGTGCGACGGTCACGCAAACTGTGGGGCATCCGAACAACACGAGGGGGGGCAGAGGAGATAAGCGTGCGCGAGGAGCTAAGCGCCAGTGTTAACATGAACGTGGTGTAGATATAAGAGAGGAGAGGATGCACGCAGGAAGGGAGGAGAAGCACATGAATAGTGGAATGATGACGACATGACAGCTCCCCCCACCCCACATCAGGTTTTGGCTCGGACAACACAATGTTTGGTACAAAATCGGTTAAATGTCCGTTAAATGTACAAGTGGCTGCTCACGGAACATATTACTTACAGTTCTTTAGAATGTCCGTTAAAGGTACGAGTGACTGTTGACGGGCCATATTATTGACCAACACACAAGCACACACTAAATTTGGAAGTAAACACACACATATGAAGTACACACAACCAGAATATATAGACACGACACATGGATTACACGGGAAAGAACACATAGCCGTACAAGAGAATGAACAATAGAAATACACACGCTAATATGGAAAGTATACACATACTACATTAGTAACACTAGTGGAAAAAGCGCCATTAGTACCGGTCTTATTGGGCCTTTAGTACCGGTTGTGCAACCGGTACTAAAAGGTCGGGACTAAAGGGGTACCCCTTTAGTACCGGTTGTATATACAACCGGTGCTAAAGGCCCTCCACGTGGGCGAACCTGCGCGCGCGCAGCGGTTGGTAATACCAACCGGTACTAAAGGTTCCTGCTTTTTTTGCCCCCCCCCGCATATGTTTCCAAAATTATTTTTTCCGAAATTTTATTTTTTTTAAAAAAATATTTTTTAATTTTTTAATTTTACTCTAATATTTCTAATTTTGTTTTTTTAATTTCCCAAATAGCCATACACATAATCTCTAATTACATATTAGACACTTAATCTCAGGTCAAAGTACTTACCCGGGTCAAACTTCCCGTTCGGCGACCCATCCTTAAATTGCTCCAGCCCAAGCACGCTTAACTTTATAGTTCCTTCCAAATTACCTGTCAAATGAGATGTTAGAACTTACTGATATTAATATCCTATCAACCATATTAACCCCTGGGTCATGGTGTCACACTTTTTATTGTTTAAATTTTGAAAATTTATTTGAATAAATAACAATGATTATGTAATAATAATATTTGAATAAATAAGAATAAAATTTATTTTACTTTATTTTCTCCTTTTTACATTTAATATGGAATAATTCATCTTTAAATCCGTAAATCAAAATTTAACAAATAAAATGTCTAAATCGATTAGAAAAATGAGAGGAATCCAAATATGATATCCATATCATCTTTTTCATCATGTATATGACTTTTTGCAACATATTTTTGGTACTTGCTTAATAAAAAAGTCATTTTATACATGTTTATAGATGATTGACTTTTGTGTGAAGAAGTTTTGTGAAAACTTTGTCAAAACTCATGTTTATCATTTTTCCTAGCAACTAGTACACATAAAAGGATTTCATTTTTTGAGTATTGTTTCACTTTCTTTTATTTTGTTGAAAAAAGGTCAAAATGCCCGTCGTGCCTATTCATCCAAAGGGGTTGCATTTCTCAAAACTATCGATGGTTCTGTGATATAACCACTATTGGTGTATCTTAAAATGATTTTTGTAAAATTTTCAGAGCAAACTATCACACACTTGTAGTTCAAAATTGAATTACTTTCGGAAAATAAGCATAAACTCATTTAAATAGGCGAAATGAGGTAGAAACCGAGAAAATTCCTAATATTGCTAGATTATCGATAAAATATGGCCTACTTTGTGTGATAATTGGATGGGTGTCATTTTGCACCATATTTGTTGTACTTGCTTCACAAAAAATGCCATTTTTGACAATTAAAAAATGAAAAATGATATTTATAAACATAATTTGAAAAAACTCATTTCTGCAACATTGTTTGTCATAACAAGACACACCTATGTCTCAAATATGGGCACATTATCACAAACTATGGCACAGGGATGATCATATCTAGGTCATTTGACTCGAAACTTATACATGTCTATAGATGATTGACCTTTTTGTGAAGAAGTTTTTTGAAAACTTTGTCAAAACTCAGGTTTATCATTTTTCCTAGCAACTAGTACACATAAAAGGACTCCATGCCAAAGGATTTCATTTTTTGAGTATTTTTCACTTTCTTTTATTTTGTTGAAAAAACGGTCAAAATGCCCGTCGTGTCTATTCATCCAAAGGGGTTGCATTTCTCAAAACTATCGATGGTTCTGTTATATAACCACTACTGGTGTATCTTAAAATGATTTTTGTAAAATTTTCAGAGCAAACTATCACACACTTGTAGTTCAAAATTGAATTATTTTCGAAAAATAGGCATAAAGTCATTTAAATAGGCGAAATGAGGTAGAAACCGAGAAAATTCCTATTATTGCTGGATTATCGATAAAATATGGCCTACTTTGTGTGATAATTGTATGGTTGTCATTTTGCACCATATTTGTTGTACTTGCTTCACAAAAAATGCCATTTTTGACAATTAAAAATGAAAAATGATATTTATAAACATAATTTGAAAAAACTCATTTCTGCAACATTGTTTGTCATAACAAGACACACCTATGTCTCAAATATGGGCACATTATCACAAACTATGGCACGGGGATGATCATATCTAGGTCATTTGACTCGAAACTTATACATGTCTATAGATGATTGACCTTTTTGTGAAGAAGTTTTTTTGAAAACTTTGTCAAAACTCAGGTTTATCATTTTTCCTAACAACTAGTACACATAAAAGGACTCCATGCCAAAGGATTTCATTTTTTGAGTATTTTTCACTTTCTTTTATTTTGTTGAAAAAACGGTCAAAATGCCCGTCGTGTCTATTCATCCAAAGGGGTTGCATTTCTCAAAACTATCGATGGTTCTGTGATATAACCACTACTGGTGTATCTTAAAATGATTTTTGTAAAATTTTCAGAGCAAACTATCACACACTTGTAGTTCAAAATTGAATTACTTTCGAAAAATAGGCATAAAGTCATTTAAATAGGCGAAATGAGGTAGAAACCGAGAAAATTCCTATTATTGCTGGATTATCGATAAAATATGGCCTACTTTGTGTGATAATTGTATGGGTGTCATTTTGCACCATATTTGTTATACTTGCTTCACAAAAAATGCCATTTTTGACAATTAAAAAATGAAAAATGATATTTATAAACATAATTTGAAAAAACTCATTTCTGCAACATTGTTTGTCATAACAAGACACACCTATGTCTCAAATATGGGCACATTATCACAAACTATGGCACGAGCATGATCATATCTAGGTCATTTGACTCGAAACTTATACATGTCTATAGATGATTGATCTTTTTGTGAAGAAGTTTTTGAAAACTTTGTCAAAACTCACGTTTATCATTTTTCCTAGCAACTAGTACACATAAAAAGACTCCATGCCAAAGGATTTCACTTTTTGAGTATTTTTTCACTTTCTTTTATTTTTTTGAAAAAAATGGTCAAAATGGACCCGGTGCCATAGTTTGTGATAATGTGTCCATATATTGACACATAGGTGTGTCTTGGTATGGCAAACATTGTTGCCAAAAGCAATTTTTAAAATATTATTATAAATATCATTTTCCATTTTTCAAGTGCCAAAATGGCTTTTTAATTAGGCACGTAACAAAAATATGTTGCAAAAAGTTATCAACATGATGAAAAAGATGATATGGATGTAATATTTGGATTCCTCTCATTTTTCTAATCGATTTACACATTTTATTTGTCAAATTTCGATTTACGAATTTAAATATATGAAATTTCCATATTAGATGAAAAATAGAAAAAAAAGGGTTATAGTGCCCGAGACCTTTAGTACCGGTTGGTAATAACAACCGGTACTAAAGGTCTCGCCGTGGGCCACCAACCGCGGCCGCATGTGCCGCGGGGCCTCCAACCCTTTAGTACCGGTTCCGGTACTAAAGGGTAGCCTTTAGTACCGGTCGGTAATAACAACCGGTACTAAAGGTCCTCGCCGCGGTGCCCCTGCTGGCACACGAACACAACCGGTGCTAATGCCCCCTTTAGTACCGGTTTTTGTACAACCGGTACTAAAGGTGGCGCACCGTTGCCTCCTTTTCTACTAGTGTAAGTACACATACGCTGTATGGAAGTACACACTAATATGGAAAATACACAAATACAATTGTGGGAAGTACACTTTACACAATAGGGCTGAGAGAAGATATTTACATGCAAGTGCGTTGTGAGTGGATGGACTAGATGCTTGCATGATGTAACTGAGGCACTTGACGGGAATGCACGTCTACAAAAAGAAAAGATAATTGGTGAGAATAACTTTGTGTTGACCAGATGCGTGTAACAGAAGTGGAGACGCGTCATCACAAAATGGAGAGGGGCTCACTGAGGTTTTGGGACATCTCGCTTCTATCCAAGGGTAGGCGCGCTGATGTTGTCGCTCTCATCAACATGACCTCTATGATCTACCACCATCCGCTTCCTCCCAGAAGATCCTTTTGGAAGAAAAGAAGATGAGAAACATCAAAACCTCAAGAGAAGAAAAAAAATGAACTAATCAGTCAGCCACCTCAAGAAGTGCCCAACCGAGGTATGTCACCAGTCATTGAAGAAGTCCTTCTCTTTTCTTAGGTTTATTCTAGATGTACAATGCAATTTCGGTAGTCATTTTCTATTTCAGTTGAAAAGGCAGTCGGATATTTGGGGTACTATAAGTGATCAAGGGGTGGTAACTAATATTATGGGGGAAACAATGCACAGAGTTCCATTACGATTAATGGGTGGCTTCGAGATTTCTTGTATCGAAAGGGAGGCGTAAAACAAGTGCCTGAGAACGGCATGATGAGATTGTGGCATGCGAGGTTTACTGTGAGGTCAGTTGGTTAAATCCAAAGTTTTAGTATTGAGCATCATGGATTCCTTTGTTGGCAGCCACCTTCTCCGTTGCTACTTCATATCCCCACGACCACCTAATTGTCCCTCCACCCTCTACAACTCTCATTTCAACACTATTGCACAAGGACTACACATGCATACAAAGGCTAGAGGTGGGCCATAGAAAGACGAGAGTCTGTGGATCTTCCGTTAGTCTTAGCTCTGAGGAGTAGAGGGCCGCTAGACCAGCCATGGGTCCGTGTGTAAGGGCACAAACATGAAGTAGTGAGGAAGAGGAAGGATGAGAAATGTAGAGGCCAAGGTTTCACACCTGGTTTTTTGCCACAGTGTGAGAAAATTGGATGGCTGAGACCAAGAGGTGGAAAGGACCCGACAATTACGAATTTGGACGCTCTGGGTAAGGCCTCAAATGCTCCCACAAATTTCTATCCCTCCTTCATTTCTCCTTCAACATGTGGCATTACCATGTCTGTGAAGGAGTAACTGAAATGACAAGTATGTCGCCTAGAGGGGTGGGGGGAAGGGTGAATAGGCGATTAAAACTTTTCCGGTTTAGGCTTGATAATTGTGGAATAAAACTAGGTATTTAAATTAACAAGCCAACAACCTAAATATACTAGGCTCACCTATGTGCACCAACAACTTATGCTAAGCAAGACAAGCAACAAAATGATAGCAACAAGAATACTTCAAGCACGAAGTCTATCACAATGTAAAGTGCATAAGTAAAAAGCTCGGGTATAGAAATAACCGAGGCACGCGGAGACGAGGATGTATTCTCGAGTTCCTCCTTTTTAGGGGAGTACGTCTCGTTGGAGAGGTGTGAGGCACCACAAAGGTCGATCTCAACGCCACAAAGGCTCGCACTATTCTCCGATGAACCGCACCACAAAGGTTTGGTTCACCTTCCACTATCAGAATCCTTCTAGGCGGAAATCAGAGCCTTTACAACAACGATCTGGGGCACACACCCACAACCGAATTGGGGGCTCTCGAACAGCTACAAGTGACCACACAAGGTCTCAACCACCACAAAGGCTTCTAGGGTCCAAGGACCAAAGAGTAACAAGCTCACAAACTTTCAACTTCCACGAATCCTCGTGGAGAGCACAAACCGATGCACAAAGCAATGGCAAGAGCACAAGTGCTCAAATCCTTCACTCTCAAATCCCACCAAAAGCAACTAATGCTTATGGGGGGAGAAGAGAGGAAGAACAAAGAAGAACTCAACAAATGGAACTTTAAGAACTAGATCAAGAGACTTCCCCTCACTTAGAGGAGAGATGGATTGGTGAAAATGTGGATCTAGATCTTCTCTCTCTTTTCCGTCTAATTTGAGGCAAGAATCATGGAGGAATAGATAGAAATCAAAGCTTCAAGAGGTCAGCAATGGGGGGCAATTTCATGCTTAGAAGCTCTAGTCACTTTGGGCAAGAAGGACCCTTAAATAGGTGCCCAAAAATCTGCCCGTTTGAAGAGGTGCAGGGAGGCCAGCCTGGGAGCCAGCCTGGCCGGCCTGGGGGCTGGCCACCCAGCAGAGCCGGCCTAGGCTGGCCTGGGGGCTGGCCACCAGAAACCGAAAATGTAACACCCATAACTTGATCATCCGAACTCCGTTTTCGATGTTCTTGGGCTCGTTGGAATCGCAATGAAGAGCTTTACAAGATCATGCAGAGAAACATCATAGTTCAACAATGGAGGATAAAACCAAATAGGGAAAGGTTAAACCTCTCGATAAAAGAACAACCGATAAAACCTCCATACCAAAACCGCAATATGTTTCTCACCCGGACTCCGTTTTCTATGATCTTGGGCTTGTTAGAAGATACTCACAAGCTCTACAAGATTATGCATATACACATCATAGTCCATCATGTGAGGAGGAAACCACAAGTAGAGAGTTTGACCTCTCTTAGAAAAGACAAACCGGTAAAACCTCGAATATCAAAAACGCAATAAGATATACATATGAAATCGGTTTTTGATGCATTAGAGCTTGGTATGGAGATGAACACAAACTCTAAGTCCTCAACTGGATAAAAGGCAAATAGGAACCAAGAAAGATGAAATGCCAAGTATGCAAAGGTTTGAACTCTCCACAAAGATGTGATCAAGTTACTCACTTGAGAGCCCCTCTTGATAGTACGCCGTCTATCCTATAACCCGGTCTCCCACTAACACCACGAGACCGGTAAAATAGAAACCCTATCAAGATCATACCTTTGCCTTGCGCATTCCACTTGAGCTAGATGATGACGATCTTGACTCCCTCAAGTTGGAACACCTTTCTTGATTGTGCTTGCTAGCACATGTTTGATGAAGACTTCTCCAAATACTCCCCCATACACCATGATAGGAGAGCCTTTTAAAGCTCCGTCTTCATGAGTCCACTTGCAATTCATCTTCTTATCTTGATATATAAGATGGCTTGGAGATAACATGAAAGTTCACTCAATCTTCTTTTCCAAGCCATGCTTGCAATAAACTCAACTCTTCACATGACCATTCTTCATATACACCCTTGGATAGAACCTTTGGTCATCATGTAATCTTCTAGAGTCCAACACATGAACTCCAATCTTTTCCTATGGACAAGATCTACAAGAATATCTCAATGCAAACATTAGTCCATAAGGATTGTCATTAATTACCAAAACCACACATCGGGCAACACATGCACTTTCAGTAACCTTATATGAAGACGTGAGGCATGTGAAGACTTGCGTGCGGGGGTGCAGACAGAAGGCTAATCTAACAAGGAAATGGAGTGGAGCATGGGGCGTGGTGGCTAGCATCTCAAGGCGACATCGGTAAGATCGGACCCCTCCTTATTTTATTCGCTTGAACATGTTTTCGTGAAATTTGTATTATATCCCTCCATTGCTTATATCATTTTGTTGGCCTTAGAAGTTGGGAGTTTTCACAACGTTGATTATACATCAAAAAGATGTTCGGACAATTGCATACTATGTTTAGCCACCAAAGTTGTAATAAGGCAAGAAATTGTCCAACCAACAATATTTGCCAAGTTGTGGTTTGTACATATGTTCTAGATTTGCATGTGTCTTTGCAATCCCAAATTTGTTATTTCTTGGTTGTCTAAAGTTTCCATCTAAACTAATTATAAGTTGTTCGATTGTAGCAAGCAATTAATTTGTGTGTGGGTGTTAATTTAGGTGTGAAGCAAGTGGCAATCTACTTACTTTATTTTCTAATGGATCACTATACAATCTCGTAAGAATCCACTGAAATGCCCATGGAGATATGAAACTCAATACAATAACGGAACAATAAAATTTCTATCCCCAGTCCAAAACTTCATAATTTTCAGTGCGCAACCAAGTGTAGTGCAATGTCAATCCCTGAAACCACCTCAATCGGTGATCAAACATCTAAGTCTGAAATTCTGAATAGGCCCCTAATCTATTAAATAAATCCATCTTAAATCATTATTACCAACACAAAGGTCGAGGGGGCAAATCTCCACGGAGTCTCAAACCAGTTTTGAAAGCAACCGATAATTACATCATTACCAAATACTAATAAGCTACAAGAGGAACCTAAGGAATCAACCTTTAATAAAAATCCATTAGTCATAGGTCTAAATTGTTGAGAATTTAGGCAATTGTTCGATTAAATTAATCCAATAGTAAATTATGATCATGACAAAAGTAGTGCTGATAACATACTGAAACTTGATGATAGAAATACGTACTAGACAAATAGTAGAAACATCTACGCATATGACTAGTACTGCAGTCATGGAAATAATCAGGAGAGGGATAAACATGTTATATCCTCCAGTAGGCCAGTTGGCCGCAGCAGCGGAGGCGGTGGCCTCGTCGGCGATCCTCTTGTCAGCAGCAGCCTTCTCCTTGTCGGCGTCGGTGTCCATGGCGATGACGAAGGCGACGCGGAAGTAGTTGACGCAGGTGTAGTCAAAGGAGACGAACAGGAGCGAGCAGTCGCGTAGAAGACGCTCCCCAAAAACCTAATCGCCCCTCTCCCGTACAGGATCTAGAGAGGCGGAGTTTCGGAGGCCTGCTCTCCCGTCAGCCGTGTACGCGGTGGACGGGATGGGATCAGCGGAGGCAGCAACAGCAAGAGGAACTATGGTGGCGGCGCGAGCAGATGTAATCTGTTGTGTTCTGCGCTGGAGAGGAGCGACCTCTCTTATATAGGCACACACACGTAGACCGAAGTCCAACGGAAATACACGCTATTAAGAGGAGAATTAAGAGACTGGTAACGGCCGTACTTAAGAGCATTTATGACAAAACATTTCAGCTCAAATTCATTCTCCATTAAGCGCAATGAATTCTGAAACTCCCGTGCTTAATAGCACTTAAGACGGAGGTTTTAGCTCTCAATGAATTCTGAAAAACTCCCGTACTTAAGAACATTTAAGACAGACGTTTCAACTCATATTTATTTTCCATTAAGACAAACATTTCAATTGACCGCATGACAGCATGGGCCTTTAGGGATTTTTCTAGAATTGTTATATGCTAATATTTCAACAATATTTCAGTATAAATATGTATGAGCTAGGAATAAACCTTGTTGGATCATATGCTAATTTAACTAACAACACTTTCCTAAGTCCAGCCTCGCCATCACAAGGAGGTAGATGGATTTGTGTGATTGAAAGGTAGTTGGGATTGTCTCGATAGGAGTGCGTGCCAAGAATTGTTTATGTGCGGGGCTTGATCATGGCTAGGGAACCACTAGGCATTGAGCACGTGCCAGACTAACATGCGGGTGATGATAAGGTCATATAGAAATGAAGTATTATGCTTCCAAACAGCGAATTCCCCTAAAATATTTTTATTCTTCACATTCTCCGCCTCCTTAGAAATCTGCTCTTGCACGTCCTCCACATGTTTTTGCCCGCGAGTTCTTTAATTTTTAGCTTTTATGCATATGGTGGATCATTTCCTGAAGTATGTCTTTGGAAAATAGTTCATCCTAGCCATTGTGCTACTATGGTTTCTAAGGAAGCCCATTCAAATAATTAACAAAATAGGAATGCTTCATAAAATGTTTCCCGAGAGACCTCACTGAGAGGAATGTACATAGCACTTTATTGACATGCTCAACAAGAACAGGAAAACTCGACCAGGGCGACCAAATTGTTAGACTACACCTTCAACATGCATCCCGTTATTCCCTCATATTCTTCCAGCATGAGTCAATTATAGGAAAATGCTACCCTACTAATGTTATCTTGATTGATGAAGCCAGGTCTCAATTGGCATAAGCAATATTACCCTACTAATTAATATGGAGAGTACACAAATACTATAGCGTGTGTGGTGGTGGGGGGGGGGGGGGGGGGGGGGGGGGTACACATAACACTAATGGCAAGTACACATGTTAATATGGAAGTACACAAATATCTGGGACGCACACTTTCATAATAGGGATGAGATAAGGCAGCTACCTCCAAGCCCATTGTGAGCTGCAAGGTAGTTGGATGGAGCACATGTTTATATGATCCAACAAAGGCGTTTCTTGGTAATGTGCGCCTGCACACAAAAATAGTTCGTCAGAAATATTTGGTACATCTAAAAGGTGCATGAAACGGGATTGAGATGCACGTCGTCACAGTATGGAGGGGCCCGCCGAGACCTTGTGACATCCGAGTATGTGTCTTGTTCTCAATCTGGTCGTCCAGGCGTATCCGTGATCTACCACTATCCACTTCCTCCTAAAGAAGTACCTAAAAGAGATGGGGCACCATCGTAGAGTCCTTCTTTTGTGAGGATAGTTGAAAAAATAGGAAGGCATGGAGCAAGTGACTGAAGAGGCATGCTCGAATACCGTGGGGAGGGGCATCCGGTCCAGCAAGGTCTAACGGTACGTCAATAAATCAAGTGCCAAGCAACAGAACTAGCATCACATATTCCTTTGCCAACATCCAACTTATCCGTACACGGCTTCATATATTATATATAGAGACTATTACTTCTGTGCCCTGGATTCTTAGTTGTGCTCACTTTTTCCACCGATGTTAACTTTTGCTCACTTTTCCCCACTGCGTTAGTTGAAACTCTCATGAATGCCACAGACGGACGTATCCGTCGAGTCCGTTAACTCTGACTAGTGGGGCCGCGTGGGACTCATTCTGACTGACGCTCGTTTGACCTGACAGGTGGGGCTGCGTTTCTGTGGCTTTGCTTGTTGGACCGTGGTGGGCTTTTTACGTTGTAGAACGGGCCCATTTCTTGATAATTAAATTAGCGAGGCCAGCCTTTATGCATGCGCCCGACTCAGCCTACTAGGGTGGCATCGATTCAGCCTGCTATGCATGGGAAGAGCAGCGTTGACGCCACGGGTCGGCACGCATGCCAGCGTTGTAGAACGTGCTCGCATGCCAGCGTTGACGCCACGGATCGGCACGCACGCCACGGATCGGCACGCCAGCGTTGTAGAACGGCTCGCATGCATGCGCGCCGCCACGCACGCAACCAGACGCACAGCTGCGTCCCTGCCCTGCCGCTCGATTCAGTCGCGACGCACGCAACTATGGACGTGTAACCTAGGCAGGGCGGCACGGCAGGCTCGATTGAAGCATCGGTTCAGTCGATCATCGGTTCACGCGACGGTGGAGGCATCTATTCATGCATTTGATTCAATGTGAAAACGGTCGAAAGAAGGCCTAGCCTAGGCCACGGATCGGCACCACGCCTCCTAGATCCAATTTGAAAACCAGCCGTTCCGTCTACACGGTTTACCACCCCATCTCTTCCTCTTCGTCTCCCCGGCTCCTATTTAAACCAACCCATCTCTTCGTGTACACTTCCATCTGTGCCTCGCCCCTTCTCTCCACCGAAATCCAAAGCAAACTCCTCGACGCGAAGATGCAGTACAACGCCCCCACGTTCCACATGCCGCCAACCGTACCGGAGGAACGCTACCCTGCCGGCGTCGTCGTCGAGAACGCGCTCCGCGTGTGGGCGTTCTCACGCTGGAGGGGTGCTCGGGACCTTGCGTATGGGTTCCTCCGTGCGGGCTTTGCCCACCTCCCGGCGGGCTCGCCGGTCATGTTCCGCCTCGACGAACATCGTCCCCACGCCAACGCTCCGGTGATAGGGCTCGTCGCCCACTTCACCAACAGGTTCGATGCGTACTACCTGCTCGGCCAGGTGTTTTGGTGTGGGTGCGAGTTCATCGCATTCACCACCTACAACATCTTCACCGACATGGAAAGCATCTTCCCCACCCCCAACCGCATGCACAGCCTCCCGTACTACCTCGGCGAGAACGGCCAGGTCGAGGAGCAGTGAAGATGGTGGTGAAGACGGCGGTGAAGCCAAGCCAAGCAGTGAAGACGGTGCCCTAGCTAGGCCCTAGCTATTGTGTTAGGGCATCTTTTATCTATGTTGCGTTTGTGTGCGTTGTATGTGTGTGTGTTGCCCTTCTATGTAGGGTTATCTATCTAGGGATCCCATGTATCCCATCTATCTATCTAGTGTTATATGTAAGAAATTGTATGTCGCTTGATTTATCTAAGTTATGAGTGTTATAATGGTGTGTTATATTTGTTTTATTTTAGTCATGTATTTGATTGGTGTCAAAAATGAGATTAAGGTGTCAAAAGTAGTTAGGGAACTGTTGGTGATTGTTGAGATAAGCAAACATAATCAAAACCAAAAACATGAAAAAGAAAAGAGAAAAAGCACATACGGTTAAGGGAAATCAAATAAATTCAAATTTTGTTTCAAATTCAAATGTTGCTTCAAAGTCAACTTCTGTTTCAAATTTTGAATTCTGCCTCAAATATGATACATTATTACAACTTATTTGGTGAGCAACCGAACCAAAATATTTGTTTGCCCGTGCACGGCAACTAGTTATTTTGTGCATTTTGTAAACCCTTGTATTTTACTATCAGAAAATATAAGAGCTTGGGCAATCAAATTGAATCGTAGAAAGAAAATAAATTAAAAGGAAAAAAGAAACAAAGGTTTTCAAAAAAAAAAAGACAGAGACATCGCGTGTTTGTGGGCCTATCAGACAAAGTCATGGCACGGCCCAACCAAAGCTTGATTCTGTTTGGGCCCAACACGACTTTTTTTTCAGCACTGTCTGTAACTGATGAACTCAACTAAGCTGACTGTCCATTGCATTAAGCTTCCATGACATGTTAAACATAACAACAAACCATACTGAAATTCAACCACATTAAAATGTTTTCAACTACTAGTACAACAACCATACTGAAATACAACCACTACTTGTTCAGATAAGCAATAACTGTTACAACACATGATGAAGCCAATGATTCTACTCATCACATATATCTTTGATCTTCTGCAACTTAGCCCCCAAGTTGGATTTCTGTTTCAGAAGATCGGCAACCATACACTCCAACTTCCTCTTCTCTTGCTTAATCAAATCCCTGTCCTTCTCTGCCTTCTGCCTCAAAAACTTGTGCATGTTGGAAGTTGATGCATCCAGTTTGTTCTTCTCCTCTAGTTCAGCTCTTGCATCAACAAGTGCTTGTTCTGCTTTGGCCTTCAGGGCTAGTGCAACCTGCTTTTCCTCAACCTCCTTCTTGAGCTCATCCTGGGAATTCTTCAAGTCAAGGTGAAGCTTTGTAATCTCATCTTGGTACTTCCACCTTATTTCAAGAACGTCTAAGGCGTCACGAACTCTAGCATCTTTGATTTCCCCATGCATTTCCCACAGTTTTGTCAGGGATTTGGACAACGTAGGTGGCCACACGTCATCAACCCAGTGCACAAAGTCACAAGTTTCTCCAGACTACATACATGTATCAAACAAGTTTCTGTTACTAATTTACACAAAAGAAAACATCTCAAGTTGTACTCCAAAAAAAAGTTCAGTTTTTTCACGTACCATCCCTGCGCAGGCCAAGAACCTCCTGCCAGTCCAACATCCTTCGAAAGCAACACATTTCTGGACCGTGGAATTGCAATGACAACGGATCTTGGTCTCGTCTTCATCGTCTAATCCGCAATAATCGGAATCGTACATGGTATTTGGGCCCTAAGAAATTTTCAGCGCAAGACCTCGGATTCGTGCTCAGATAAGAAATCCCCAAATCCTAACCCTAAACCTAAATCCTAGAATCCCAAATACACGAGATTGGAACACTTACGTTGGTGCCAAGCGAGCTCAGATTGGTGGAATCTTCGTCGCCGTCGCTCCACGAAACCATGGCGTCGTTGGGCGGCGATCTACAGCTCTGCGGCGGCGGGAGTCGAGAACGAACCAGAGCAATGACAGAACGAACCAGAGCGAGCAATGGGGCCAGCAATGGGGCGGGGCCAGCAATGGGGGAGCAAATGGGGCCAGCAACGGCTACTTCGACCTGGATGCGTGAACGGCCAATCAGGATGCAGAACCAGCATCACGCGGATCGCCAAGGCGAGGAACCGTCCATACGATCCAACGGCGCGGAGACGGCGCATGCCTGCCCGCGGGAATCCTTCTAGAAGGCCATATCTGACGGGTGGAGTTTGTCGCTAGAGTCTGATCGGACGGCTGACGTTCGACACTAGGGTTTGGCGAGATGCTGCGGGGTTTAGAGTCAGTCAACGGGGTTATTAGGGTTTGACCAGAACTTCAAATGGCCATAAACAATTCAAAAAAAATCAAAAAATGAAAAAACTTGCGTAGTTCGTCGGTTTATAAGACATAGTTACCAAAAAAACCTGGGTTTAGGGTTAAGGGTCATTTTCATGAAAATCCATTTTCCGAAGTGAGGCATCGAAATCAAGTTGAAATGAGCATAAGTAATTCAAAAAAAATCAAAAAATAACAAAACCAGTGCACATTGCCGTCATATGTGACATGGTTATGAGAAAAAAATATAAACTTGGTGTAGGTACATTTTCATGAAAAAAGCTTCACACAAATGAGCTATCACGTATGAAGCTGTTCAGAGTTCGAAGGAGAGGGAGAGAGGGTTTAGGTTTTGATAAAATTCAAAAAAATCAAAAAAATTACCAAAGATTCATTTTGGAGTGATTAAGAAGGTTCTGAACTTACTTTTTCATTTTCATATTCCAAACGTTTTTTTGATGGTTTTTAGTTAAAAGCATTTATGTTTAAAAAAATATAGTAATATGAAGATTAATTCAATAAATAGTGAAACTACTACTAGACACCATATGGATTGAATATGTGTTAATACAAAAATATTTGGCTCATTTGGACAAGGTCGAAAAAAAACTGCTTACAAATGGGGGTGTTTACCCTAGCTTTGGAGCTCGTTTGTAGCACTTTTCTCATGGGGATTGATCACCTTTGCTCATTCGGATTCAGATGTTGGTTCAGATACATACCACATAGCAATGGACTTCATATGTTTGAACAACTCCAACTTTGCATCAAATTAAATTTTATTTCAAATTCAAATGTTGCTTCAAATTCAAATTTTGCTTCAAATTCAACTTTTGTTTGCAATTTGAATTCTGCCACAAATATGATACCAAAGTACAAACATCATTATTACAACTTATAAGTTTTCACAGTACCTCTAATTGAAAACACAAACACAACATCATTATTACAACTCATCAAGTTCTAAGCGGTCAAAGTGCAAATTCAAATCTTGGACCTGCTCCTTGTGTTCGCAGATGGCTTCACCGTCCTGCTCCGGGTTTCCCTAGCTGGGATACTCTTTGGCTTCAAATTCAACTTGTTCCTTTTGATCTTCACTTGGGGTTGTGGCCGTGCAGGTGCTGACAGAGTACTTCCACTCGCCGAGCCCTTGACGACAACCTGACGGTCATCTGTGGGTTCAATGATCATTAAAGGAACAACTGGAACAATTACCCCTTCTTCCTCCTCTCTTATAGCTTCAAAACCATCATAAGCCATGGCTTCAAATTCTAAGGCATCGGATGATGGTTGAACTTCAGTTTC
The DNA here is from genome assembly GCA_947311845.1 of Poa pratensis. Taxonomy (NCBI): domain Eukaryota; kingdom Viridiplantae; phylum Streptophyta; class Magnoliopsida; order Poales; family Poaceae; genus Poa; species Poa pratensis. The sequence goes on along the minus strand of CAMZMU010000117.1, from coordinate 82,033,050 downwards.
TTGGGTTTCTTCCTCTCTAGGCCTTTTCTGCCCTCTGCCTCCATTTATCCTAGAGCTGACAAATAAAATTATAAGCCATCGGTATAAAAGAGTACAAATGCATAAAAAAAGGTAGGGAGACATACGAAGGTGCCGGTACTGCCTCATTTGCTGCATTCTCCAGCTCTGCTGCATCTTCAATTGCCATTGCTGCTGCATTCTCCTCTGCATTTGCTGCTGTCCATCGTTGCTCTTCTCCAAATGCTGCATCGACTGGATTGGTACAGAGCCTAGCAATGTGCCCCAGAATTCCACATTTTTTGCACGCACGCTTTCTTGGTACACGACCCTCTTCACCTGCCCTGTACCTGTTTTTCTTTGGTCTTCCTGGTGGTCTAGTCAGTACAGGAGAGCAGAGTTTGAACCCTGGATCAACTATGTTCCATTGGTCTTTTCCCAAGAGTGCAGGCACATTGTCAGCATAAGCAGCCATAAATTTGGCAACAGAGAAATAGTCAGAGCAATATTGATCAACTTCACCATCTGCACCCCCAATGACAGTCATCAGATGTAGGGCATGTATGCATGGCTTCCCACGGATCTGCCATTGTCTACAACTGCATACCCTAGTTGCTAGGTTCACTGGATACCTCCATAACCTATTTTTACTGTCAGTATAGGCTACCTCACCCTCAAGTGTATCAGATCGAATGCATCTCATCTTCAGTCCTCTTGCCTTCAAATGCAATGCCTTAATCAGTGATGGGATGCATATTGTGTTTCTGCAATTCTTTTGCGAAGAGCCATCTTTATCATGATCATCTGCCTCATCTTGTCAAATGCTTGCCACAACAAAAGACCTTTCACTGACTTGAACTTTGCATTGAAGCATTCTGCAAGGTTGTTGGTCACATAGTCTACTTTGCAGACTTCGTTGAATTTGCTTCTTGACCACACCTTTCCATGATGTTCATCCATGTAATCCTTCACCAAAGGATTTTGAGCATACAACACTCTCAAATGGTGCTCATGCTTCCTTTCGCTGCATGTGTATGATGCTGGCCATAAGTTCTCATCATAAACTTTACCTTTGAACTTCTTTTTAAAATTCTGCGCTAGGTGTCGCATACATTCCCTATGCTCCACTCCAGGGAACACAATTTCTACTGCACTCTCTAAACCCTTGCAAGCATCTGTGTGTATAGCTAAACCTGGGGGTGTGCCTATAATGTTGCGCAACTGCTGCAGAAACCAGACCCAACTTTCCTCGGACTCTACCTCCAACACACCAAATGCAACTGGGAATAGCCAGTTGTGTCCATCAACTGCAGAAGCTGATACTAGTTGTCCTCTCCATCTTCCAGTCAAATGGGTAGCATCTACAGACAAATAAGGCCTGCAGCCATCAAGAAACCCCTGCCAGCAAGCCTTGAAACAAACAAAAGCCCTCCTGAAGCACTCCTTCTCAAATGACTTCCCTTTTATTTTGAAGGGAACCGTATGCTTGTCAATCTCTACAACACTCCCTGGACTAGCTGTCACGCCCCGAGACCCACCCCGGGAGAATGACAGCCGCCGCACGTCTATAGACCCGAAAGTCTATACACGCGAACGGCTAGAAAAGCAGGCATAAACCAGCACAGTGGATCTCAACAGCTCATCTAATCATATTTACATGTTTAATTACATTTCCAAGAATAAAAGATTCTCTAGTCGCGTCCCACCCAACTGGTCCAGCCTACTCCTCGGATACGACGGCTTCCGCTGCGAACTCTGATCATATAAAAACACGAAGAAGCAAGGGTGAGTATAACAAAGTCATACTCAGCAAGCAGATACAATACTAGGCAACAAAATATCAGAGAATAAAATACAGTAATAACAGCCTTACTGTATTAAAAGGAATTAAACAAGATATCAACGGAAGCGATAAAATATCAACAAAGCTGGATTTAGAGGAATGAGTGAATTATCAAGGGAACGGATATGTATTGGTAATCACATGTGACCAGCAAGGTTCCCTACCCGGGACTCACAGGGGTGAATATTCACACTTTTACACTCTTAAGAGGGGTACTCCGACATCGACAGCCTCGACCAGAACCACGCGGATTCCAGAACGAGCAGAGCTCTTTAGCCCGCCGGGACACGGCGACTTGACTTACTAGTATGGGCCGTTCCCATGGAATCCATCGCCGATACCCTGTTCGGACCAAGTGTCGCTCCCATTGGAGAACTCAGACAGTCCCATACCTGAACTGCGACCGGTACAATATGGTTGCAGTCGTGACACCAATACAGAAAGGACTTGGATGTGTGGAGAAATAAAGAGTTAGACATGTGCAGCCGAGATATCAAATCCCACGTCTCCGCGTGAGCCCAACAAACTCATGATGACTTCTCACTTGTCATCGCACAATTATCTCAGATAGCATCATAGCCAATAATAAATACCAAGAGCAAATACCATTATGGTATTTTCAGGAGAAGGTATAGTATCAACAAAGTATCTCATCGACAATATCAGGATCAATGATGTTATCAAATGGATATGGTGCAAGCAACGGCACAAGCACCACAACGGAATAACAACCAGAAGATATAAACTTAGAGCAGTAGAAATACTACTCGGAGGAATCAAAGGATTAGTAGAGCAACCACTTGCCTGATCAGCCCTTCAGCAATACTAGCCTATACTTCTTTCGTCTCCCCACACAAGCGGCACAACAGCGCTTGTGCACTGGCCACTATCCACACCTTCTGATTCTATTTGTCAGGCTAAACTCTGCCCGATGTGCTTCGGCAACAGGTCCTCTATTTATACTAGCCCAAAGGATAGGAATTTAGCTCCAGCGATGGATAAGTGCGGGCTAGATATTTCCGTCCCCAGCTACGTGCATGCGAGCGCCTCTATCCCTGGCGACACGTGTTACCTCTTGATTGCCACAACTCAACACGTACCCCTAGTTGATCCTTCTCAGCCAAGCTACGCTGCCGTGCAAACAAAATATCTAGCGGAGGGCATGCAGTACAACCTTATCTGCTAGTACAAGCTGATGGAAGCATTATCTCATCCTTAGCTAAGCCTAATCCAAACGGTACACAAACAGCATAGCTAGCTTGCAGTGCATGCCTGAGCTGCTCCACTCTCCATTTAATTATCTCACGTATGCATGCATGGTTCAGTGCACCAGCACATCCACGTACTAACCAGTTCGATCAATTAGCTAAAGTTGCATGCACTCAATCAAAAATATTATAGCTTAACAAAACAAAATAAAAAGGGCTAAATATAATTTTACCCAAATTAAACAATAACTAGAAAATTTTGGGTTATCACATCCTCCCCACCTTATAAGAATTTCGTCCTCGAAATTCAAAACCAAAACAATCACCTTTTTTTTTTACAACACTTAGCAAGATTTTGAAAAAATAAACACCAAAATAATTTTGTCATGCAAACAAACCAAAAATCTAGCAAATATAACTAAATGTCAAAACAAGAAATCATGCCTTAGTGTTAGTCGCAAACAACAAATATCAAACGAAGTTAGTCGCAAACACTAGTTAACGTTCTACCCAAATTTTCCCGCGATCCTAAACCTTGAGCTATGATACCACTTAAACTGTCACGCCCCGAGACCCACCCCGGGAGAATGACAGCCGCCGCACGTCTATAGACCCGAAAGTCTATACACGCGAACGGCTAGAAAAGCAGGCATAAACCAGCACAGTGGATCTCAACAGCTCATCTAATTATATTTACATGTTTAATTACATTTCCAAGAATAAAAGATTCTCTAGTCGCGTCCCACCCAACTGGTCCAGCCTACTCCTCGGATACGACGGCTTCCGCTGCGAACTCTGATCATATAAAAACACGAAGAAGCAAGGGTGAGTATAACAAAGTCATACTCAGCAAGCAGATACAATACTAGGCAACAAAATATCAGAGAATAAAATACAGTAATAACAGCCTTACTGTACTAAAAGGAATTAAACAAGATATCAACGGAAGCGATAAAATATCAACAAAGCTGGATTTAGAGGAATGAGTGAATTATCAAGGGAACGGATATGTATTGGTAATCACATGTGACCAGCAAGGTTCCCTACCCGGGACTCACAGGGGTGAATATTCACACTAAACTGTCACGCCCCGAGACCCACCCCGGGACACCGGGAGAATGACAGCCGCCGCACGTCTATAGACCCGAAGGCCTATACACGCGAACGGCTAGAAAAGCAGGCATAAAACCAGCACAGTGGATCTCAACAGCTCAATAATTATGTTTACAGGATTTATACATTTACAACAAATTCTCTAGTCGCATCCCACCCACTGGTTCAGCCTACTCCTCAGATGACTTCCGCCGCGAACTCTGATAATAGATAAAAACAGAGGAAACAAGGGTGAGTACGATAAATCATACTCAGCAAGCAGATACAATACTAGGCAACAAAATATCAGAGAACAAATACAGTAATATCGGCTTTACTGTATTAAAAGGAATTAAACAGAATACCAACGGAAGCGATAAACAAAATACCAGCAAAGCTGGATTTGGATATAGAGGAATAAGTTGTTTATCAAAGGAACGGGTTTGTATTGGTATCACATGTGACCAGCAAGGTTCCCTACCCGGGACTCACAGGGGTGAATATTCACACTTTTACACTCTTAAGAGGGGTACTCCGACATCGACAGTCTCGACCAGAACCACGCGGATTCCAGAACGAGCAGAGCTCTTTAGCCCGCTGGGACACGACGACTTGACTTACTAGTATGGGCCGTTCCCAAGGAATCCATCGCCGATACCCTGTTCGGACCAAGTGTCGCTCCCATTGGAGAACTCAGACAGTCCCATACCTGAACTGTGACCGGTACAATATGGTTGCAGTCGTGACACCAATACGGAAAGGACTTGGATGTGTGGAGAAATAAAAGAGTTAGACATATGCAGCCGAGATATCAAATCCCATGTCTCCGCGTGAGCCCAACAAACTCATGATGACTTCTCACTTGTCATCGCACAATTATCTCAGATAGCATCATAGCCAATAATAAATACCAAGAGCAAATACCATTATGGTATTTTCAGGAGAAGGTATAGTATCAACAAAGTATCTCGTCGACAATATCAGGATCAATGATGTTATCAAATGGATATGGTGCAAGCAACGGCACAAGCACCACAACGGAATAACATCCAGAAGATATAAACTTAGAGCAGTAGAAATACTACTCGGAGGAATCAAAGGATTAGTAGAGCAACCACTTGCCTGATCAGCCCTTCAGCAATACTAGCCTATACTTCTTTCGTCTCCCCACACAAGCGGCACAACAGCGCTTGTGCACTGGCCACTATCCACACCTTCTGATTCTATTTGTCAGGCTAAACTCTGCCCGATGTGCTTCGGCAACAGCACCAGGTCCTCTATTTATACTAGCCCAAAGGATAGGAATTTAGCTCCAGCGATGGATAAGTGCGGGCTAGATATTTCCGTCCCCAGCTACGTGCATGCGAGCGCCTCTATCCCCTGGCGACACGTGTTACCTCTTGATTGCCACAACTCAACACGTACCCCTAGTTGATCCTTCTCAGCCAAGCTACGCTGCCGTGCAACCACGCGTTTATAAACCGAAGATTACAAACGTGTGAGGCTTAAAACTTTACATATCAAAATACTACTCAAAGACAACTTTATTCATTATTCGGTGATACAAAGTTCTTGCTGAAAATAAACTTCTAAGCATTTTATTTATTCCCATCCCGACGCGTCGCTACGCCTACTGCTCAGCGCTATGCTCAAGATCCTTACCTCCTAGCTCTGCAAAAATATGAATTAGGCAAGGGTGAGTATGAAATTCACACTCAGCAAGTAGTACATACTATTCAACAAAGGAGCATGAAAGCAAGATTTCACAACGATGAATATGAGCAAAAGAATATTGTATGAGTATAAACAAGATAATATTTGGTGGACTGGATTTAATCAAGGTAACATAGAGCGGCATATCAATGAACCGGAATCGAATGTGGTAATAATGGAAAAGATATAACAGAAACGGAGAAAGGAATAATTGGTATCACATGTGACCAGCAAGGTTCCCTACCCGGGACTCACAGGGGTGAATATTCACACTTTTACACTCTTAAGAGGGGTACTCCGACATCGACAGCCTCGACCAGAACCACGCGGATTCCAGAACGAGCAGAGCTCTTTAGCCCGCCGGGACACGACGACTTGACTTACTAGTATGGGCCGTTTCCATGGAATCCATCGCCGATACCCTGTTCGGACCAAGTGTCGCTCCCATTGGAGAACTCAGACAGTCCCATACCTGAACTGCGACCGGTACAATATGGTTGCAGTCGTGACACCAATACAGAAAGGACTTGGATGTGTGGAGAAATAAAGAGTTAGACATGTGCAGCCGAGATATCAAATCCCACGTCTCCGCGTGAGCCCAACAAACTCATGATGACTTCTCACTTGTCATCGCACAATTATCTCAGATAGCATCATAGCCAATAATAAATACCAAGAGCAAATACCATTATGGTATTTTCAGGAGAAGGTATAGTATCAACAAAGTATCTCGTCGACAATATCAGGATCAATGATGTTATCAAATGGATATGGTGCAAGCAACGGCACAAGCACCACAACGGAATAACAACCAGAAGATATAAACTTAGAGCAGTAGAAATACTACTCGGAGGAATCAAAGGATTAGTAGAGCAACCACTTGCCTGATCAGCCCTTCAGCAATACTAGCCTATACTTCTTTCGTCTCCCCACACAAGCGGCACAACAGCGCTTGTGCACTGGCCACTATCCACACCTTCTGATTCTATTTGTCAGGCTAAACTCTGCCCGATGTGCTTCGGCAACAGCACCAGGTCCTCTATTTATACTAGCCCAAAGGATAGGAATTTAGCTCCAGCGATGGATAAGTGCGGGCTAGATATTTCCGTCCCCAGCTACGTGCATGCGAGCGCCTCTATCCCCTGGCGACACGTGTTACCTCTTGATTGCCACAACTCAACACGTACCCCTAGTTGATCCTTCTCAGCCAAGCTACGCTGCCGTGCAAACAAAATATCTAGCGGAGGGCATGCAGTACAACCTTATCTGCTAGTACAAGCTGATGGAAGCATTATCTCATCCTTAGCTAAGCCTAATCCAAACGGTACACAAACAGCATAGCTAGCTTGCAGTGCATGCCTGAGCTGCTCCACTCTCCATTTAATTATCTCACGTATGCATGCATGGTTCAGTGCACCAGCACATCCACGTACTAACCAGTTCGATCAATTAGCTAAAGTTGCATGCACTCAATCAAAAATATTATAGCTTAACAAAACAAAATAAAAAGGGGCTAAATATAATTTTACCCAAATTAAACAATAACTAGAAAATTTTGGGTTATCACACTAGCCATCTCCACTTCAGCTTTAAAGGTGTAAAGCAGCTAAAAACTCTCATTCCATTGACCATTAATCATGTCAAGAGCCATTTCCCTAGCATTGAAAACTCTCATGTAAGGAATTTTGATCTTGTACTTCTCGAAAAGCTTCCCATGGAGTGCTGTTGGACCAAGATTAGGATCTTCCCTCAGCCAATCCAATACTGCATCTGCCACCCACCTAGTTTTTGCTAGCTTGGCTTTGGCCTTCCCCGCTCCCCCTCCAGGTGGACAAGCGTGCTTCCGTTTGTTTTTCTTTATCTGAAACAAAATAAAAAGGGTCAAAACAATTAAGAAACATTACTCACTGAACTGAAACTAAATACTCAATGAACTTGGATTACCTGAATAATGCTGCTATTTTTTACCATACGTGATGCATGCAACCTCCACCTACACCTAGGATATGGACAAAACACTGTGAACCTTCCTGGCTCACTCCTTTTGATCTTGTAGGTATTTTCAGTTAGAATGCAATATGTAGTCACTGCATTCCGACAGTCCACCATGGATTCGAAAATGGTGCCTTCAGTAAGCTGAGGATTTTCCCTGTTCCACTCAATTGTTGGCATGTCCTCACCATCGTATTCATCTTCAATTAAGCTGTCAATGTTCTCCTCCTTCTCTTCATCGTCTGTGTCATCAAACCTAGCTCGGCTGATGGGCTCCTCTGGATATTCATCATCCACTGCTTGCTGACTGCGTCTATCTACCAGTTCAGGGTACAATATCTCGTCTTCATCATCATTTTGAGGCACCTCCTCGTCAGGTTGTGCATCTTCTTCTACACCGACTGCAGAAGGTTCAGGAGAAGCTGCAGCAGAATGAGCAGCAGAATCGGCAGAAGGCATGTTGTGGCTTTCAGAACCACTCGCTTTACTTGGTCTCGACCTACAAGGAGTGCCGGGGTGCTGGATATTAGCAGAGACAGATGATGTCCGAACACCCTTCCCTTTGTCGACCCGTTCTGCCCGTGGCTGAAGAACATCGATACTGACTTTACCGAAACGGCTGCCAGCATTCAGAGTAAATAGCAACCTCAGATGCTCGTCGCATGTTAGTGGGAGAAATGGTTGCTCGGTACTGTTGAAATAGCTCAGTTCAACAGCATCGGCATCGCTCCAGGGATATGACGCACGGAGTGCATCGCGGAAATCTTTCAAGGAATTGCTGGTTTCTACCACTTTGGGATAGAAAAACGTTGTAAGCAACTGGGATTTAATACCACGCAGAATACTAGTTTCCATTCTAACCGCCAGCCGGAAAGCCAGCGAAGGATCAATCCTACGTTGTTCAAATAAAGGTGCGGTTAGGCCAGCAACATTTCAGCAAAATTGGAACGATTTAAGCTACCAGAAGTCGAATACTGCCTAATTTACGAGTCAGAACATCAATCTAAGGAGAAACATTGCTTACCCAGGTGTAATCCATGAATTATCTGCCGCTGATTCGATCCAATCCTCTCCACTGTTGAGGGCATTCGTCGCGGCCGCACTCAACATCGCTTCCTAATCCCAGATGGGGAGGTGGGGGAGGTGGGGGGAGATGTGGCGGAGACGCGGCGTCGCCGACGAGCGGAATAGGGGGTATAGGGGTGGAGGGCACTACGGCGGCGGAGAGCGGCGCGGTGCGGCACTGTCTCGATTCAGTTTCAGGTTCAGACATAGCTGCTGCCCTTACGTGTCTCCTTGCGGTCCCACCCGTCAGCACGCACCGCTCAACGGACAAACACAAAGACACGGCCCCACTTGTCAGCAGTTAACGGTCAATGCATTGACCCGACGGCAAACGTCCGCTATGAACATTTGTGAGCGTGGCAGCTAACCAGATGGAGAAAAGAGAGCACAAGTTTACAGAGTGGGGAAAAGTGAGCACAACTAAGGATCCAGGGCACAGAATTAAATATCCCATATATATAACCAACTCTCTCACCCTCACTTGTGTGAAACTGTTTCATTCTACCACCAGTGCATGAGGCTACACTGAACACGGCTTCATATAGCTATGACCAACTCTGTCACCCCACTTGTTAAACCGTTTGATTCTACAACCACTGCATGATGGCTACACTAACACAAAGACGCCAGAAGTGCACCATAGACATCTGAGTGGTCAATATGATCTTTTGATACTCTTAACTATGAGGATTAGAGGACCGAATAGCAGCCGTGGGACCGCGAGAGAATACACAAGTGCGGTGGTGAGGAAAAGAGACGGCGTGGAATATAGCGGCTAGGGTTTTGATATGTCCCAAACGTGTATATCATTTTTAATTGATCCATACTATTATTGTGTCATTGTTACATGTTTTTATTATAATTGTATATCATTTGACCTCTTTTAATAGACTAATCTATTAGCACAATGCTCAGATCTTGTTGCCATTTCTACCTATTTTTGCTTTGAAGAAAATCGCTATTTACGGAGCTCCAAAATACCGGAAAAAATCTCTAAATTATTTTTCTTCGGGATGAAATGAATGGGCACGGGAAGGAGGTCTTACGTAGCCCAGACGCGGCCCACCTTGCGGGTAAGGGGGGACGCGAGGGTCCACCACGCCGACGCCCCGTAAATTCCTTCCACCACTTCTCTATGCCTATATCTTTGTCTTGACATAAACCTATCATTGCCGGATTTATTTTGGAGAGTAGCGGCCACAAAGTCGCCGTTCTCCTAGATCTAATCTGGAGAACTGTTTCGGTACCCTGCCGAAAGGGGGATCAATTGACGGAGTCTTCTTCATCATCCTTACTGTCTCAATGACGCTGTGCGGATAGTTCCACTTTCACTACGGGTTCATAACAATAGTCAGATGTAGCAATACATACGACATCAAGTAGGTATGTTAGAGAATTCCATTTTAAAACGGCTAAGTGATACTAATTTAGTGTTACATTAAGTTAGTCAAAATTTAAAAAGTTAGACTTATCACAAAATTTAGAAGTAGACATATTTATGAACAGAGAGAGTATAGGTTAAACATATGCCAGCTACTCTCTCCATTTTTAAATATAAGATATTTTACGTGTTTCACATATTATTTAGATACATACCAAAATGAGTGTACGTACACACTAAAATATGTATACATGTGAATGTGGACACACGTTAAAACATCTTATATTTAAAAACAGGAGTAGCTGGCAGCATATTCAGGTGAGGATTTACCGTCCATACACCGTGGGCACGTGCCCCGCTACATAGCTACACTCCGGCTAGCTCCCAGATAACAGATATTTGTTTTTAGGGGGAGGGGAGCTCCCAGATACCAGATAGTTGGGGTGCTCCTATATCGCGCGTAACGCGGGAGTAAGCGTCCCGTCCGCGTATCCCCTCGCAAATGGGCTCGGCCCAAATTTTCTCCACGTCGCGCTCACGCCGGAGGCCGGTGCTCTGGCTCAACCAGATCGATCGATTTTTACCCAAAAAAATATCGATCGATTGATCCAGTACTCCTGTAATGAGCTTGCTCCATTAGATGGATCGATCTAGTCCTACAAGTTAGCTCAATTTGGGATTGATATAGTCCTGCTGTACAAGCTAGCTCAATTTGGTTATTGTAGTACGGTCGGCGAGCGAGCTCGCGCCCATCCAAGTACAAACAATTATCTCCGTATACGAAAAATATAGAATCAACCAAGCATCTGAATCATTTTCAAAATCCATACCATTTTCAAGTGCAAATATTTTAAAATTTGAACCACTAAAAGAATAATTTTCAAATCTAATATTTTTTTCAAAAATAAGATGCCGAACAAAAATAATAATGAAGAAAAAATGCCGGTGAACTAAAAATAATAGTGAACGGAAAACGTCGGTGAACAAAAAAAGTGAACCAAAAATAATAGTGAACGGAAAATATCGCTGAACAAAAAATAATAGTGAACTAAAATCCAGGTATACTAAGAGTGAACTAAAAAATGTCGATGGACGAAAAAGGCTGGTGAACAAAAAAAAAGTGAACCAAAAAATGGCGGTGAAAATAATAGTGAACCAAGAAAATGTCGGTGGATAAAAAATAATAGTGAACAAGAAATCCGGGTGAACCAAAAATAATAGTAAAAGAAAAATACCTGTGAACCAAAAATAATTGTGAACAAAAAATGTTGGTAAACGAAAAATGCCAGTAAACAAAAAAAAGTGATAAAAAAATGTCGGTGAACGAAAAATAATAGTGAACACAAAATCCAGGTGACTAAGAGTGAACCAAAAATATCGGTGAACAAAAAATAATAGTGAAAGAAAATTGTCGGTGAATGGTGAACGAAAAATGCAGGTAAAAAAAAAGTGAACCAAAAGATGTCGGTGAACAAAATATAATAGTGAACAAAAAATCCTGGTTAACTACGAGTAAACGAAATATGTCGGTGTACGAAAAATGCCGGTGAACAAAAAAAAGGAAACTAAAAAATGTCGGTGAACGGAAAATAATAGTGAACAAAAAATCCCGGTCATCTAAGAGTGAGCGAAAAATCTCGGTAAACCAAATTAATTGTGAAAGGAAAATGTCGGTGAACAAAAAATGCTGGTGATCTGAAAATAGTAAACCAAAAAATGTCGGTGAACGTAAAACTATTTTAGAACGATTTTTAAAAGGGAACAAAATAACGGTGAACGGAAACTATTTTTGAACGATTTTAAAAGTGAATAGAAAAAGGCCGGTGAACAAAAACTATTTTTGAATGATTTTAAAAAATTAACAGAAAATGAGGGTGAACAAAAACTATTTTTGAATGATTTTAAAAAGTGAACAGAAAATGACCGGTTAACGAAAACTATTTTTGAACGATTTTAAAAAGTGAACATAAAATGAGGAAACTATTCTTGAATGATTTTAAAAGTGAATAGAAAAAGGCCAATGAACGAACACTATTTTTAAGCAATTTAAAAAAGTGAATAGAAAAAGTCTATGAACGGGTTTTTTTTGGATTTTAAACTGAACAGAAAAAGGCCGTGAACGAAAACTATTTTGAACGATTTTTAAAAATGAACATAAAATGACGGTGAACGGAAACTATTGATCGATTTTAAAAGTGAACAAAAAAATGAACGGTGAACGAAAACTATTTTTAAACTATTTTTAAAAATAAACAAAAAATGATGGTGATCGAAAACTATTTTTGAAAGATTTTAAAAGTGAATAGACAAGGCTAGTGAACGAAATCTATTTTTGAACTATTTTAAAAAGTGAATAGAAAAAAATTCTATGAAGCTTTTCAAATCTGAACATTTTCGAATATAAACAAATTTCAAGTACGAAGAAATTTCAAATCTATATATTCTTTAAATTTGAATTTTTTTAGAAAATTTTTTTTTTGTAGAAAATGAAAATAATATCAAAAGGAAAACCGAAAACAAGAAGGAAAAAAGAAACAGCCAAAAAAAAAAAACGAAAAAAGAAACAGGTAAAAACGAAATGGAAGAAAAAAAAAGAAACAGCAAAAAAAAGACAGAAGAGCCAGCCTAGTTCACGTTTGGTGGCATGGGACTCTTCGATCCTTTCCCTGCATAATGTCAGCTTCGACTCCTACACGATCACGGGAGAGGTGAGGTCCATTGACAGCAGCACCTGGTGGTTGTCAGTTGTTTATGGACCTCAGAGGGCCGTGGAGAAGGCCCAACTTCTTGCTGAGCTCACCGAGCGCAGGCTTCTTTCCCCTGGGCCGTGGCTGCTAATCGGCGATTTCAACATGATCCTGAGAGCGTCAGAAAAGAACAACGCTAACCTGAACAGGAATTGTATGGCAAGATTCAGAGATTTCGTTGCTGCGCACGAACTGAAAGACCTCTACATGCACGGACGGCTCTTTACTTGGAGTAATGGGCGTGATCCTCCTACGCTGACTCGAATTGATCGTGCGCTGGCCTCGGTCGACTGGGATTTGGAGCATCCAGACTGCATCTTGCAGGCTCTTTCTTCCAACATATCCGATCATACCCCCCTTCACCTGGCGCTGAATGCTTGCTCCAAACCCAAGCGCCGGTTCAGATTTGAATGCTTCTGGACTAAGCTGGATGGTTTCCTGGACGCGGTTAAGGAGGGGTGGGTATGTGATGCTGCGATCACGGATCCGTTCCAGCGCCTGGATAGATTGCTCCGCAATACGGCTAGCCACCTGCAGGCTTGGGGTCAGAGGAGTATTGGGAACGTGAAACTGAAGCTGGCGATCGCTAATTTGGTGATTCACAGATTGGAGTTGGCTCAGGACAGACGGCCTCTCTCGCCTGTCGAGCGGTGGTTGGTGCGCACTCTGAAGCAGACTGTGCTTGCCCTTGCTTCTTTCGAGCGGACGATTGCTCGTCAGAGGTCACGTATAAGGTGGCTTAAGGAGGGTGACGCAAATACAAAACTCTTCCACTCTGTTGCGAATGGGCGCCGGATTAAGAACTTCATCCCCTCCATTAGGCATGGAGCAGAGACGATCACAGAGCAATCCAGAAAAGAAGAAGTTTTCCACGAGGCTTTCGTGGACCTTATTGGCACTCTGCGGAATCGGGAGAGGACTCTGGACCTGGACGCGCTGGGCCTCCAGGCCTTTGATTTGCACGAGCTCGATGAGATTTTTTCGGAGCAGGAGGTTTGGGCCACTATCAAGGATATGCCGCAGGACCGCGCTCCTGGGCCGGATGGCTTCGCGGTTTACGTGCACGCCTGGCCCATTATCAAGGGAGATATCATGGCCGCGCTTCTGAAGCTGTTCGTTGGAGATGGCAGGGGATTTGGTAGATTGAACAGCGCTGTGATTACGTTGATTCCGAAGAAGGCAGAGGCTTTGGAAGTGGGGGATTATCGCCCGATCAGTCTGGTGCATAGTTTCTCTAAGTTGTTCTCGAAATTACTCGCCAATCGCCTCCGCCCGCATCTTGGAAGATTGGTAAGCCCGAATCAGTCGGCGTTCGTCAGGGGAAGGAGCCTCCACGATAATTTCATCCTCGTTCGGCAAGTCGCGCGCAAGATCAACACCAGGAGGCAAAAAGGTGTGCTCATTAAGCTTGATATCTCTCGTGCTTTCGACACTCTCTCCTGGGCTTTCCTCTTTGAAGTCTTGCGCAAGATGGGATTTAGTCAAATCTGGTGTCTTTGGATCTCGTTCTTGTTCAAATCGGCGACCACCCGTGTCTTGGTGAATGGAATCCCAGGGCGGCAGATTGCCCATGCTCGGGGATTGAGGCAGGGAGACCCAATTTCTCCGATGCTTTTCGATATTGCCATGGAGCCGCTCACGGCGCTGATTTCGAGCGCGATTCAGCATGATCTGTTCACCCCCATCCCTGGTGTCTCCCCCCTACAGCGTCTGTCTCTGTACGCTGACGATGTTGTTCTGTTCGTCAAGCCTGCTTATGGGGATCTGCTGGCAGTTCGTCATCTGCTAGATGCCTTTGGAGAATCTTCTGGGCTCCGTATCAACTACCTCAAGTCCTCCGCGACGGTAATCAGAGGGACGGCGGAGGATGAAGCCCTGGTTAGTAATACTTTGCAGTGCGCCGTCGCCCAATTCCCAATAAAATACCTCGGCCTGCAGTTAGCTCTTCGTCCCCTTACGAAGAACGAGTGGCAGCCAGCCCTGGACGGAATTCTCAAGTTCATGCCGGCTTGGCCGCGTGGCATGCTAGATCGCGCCGGGCGGCTCGTGTTGATCAAGTCTGTAGTGGCTGCCAGAGCAATTCACCTATTGCTTGTGGCCGGAGCGCCGGCGTGGCTGCTGGAAGAGATCTACAGTTGGATGCGCGCTTTCTTTTGGGCGGGCAAGGATGAAGTCACCGGCGGCCAATGCCTTGTCGCATGGCTGGCTGTGTGCAAGCCAATTTGCTTCGGTGGACTTGGTGTTAAAGATCTTAGGCTCCAAGGTCTGGCTCTTCGGGTGCGCTGGGAATGGCTGCGGCGCACGGACAGCAGCAGGCCTTGGTTTGGCCTCCCCATGATCCATGATGTCGAGGCTCGTCAGGTGTTCGACAGTTTGATTCGTGTCCAAGTGGGCAGTGGCGACACGGTTCTCTTTTGGCGGGACAGGTGGATCAACGGCCTCTCTGTCGCTGACATTGCTCCGGAAGTGATCAGTCTAGTGTGTACTCGGAAGCGCAATAGCAGGACAGTGGCGGAGGCCTTGCGAGGTGTTGGTTGGATCGCCGACATGTCCGGGTTTCTGACGCATCAGGGAGCGCTGCAATGCGCGCAATTGTGGAGTGCGATCAACCAGGTTGACAGGGATGATCAGGTTGCAGACTCATTCAGCTGGCCGTGGTCCTCGTCGGGTGTCTATACGGCCAAATCAACCTACGGCATGCTAACGCAAGGGGCAATTCGAGTGGGATACGAGGCTGCAGTTTGGAAGTCATGGGCGACGCCGAACTGTAAGATCTTCATGTGGCTGGCCTTGAAATACAGAATCTGGACCTCGGATCGTCGAGTTAGGCACGGGCTGCAGGAAGTTGTGGACAACTGTAAGCTATGTGATCAAGTCGAGGAGTCGACGGATCATCTACTTCTCCAGTGTGTCTTCTCGAGACAGGTTTGGTTTCGTTGTTTTCAGGCAGAAAAATTCAGAGTTCAGCTTCCGCACGATGGAGATCGCCTGGAGAATTGGTGGCTGGCGGCAAGACGCGGCGTGGACAAGAATGACCGTCGTCGTTTTGACACGCTGATGGCTGCAGGCTGTTGGAGTATTTGGAAGCAGCGGAACGCGCGAGTGTTTGGGAACACTAGCCAGCAGTGCAATGAGGATGTGCTTGCCGCCAGGGTGCTTGAAGACATGAAGCTTTGGATCATGGCTAAGCGAGGCCGTGCGGCAGGTGTTGGTGTCGGAGTACACAATGTAACAGGAGAGTAGGCTTACGCGTTGGGTGTGGAGTTGTGTCTGTCCTGACTTGTTAGTCAGGTTTAGATCTCTTGTAAAAACTTTCTGCCTTCTATAAATCAATGGCACGCATTCTGCGTGCTCTCTAAAAAAAAACAGAAGTGCATGTTCACTGTAAATGGGCCTGGCCTGGAGAACGAAGGGGGTACGCGGAGCATTGTAACGCACGCGGTACGCGGTATACATGATTTGCCAGATAGTTGCAACTTGCAACGCCTAAACTAAGCCGAAATCAATTGTGCAAAAAAAAAAAAAAACGAAATCAATGAAATTGCTCCGTAATTGCGCTAGCTAGGCCGCTCCGTAGCCGCTTGGGCCGTACTCCTTAGCAGTAGCTAGTAGGCCATATACCCATTTAATTTTCTGCTTGGGCCACAGCAAGCTAGGGCTTGAGGCAGCCTACGACCCAGCTCAATTAGGGCATCTCCAGTCGTTGGTGCCCCCCAGGATGAAAAAGGAGACATCCTGGGGGGCAAAATTAGCGCCGCGGCGCAAAATCAATTCCTAAGGGGGTCAGTTTCCCTGCCACACCTCACCCCAGGATGCAAAGATGAGATGAAAAGTACAAAAAAAAACACCTCTGCATCGAGGCCATGGCCGATGCCGCCCGCAACTTCCGCGAGGCCGCCGAGGCTGCCACCGCCCGGCTCGCCGCGAGCTCGCCTGTGGCCGTCCCCTTGGAAGCCCTTCCTCCCAGCGCCGCCACCGGCTCTCTCCTTTCCCCTTCTCCTTTCTTCCCCAGAAATCGGGCATGGCCGTGGCGCGCTCAAGCTGGCGAGTACCGAGTGCACGCCGTCATCCCCGCCAGTACGCGCCGTCCCAAGCCTCGCCTTCACGTCGCCGGAGATACACGAGGAGGGGCGGAGTCTTGGCAGGCCCACGGGCGCAGCTCCTCCGGGCGACGCGGGCGCAGCTCCTCCGAGCGCGGCGGCGGCCGAGCTCACTCGTGCTCACCCGCATCACGGGGACGGCCACGGGCACGCGAGGTCCTCATCACAGGGACGGCCACGGGCACGCGAGGTCCTCATCGCGGGGACGGCCACGGGCGCCGTGGAGAGCTCGAGGTCCCGGATGCCGGACGCGGCGGCGTAGGACGCGGCGGCGGCCTCCATCGCCGGACGCGAGTGCGAGCTCCGCCCGACCGCCTGGCTCGTTGCCGGCGCTAGCTCCGCCCCGGCCGCGAGCGCGAGCTCCGCTCCGGCGCGAGGAAGGGCGCGGCGAGGTCGAGCAGAAGCGGAAAAAAAATCACCGTGCCGGCTGGAGGTGGCCGGCCGGCTGTAGGCAAGGAGGGCAATGGCCGGCACGGAGGAGAGAGAGGAGAAATTGGTGGGGAAGAAAAGGAGGAGAGAGAAGATCGGTGGGTGCGGGGAGAGAAAAGAGGAGAGAGAGCGTCACCAGTGGATGACAGTGGGCCTGCTTGCATGCAATTGCCCCCCCCAGGCCGAACCCAGCGCTTTGGGTTTGTGCTGGGTGCGCCGGCGCTAAAACGGCGCTATTTGAGGTCCTGGGGGGCACGACTGGTAGAATTTCGGCGCTATTTAGCCAAAACGTGGCCTGGGGGGCTCCTGGGGGGCACGGCTGGAGATGCCCTTAGGCCAGGAGTAGAGAAACGGTTCAATTAATAATGGCCAGCTCAGTGGCTCGTCCCCTCAAAAAAAAGAAAAGAAGGCTGACTCGTTTTTTTTTTTGCGAAATACAGTATAACGCATATGCTCACATACACGCGCACATACTCAACTATATGAACGCACACACGCACACCCTACCATAGAGTATATGAGGATCTTCGAAAGACTGAGCCTGAAGACTCAACGAGAGACGTGAATTGAAAGTGGCTGCGTGTGATTGACTCCAAATGTGTTTATATTACAATTCTAACATTTTGTGTGTTGTAGATTCTCTTCTGGGATGTGTGTTGGACATTGCAGACTAGACTTCTTCTGTGTACATGTTGAAAATTTGGTTTTGTTGCTAGCATGTTGTGCCTATTTCATACCGTATCTTACACATTTCATACCATAGAAATACATGCATGAAAGACATTTCATGTAGAACCCGTGTGATTCAATATCAATACTTGAAGTTTTATAATTTGTCGTGCCTTCGTCTAACCTCACTTGGTTTGTATTCAAATTTGCTTCTCTCTTGCTCCGGAGAAATCTCACCCTCAAAGAAAGTTCCTTCGTGAAATAATTTTCCTTTAATTGACATACTTTCTAATACCACATTTTTTTTAGCGAATGATATACTTTCTGATACCACTTGATCACTTACATCAACCAAAGGGGATGAATAGCAGATGATCAAATATTTAGACAAAAGTTGCATGTTGGCACTTTTATTAGCTGTTCTCAACTATTTCCTAAAACACCCTATATGCATGCAAATCTATAAAGATAAAATTTGCGAAAAAGTAGCTCGCAGTAGAGTAAGGAGCAAGGTAAAGGGATAGCAAACACAAATATGTATATAACGATATTCAGATAGTTGGCACTATACTACGTCCTTGATGGAAAAAAATAGGACAGAAAGTCCTTGGTCACAAGTCTCCTAATTATGGTTTGTGCAATTTTTTTTGCAGATCTTACATTTTCTGTAGTGATAGTGAAACCCGCGTGACATGGGATAAAGATCGAACGGTCCGGATACATCTGATGATGAGCGTTAAGTGTTTATCATGTACTACCATCACCAACTCCTAATAAATACTACTCCCTTCGTTCGAAAATAGATGTCTTAGCTATCTCGAAATTTAGATGTATCTAGATATGTTTTAGTGTGTACATACATCCAAATTTTGAGATAGCTAAGACATCTATTTCCGAACGAAGAGAGTACTAGGACAATATCCCCAATACGATTTAAATTAAACGCTTTGCATATAGCCCTGTTTCTGATAGCGAGAAATCTGCACTGCAATCATCTTTTTCCATAAAAGCAGGTCACATATTTATTTTTACTCGGGTAAGAAGGAAACAGATTTCGCTGTGAGGGGAAGGTAATAAGTTTGGGAAAATTTGGATCTGAAAATGATCTTAGAAATAAATATATCCAAGGTAAAAAAGGAAGGAAATCGCAGCCTCAAAAGAAAAGAAAATAAAAGAAAGGAAAGACCAGCAGACAAGGGGAAGTGGGGCGTGTGCCGCGTGTGGTTCGTGCAATCCCAAGGCGCGCTCCTCCCGTGCGGCGTGTCCATCCCTGTCTATCCGCACTCTAGCCTCTCTCTACGCTCCATAGAGTGAATCACTGACAGTGTGGACCCACAATACCGCGGGACCTACACTTCATGGGACAAGCTTGATCTAGTTCCGGTGTTCCTTGAATTAGCATTCCGTTCAACGTTGCAACGGCTACTAAAGCCCAAAAGCCTGTGGACTACTCGTTGGGCTCGGCGCCGTCTTCCTCGCGCAGACAGGGAAAAAAAAAGAGCCGCCTCTCTCCACTCCCAAATCTGTTAGAGCGAGAGAGAGAGAGAGAGAGAGAGAGTTTCTCCAGTGCTCGAGCGATCTAGCAGCCATGAACATCTTCAAGAAGAAGGTCGACCCCAAAGGTGCGGTTCCCTTCTTGGATTCGCCTTTGTTGCTTGTGTTTAGATGGGGGTTTCTGGGATTCTAGTGGGGTTCTACTCTCGCCTCGATTTTGCCCTCGTGGTCTCAGCGATTAGGTCTGATCTGCGGTTTGCGCTTCGTGGATTCGGCTGTTTCCTTGATCCGAAGGCGAGATCTTTGATGGAATTTTGCCTTCTTGGATCGGAATTATTTTCCGGGCGCTTCAATATGTAGGGGCTTTAGGGTAACCTAGCGGCTGCGCATTTCGTGGATGAAAGAGAGATTAAGAATATTCTGGGTGTGGGAATGGGGAAACTACCTGAGTTCATGGGTGTGGCAATTTGTGAGTCGAACAACAGACTGTGTGAAGTATTGGTGCACTGAACTAATGGACGGATGCCTTTGTTGCCTGTGCAGAGGCTCTCAGGACTAGCAAGCGAGAGATGTCAGTGGCCACAAGAGGTGAGAACATACTTTCCTCTTCTTTTCTTTCTGTTCCTGCATCAAGTTCTCTGAGATACTGCCCTAAGTTAATATTGCTCCCGGACATGGCTTAAAAACTGCCGATTGGAGAATGTTATGCATGTGGCATTTGGACCTCTGCTCTATTGACAGAAAACCTGCACAAGGTAGAAATTGGTGTCTTTCTTGGACAGTCGATGATATATCATGCAACAGAATTGCACAGAATAAGATTATAATTTATACCAGACAATAAAAAATAGCTTAAGTAGTAGCTCTTGGAGAAAATGTACTTGGCAATGTGCTGATTTCTGACGCCATTTCTCTCTTTTACATATTTTATTAGGGGTTGAGCGAGAGATCGGCTCCCTGCAAATGGAGGTACGTAGTAAGAGAAGGTCCTTTCCCTTTTCCTTCTAAAAGGCAAACAATGCCCAGATTTCACAAAGTTGACTGGTTAGGCTGAATCCGTAGAACTCAGAGAGTGTGAGTAACTGATCCGTGGAGCACACACAAATTTTGTCTTCTAGGAGTGTGATACTAGTCCTACCGTACTGGAGTAGAATAGAATGGATGTCAAGCTCCCACCAGGTCACCACACAATAGAGTCAAAGACTGACCACATAAGATTAGGTAGCGCTGCCACTGCTGGTGTACGAAGGGCATGATTACACCGCGTTCTATCATGCTTCTGGTGTGCTATGGACCAGACAGTAGTTTTGCTCCTGAGATGAGATAGGATTAGTATGTTGGCCAGTGGGACTAAGCTAATAGTACCAAGAACCACTTTTCTCGGAAATAGTCACTATTATTTGTTTTTGGATTCTTTGTTCAACAATCAAAGCAACAAATTGAAAATCTGACCAGTGCCATATTGAAGTTGATACTTCATTTTGGACCTTACAAGCCAGTGTATGTCGTCTTCAATAAAGTGGCAGTAGTTAAGCAAATGAAAAATCTGCTGTATTTTCTTCTTCTTTTTCTGTTACTGCAACCAAAATTCTGATACACACTCCTAATGAGGCTGTAAGTGTGAGGTGCCTCAAATTCCTAGAGCCCTTGATGCCCTCTTTGCTGCCATACCCTCATGCTCTAGGAGTGCAAAAGCAGCACAACACATCAGTCTAGTCCAGGAAGGTGTGATACAGCAGCATCATTTTGCATCTTTGTTTATTATTGGCGCATTATAGTAGTATCGTTTACCACTCTGCAATGGCTTGTGTGTACTGTATTGTTTGGTTTCCTAATGCCATAGTGGTACCAGTATGATTTTGCATCTTTGTTTATTATTGACGCATTATAGTAGTGTCATTTACCACTTTGCAATGGCTTGTGTGTACTGTATTGTTTGGTTTCCTAATGCCATAGTGGTACCATTCCAGGAGAAGAAGTTGGTTGCTGAGATAAAAAAGACTGCTAAGACTGGAAATGAGGTAAGTATGTTAGGATTTTTTGGAAGATCCCTATCCTAACAATATTCTTCTTGATGTCTTACAATAGATGTTCTGTATTGCTCTAGGCGGCAACAAAAATTCTAGCTCGGCAATTAGTCAGGCTTAGGCAACAAATCGTCACGTTACAAGGTACACGGGCGCAGATTCGTGGAGTAGCTACTCATACACAGGTATGTTTAGCTTTCAGTTTGATATATGCAACTGCAAGTTCCGATCATGAACAAAATACACTTACTACTGTGTATATTTGTCAAGGCAATGTATGCTGGGACTTCAATATCTGCTGGAATGAAAGGCGCAAGCAAAGCGATGGCAGCAATGAATAAGGTATGATGAAAGGCAACCATGTTTAGTTGGTCGTTCTTACACTATAAACCTTTTCCAATCTCCAATTAGTTTTTCCTGTGAACTTATTTTTGAACTGTGTATCCTGAGATGATTACCTATTTTACTATTTTTTTTAGCAAATGGAACCAACAAAGCAGATGAAGGTCATGAGAGAGTTCCAGAAGCAATCAACTCAATTAGACATGACGGTAATAACATTTCTAACACGCTTTATTTATTTATTTTGCTGTTAGTTATATCACATTATATGATTATATAGGTTTTATGAGTTGGACATGATGGTAACCAATAATGGACATATGGCATTTCTTTACTTTGGTGTTAAGTGGAGATTCTTAGCTATATCACATTATACAGATATGTTTGTTTGTTATTTGTTACTAGCTGAACACATGTGAGTAAACTAGATCAGGGCAGCAAAGACAACCTGCAAGTTAGTGCCAGATGCAATTATTGTTTTGAGGGGATGATTCATCCTATTAGCACCAGATGCAATCATTGTTTTGTGGGGATGATCCATCCCATTTTCATATTCATTCTAGGCTTCTCATGATCCACACAAATTGATAGTGCTTTCATTCCATATCCATGTGTTCTGATAGTTCCTTTTCTAATTTTGTGCGCGCGTTAGCTACGTTTCCCTCCATTGTGCCATTTCAGATATTCTTATCAAGTATAAATCAATACAGGATCTTAGAATAAGTTTAGCTATTTCATTGACGGTACAGCTCGTATCACCCAGTGATGTGTGTTACCTTCTGAAATAGTTACAAGAATGCTTCCACGAAGAATGCTGAATCTTTTTGTCAGATCCATGGCTATTCTTTACAAATGTTCTAGCTGTACCTTCTGAAAATTAAGATCAATCACTATTTCCATGCAGCTTGAGATGATGTCTGATGCCATCGATGAAACACTAGATAAAGATGAGGCTGAAGAAGAAACAGAAGAGCTCACAAACCAGGTAAAATGCTAAGTATATTCTGCTCCAGAGGAATTCGCACATATCATAGTACTGTTCTCCTTAGTAACTCTTTCATGCCATTTCCAAAAAGAATAGAAAATTTGCAAGGGTGAATGTCGATCTATGGCAAGATCTTGTGCGCTTGTTGACAAGGGAGAGCCGTTTTGGCCCTCCATAGTGTGCAAGCAATTTTGCCACCGTTGAGCAGCCTCTTTGTTGCTACCAAATGTATCCCTTCTTGCTAAGCAAGACTAAAAAAGCCTTGCATCATAGTATTAGACGTTTACTAACTCATTCATGATATGTGATGCCCTCGATGCAGGTTCTGGATGAGATTGGAGTTGATGTAGCTTCTCAGGTAAATTATTCCTCAATAAGACTGTCCATTGTACACATGCCAGTGGTGGGGTGTTGCAGGTATTGAATCTTGATTCAGAATGCTGATTTTGGCGCGTTTGTGATAATGCAGCTGTCTTCTGCGCCTAAAGGTTGTATTGGAGCCAGTAACAAGAAAGCCGAGAACAACCAAGCACGGTATACAATTATTTCTTCCTCCACAATCAGAGTTATAATGTCCCATGACAACAGAAGAGCAAATATGTGCTGTTTTCTTGTTCTGACCTTCTGGGCCTTATATCTCTTACCTTTACCTGATGATTTTTTTGTGCTAGCAGGAATGTGGCTCCAGCGAGAAGTGTGGCACCAGCTGAATCGGATGCCGCTGAAGTTGACGACCTGGAGAGGAGATTGGCATCTCTTCGCCGCATTTGAGCTGCTGATTACAATATATACCGTGCTTTATATATATGTAAATGTGTTTACTTATGCGTTGTTTCCGAATGTGCTGGTAGGTTCAATATTGATATTGTACTCAGGAAAACAAGCTACAGATGTCGTAATAGAACCTGAATTTTCTAGTCGGTGCTAACAGATTTCTTGCATCTACAACCGACCAAGTAGAAAGTGTCATTTAAAATACGGCGTTCTTCCACGCATATAATTGCACCATTTTGGATCTCATTTTTAAAGTACAGATGTGGAAGAAACACATTTCTACTTTGCTTGGCAGATATTGGATATCATGAGACTTGCAGCTAATTCTAAGGATTGAACAAAGACACAAAGTGGACAGAACTTTCCAGCTTCATTACAACGAACTTATCAATGCACCATTTGT
Source organism: Poa pratensis (assembly GCA_947311845.1). Taxonomy (NCBI): domain Eukaryota; kingdom Viridiplantae; phylum Streptophyta; class Magnoliopsida; order Poales; family Poaceae; genus Poa; species Poa pratensis. Next base: position 82,008,789 of record CAMZMU010000117.1, on the reverse strand, counting down.
TTACAAATCGTCTTCCGCCAATGGCACATGATGGTGGTATAGTACTGCTACTGCAGCAAACAATTGCTTGGCAAATATTTGAGCAGATATTGGATATCAGGATCACCATGACTTGCAGATAATTTGGAGGATTGAACAAAGACACAAAGTGAACAGAACTTTCTAGCTTCATTAAAACGAACTTATGAATGCACAATTTCTTTACAAATCGCCTTCCGCCAATGGTACATGAGTACTGGTACGGCAGCAAACAATTGCTCGCAGATCAAAATCCTAACAAACGGCACGTACCACTGGTATGATCGCTTAGGTTTTGCTAGGGGGCTAGTCGTCCGTCGCCATGGGGTCAAAAGGCTCAGAATATTAGCGCTAGATGGATGGATTAGCAGCTGTCATCTTCAGAGCTTGATGATTAGTCATCACTCATCATATACTTCTTCCTCTTCGGGTTGTGACGATGACTGTCCGAAAGCAAGCATGGCCATATGCCTTGTTCCTTCAGGTATCATGGCTCGAACTACCTGCACGTGTATCAAGCATCGTAAGGATTTAGCAGACATGTCCAAATGCCTGAGTCACATAAAAACGGCTTCAACTTATGACGTATACATGATGTGGAAGCAGGTAAAGAAAAGGTGACATCATGACAGGAATGTTTGGAAATGATTACTGTGACAGGACGACATAAATACAGGTGAAACTCAAATTTGGAAGATTAAACAGCATTGGTGGGTTCGATACTTGTCAGTGTAGGTTGTAGCAGACCCATGTCAACATGACTAAACACAAATGAAACAAACCTTTTCTATCTCATCGCAAACGGTTGGGTTCTCTCGGAGATACTGCAGCGCCTTTTCTCTACCTTGACCCAATCTGTACAATAGAAATGAAGGAGCACATGAAAGCTACAAGTATACAGTAGTATCAAAGCAAAAATATATAATCTTATGGAGAATGTCATTTCGGTTTGAATGAAGTTACATAATAAGATAAATACGATTATGTTTATTATTTGAAGAATGACCCTGTTCTGGGGTGTACAGATCCAGATGCAGAATTCTGAAGCAGTATGTCGAAATAGCCGCTAAAAGTTTAAAACACGAGGGAATTATGTGACACCACCTTGGAGTTTTCTGGCTAGTTGCCTACACAGATATAAATACAACAAACATTCATAATTCCCAAAATAAAGCAGATATGTGAAACATTCATATGTTCATAAAATTATGAAATTTAAGCCAATTAACATAAAGTGCAATTCAGACAGTATAGGCCGTAAATAATTACAGCAAGTACCACAAAGATGAACAGGACTAAAGCATATATGATACGATTAAGGTCTTTCAAAATCAGAGGGCCACATATAGCCAGCAAAAACACATTAAGTTCACATGTAAATGGGACAGAGGAGAATCATTTATGTCTGTAGGATCACCTTTCATACCATAGCTCCTAAAACGTAATTGTTTGCTAGCATATTTGCAAGCCAATAGAAAAATTCTTCTAAAGCCGCTGGCATACCTTATATCTTTGTAACTATACCATGATCCCTTCTTTGCAACAACTTCCATCAGCTCGGCACAATCAATAATACAACCCTGTATGAATTTAGTTTTTTAGCAAAATATCTGATGAGATCAGATGACAAAAGCTGAAAACTTTGTACACTAACCAATTTACTAACACCCTCCCCAAACATGATCTCAAATTCAGCTTGCTTGTAGGGCCTGGAGACCTTGCAAAGTACAAGAAACAATATTCATATGCACGGTACAAACTGTGGAGCATAATACAAAACAAAGAATTAGACATGCTCTCCACATACTTTACTCTTCTGCACTCTGACACGGACCTTGACACCGATATCTTCATCCCCCTTAGCCTTGGAAAAATAGATAAATATTCTCAAGGTCAAGCCTTAGGAAAGGTGAAATTATATCAATTATCTTACAGATTTTATCTTCCCAATGTGCCGTATCTCTAGGCGAACTGATGCAAAGAATTTCAAGGCTATTCCTCCACTAGTAACTTCAGGATTCCCATAGAATACTCCAATCTAGAAAATATGAAATTTATCAAGCGACAAAATAAGAAGGAAATGAACAGTCAGTTGAAAGCTAATGTAGAACACCTTGTATCTTATTTGATTCAAGAACATAAGAGTACAACCAGCCTTCGAGGCATTGCCTGACATCTTTCTCAATGCTTGACTCATCAGACGAGCTTGTAAACCCATCTGCTGCATCCCTATCTCACCCTAGCAAATAAATGAATCATAATTTCATGCATCATTTTGAATATAAATCTAAGTGAAAGCCAAAAAGAAAAGACAAACATACTTCAATCTCCGCACGTGGAGTGAGAGCTGATACTGAATCAATACATATGAGCTCTATTGCTCCGGATCTGCACATGCGGTCCGCAACTGGTAGAGAAAATCAACATGTCAGTCAAATTCGCAAAATTAAAAGATCACAACAACCTCTAGGCTGCGTTTGGCATCACAGTGGCTTATGATACCTTCAGCCGTAGCAGGTACTTTAAAACATAAACATTTTGAAAAATAAAAATAAATAAGTATGAACATTAGAGTTTAATCCTGAACTTCTGGCCATAAAGAGAAAAGGGCTCTGAATAATAGATATACAGTTAAGTTCAGAATGGCTAAACAAAATCCTTGTGGCAAAAGATGCTAGAAATATAATTGACCCACATATGGCAAAGGAGGAAAAACATATAAAATATGTGTCATTAATTACTGTTACATGCCAAGTACAATTGAGATGGTAGAAGATGAAATGGCATGCAACAAACATGTATTGGAAGAGACAATTTGTGTGTGAGAAATCCAAATGAGTCCCTAGTGTGCAAAAATCCAAATTAGTCACTACTTATTAATCCTCCTTTACAAGTAGAAAATATTAAAATAATAATAATATGTAAACAAAAGGCATTGAGCCCTCATAAGTGGAGAATGTATTACTTTCTAGTGCCATCTCTCCATTGTCGGGCTGGCAGACAATCAAATTTTCAATATCTACCCCGAGTGCTTTTGAATAAGCTGGATCGAAAGCATGCTCTGCATCGACAAGCATAGCATTTCCTCCTAGTTTCTGCATATAGGATGTTAAGAGTCTTTTAGTATCGTTAAGTCCTTACCATAATCATGAAATGCACTGTGTTGTCATACTATTGTTCTTAAAAAACCTGTATTTCAGCAATGGCATGCAGTGCCAGAGTCGTCTTTCCACTGCTTTCTGGACCATAGACCTTCAAATTAATGCCAATCCAATCGTTAAGAGGTTAGTACGTTATTGTAAAATTGCAAAAAAAAAAAAAAACAGAGCAAGTGGTGATCCGAAGGTGCCAGTGCCACAATCAAAGCAAGAATAAACCATACTTAGCACGCTGATGCTAGGAAGCATAAACACAGGAAGTTACCTCTACTACTCTTCCTTTCGGCAGGCCACCACCCAAGGCAAAATCTAGTGTTAAGCAGCCACTTGGAAAAGTCTCACTGGATAGACACAGTAACAGTCAGTATGATAGCATGCATGGATCTTATAACAGAATTTCAATAGATTAAGAAATTTAGGACATACACAAAAGCACCGCCGGCACTGCCTAATCTTGTAACACTTCCTTTTCCAAAAGAGTTGTTTATGTCATTCATTGCTGCGTCAAGAGCCTTTTTCTGTAGATGAAATTGTAAAGGGTATGTCACTATGTCTTAATAAGAAGCAAAGTAACAAGTAGTTATCTAGTATTGCTTTGCATCATCATGGGAAACAATAGCATAGTGGTTTAATAAAAAATGTTATAGCCTCGAAGAAAAAATAACATTCATGTGACATGCCTATGTAAATTTGACACATGATGCTTGGCCATAAATGCACTCAAGGAAACTGGGAATAATACGCATAAGATAGCAATGTATCCGATTGCACTATTGTACATTTGTACATTTGTACTCCCTCCGCTACAATTTTTGGACGACAGTACATAAATGCATGCCTTACTCTCTTCTTTTGAAACACTTGAAAGTTCATTTATCATAATTCTTGTCAAGTCAAACTTAGCAGGGACAAGTAGGACAGCAAATGCTAAATGATAAGACAACATTATCCCTGAAGGAAGTACACTCCACACTCCCGTCACTGCAATGCAACTCTACACGCTAGGTATTCGACACAATGCACAGCCCAAGAACAGGAACATGCACAGCAGCAGAGCAACACTAGCTCGCAGAAAAAGGCTAGAGTTGTCCTTGCTTACAAGTTCCACCTCACAGCCGCGCTACACTCCGTGTTCTCGACGCCACGGAAACGGCACCGAGCCTTACTCAGTTACTCGCGGGCCGTGAATCACTTATTCAGCCAAATGGTGAGAAGAAACGAAAATGGAAGGGCGAAAGGAAGAACTAAGTAGCGCGGAAGGTTCTTACGCGGTCTATCAGTCGAGGGTCGTCCTCGCCGGAGAGCGCGCCGTTCCCCACGCTGGCAACGAACTCACATCGCAGCCGGCGGCTGCGCCCGGAGGAACCGCTAGCTGAGGCGCACGGCGCGGGGACCCTCCGGTGGGGACGGGGCAGGATGGCGGGGGTGAGCCGTGCGGCGGCGGCGGCTGTGGCCATTGGTTGCGTGGCGGCTGAGCGGAGTGCTCGATTTGTGTGCGGGGAGAGTGAAGGGGAAGAAGTGCTGCAAAATGTTCGAACCCAAGAAGGGTTTAGAGTGGTGGATCGATCGTGTCTAGATTCGTGCAGTGATAACGTGGGTTCAGTGTTTTTTTATGCCACTAGAAAATGCAGAGATAGGAATTCCCGCAAGGATATGCTGCAAAAATCTTTTGTATTCCCAACCGTCTTATCTCACTTAAAATTGAAAAATCTCGTTTGTCCCATCAATATAGTCACTAATCGTACCAAATCCACATCGCTCGAAGCAAAAACTTGAAAAAGTCAACACACGTGTTTATCATGAGAACAACGTTGCAGCTTCTCACAAAGACATTTGCAACATTGAAGAAACATTTGCATCAGAGACTCAGAATCATCGCATCATTTCGGTCGTGTTTTGTAGCAAAACACGTGCTAGTTTGAAGTATCTGTGTTGGCCAAACCACAAAGCAATTAGAGAAAAAAAATTCAATTGGTAGCTAAACAGTCCTACACATTGACCTTTATTAGGGTGCATGCGCAGAGACCGGCGACATTGGAGACACACTCTGCCCGGGAAAAGCCACCGTGGCGACTTCTGCTTGAGGAAAAGCAAATTTACCTAGCTTGGAAACATCTTTTTTAAGAAAACATCGCATTGGTGATTTTCTTCCTGTACTTAGAGTGCTGACGCCCATTCCGCTCCTTATTATCGTGGAAATTTTCATCTTTTTGGCTCGGACGACTCGACACGACAATAAAGTCACAAAGAAAAAGGAGATTATTGTTTCAAACCATTCTACGAAGATTTACAAGTTCTAGTATTTTACGAGTAATAGCACAAAAATCGTTGGATATTCAATTTTTTCTATGGAAAATTCGAATCAATGGACACTATCTATTTATATCAAACATTTTTACAATTTCGTAGATTATTATCACTAAATATATTGATTTTAGTTTACAAATTTTAGATTATTATACTGCAGCTGACAACATTATCCATATATCTGCGACCGGAAATTTAAATCTCATGTTTCTTTAACAAAACCGAAACAACCATCATTATAGATATACCGATGCTAAAATAATTATGGATTTATTACGAAAACTTAGTTTATGTTGAATCGAATTCTATCTAAGTTCAAAACAAACATAAAGTGTGACAAAATCAGCGAATAATTTGTAGCATGAGTTTGTGTCTATTTTAGTATCTATAAATAAATATCTTGACAATGCTTTCTATAATGCACGAGACTACTCGCTCCTCAGAGTTTACAGGTCACACATGTAGTTTAAAAACACACTTTTACTATTAATTTAGCCAACAATTTAAATTTTATATCACTAAATTATTTTCAACATAAATCCAATGGTATAATTTCGGTGACATAATTAATATTTTTTGATCAAATTTAATGGTTAATTTTTTTTTGAACTAAGTGTGTGCCTGTAAACTGCGACCGAAAGAGTAGCAAATATCATTGCATGTGACTGAGAGAGTAGCAAATATCATGGCATAAATTTCTAAGATTTCGAATAGATTTATTTCTTTTCAAAATGCGTCACAGATGCCGGATCAGCAGATGTAGCAACAGCGTGATAAAACACGTACTACCAGATTTGCCCTCATGGCAGGGGCAACACGGAATTAGCGCGACACGCAGCAGAAGAGCGCGTTGACTGTTGCCAAATACAGAGAGGCTCCGTGATAAAACCCAATCAGAGCTCAAACCGACGACGTTACCACTCTCCTTCCTTCCTCCCTTGGTTCCTTCACCGCATCTTCTCCGAGAATCCGGAATCAACTCCTCTCGCTTCCGATCCTCTTTCCTCCCCTTCCCCGCCACTTTCCGCCGGCGAGAGAAATCGCGGCCGCGCCCGTCGCTAGGAGCCCCTCCTTCACGGTCCCGGAGCACCAGAGGGCGGGCGTGCGGGGACGAGCGGCTGCTGCTAGTTTCGCCCAGAGCGGGTAAGTAGCCTCCTAACCCGCCTGCCGCTTCACGATCGAAATCTCGAGCGAGCTCAGATCCTCCATGGGACAGCGAGCCTTGTACTTGTTGTAGCCTTGTAGGGTAGAGTACGGTTGGTCTCGCTTTTTCCCCCAATATTTTTTGTTCGCAGCCTCGGGTCGTCGGGCCGGATGATCAGATTTATTTTCGGTTGATTTTATCGATTGATAGTATCGCATTGATCGCTTGCTCCCTCTCACGCTGTCGCCCCTCCCATTTTCTCCGCAGTTCGATTGCAGGTATGCAGAGCCAGATCGTGTGCCACCGCTGTCGGAGGGTCCTGGCCTACCCGGCAGGGTCGCCCAGCGTGTGCTGCGCCGTGTGCCGGGCCATCACCGCTGTGCCACCCCCAGCACCAGGTACTGGATGCAGCCCGATTTCGTTTCAGTTGCGCTTTTCGTGTTGTGCATTCCAAAGTCATCGCCTCACCGCCGTGTATGACCAAGTCCACCCGCATGTTCTAACTTTGAGAATGCCGCTTTGGAAGTTTTTGCACTGCATGAGAAATGCTACGAGAGCCTAGTTTTACTGTCTGCTGCTTGTAGGGTTCTTTAGTATTCCAGGGCGGATAATATTAGGTTGATGGATAAATCTTATATTGAACACTTGCATTTGTTCTCGAAAGGGCCAAGTGGCTTCTGCAAAAAGTATAGAGAAGTATTTCTAATTCACCGGAAATAACTGAGCCATTTTAAATCTGGAACACCAAAAGTTTACTTGTGTCTAATCTGTATGTGCAATATTTTCTAAAGAAATTTGTACATTCACAGCTGAATAGTGGATACAGTTTATTTATTTTTGTTCCATCTGTACCTGCAATTATTTGTGCTAGGCGAGTGGTTAGTTTTATGTAGTGTTCGAATTACAAGTCAATCTGTTGGTAATTCCTATGTTCCTAGCGCTGGAACTACAGTGGAACCCAGAATTGTACATCCTTCCATCCACTGACTAAATTGTGCTTACTAGGTCTTTTTCATTACAATCTACCATTTGTTACTCTTGTATCCCAATTGTTACAAATCTGCTGCCTCCTACTTACCAATGTACCAAGTTCCTGTTTAGATTGTTGGATTTTCACAAATTCTTGGATTATAATACTTCGGATTGTTTTTAGATAAGGGTCATTCGAGAATTAGGAATGGACTTGTCGAATTCCTATGTAATGCATTCCCATGCCCCTTAGGGAATTCAACATGGGCTCAAACCTCGTTTTATTCTTCCTCTTAGAAGTCCATTGAATTCTCTCTTTCTCCCCCCCATGCTCTTAAGAAAGTATTTGCCTACAAAATTCTGAGGTGTTTACTGCAGTCATCCAACTGCACCACCTCTACTATTCTTGTGTTTCAAAATCCTGTGGGATTGCATAGTTCGGCGAAATACCATTCTTGCAATGTTTTCTGTTCCTGAGTGTTCCAAAGATGCTCAATTAGAAAATGAACATGCTTGTGCCCTGTTTTGCCTGAACCAGGCCGTACTCACATTTGATCCCTTTGTTATCTTCCCACTTTGCCTCTGTTATATGGGGGATAAGTAAAATAAATAAATCAGTATCAGCACTTAGCTCATCCCTCGGGGTGACAACAAAAATCTTAACATGCTATACAAGTGGCACAGACTTCTGAAGGATTAGTAAAAGCAGTTATGTATTCTATGCTTGGACACATTTCTTTGCTCTTCGCTTCTTACTTTGTTCTCCTGTCATATTTCTACAACCACGTAGCCTCTGAAGTGCTGGCTTAATTGATTGTCTTTGAAACAGTTAATTCTCTTGCAATATCGGTCAATTAGTAACTTATTGTTCTATATGTTCCCAACATTTCTAAATGTTTTACCGTTTTAAGGTTTATACTTTGTTCATACTGCTTGATTGTTAATACATAAATTCTATATTTACAGTAGTTTAATCGGCACAAAAATGCTTACATAAGTTACGGCATTCCTAATGCAGCAATGGAAATGGCTCAGCTTATATGTGGTGGTTGCCGAACTTTGCTGATGTACACACGTAATGCAGACACTGTGAGATGCTCATGCTGCACTACAGTCAATCTTGTTAGACCAGGTAATGCTAATTCTGCTTCATCTCCTGTTTTTTTTAGCTTTCCACATTTATGAATTTGACACATAGGCATGTTAAATTGTCCGAGGAATACGAGATGTTGTTATTTATAGTGTTGGTAAATGTTTGTGTCATCCATGGAACTTTATATATGGTCAATTGTCTTCCCTTGATTAATTAGCAAGTAACGAAGACCTGATAGTGGCATGTTTCATGGTTCAGAATTAGGGGTGGAAACGGATTGGATGCGGATTGGATAGTGCCCTTCCCACACCCGTTTTCATATTTTCGAAACAAATACGGATACAAGTATGGATGTTGTCAAATACGAATGTGGAGCGGATGTTACTCAAATACGGATGCTGATCAGATTTTTTTCAATTTGGAACGGAAACGAATATAACGAAATAATAGACTCGTGTCTTATAACGAGTCAACTATAGAATGGTACAGCGATAAATATAGCTACATGAATCTTGCACTAAAATATGTCTAGATACATATGTGCAGAAAAAGGCTAAAAAGTCTTATATTTTGATACGGAGGGAGTAATACACAATAGTTTAAAGTTCAATCATATAAAAATATATTTGAGTATTTTCTTACTCTTTAGGTTGGTTAATTGACATATTATAGAATTACTAAATTTTTCTAACATAATTTTAATCGGATACAGATATATATCCATTTCCATATTCATATTTGTTTCAAAATTCAATACCACATTTGTTTTGTATTTGTAAAAAAAAATCCGGATATTTACCACTTCTCCATTTCTATTACGTTTGGATTCGGATATTTACCACTTCCATTATCAATTTGTCAAATACGAATGTCGGATAATTCGGATTATCAGCTACCAGTTCCCACCCCTATTCAGAGTGATATCATATCAATCACATGGAGAAGTGTTTGTATAGCTAGCTTGACTCTACATTGTTGGTCTAGTTACTCTCTAGCTCAACCTAGATTACATGCTGAGCATTGAATAGAACATTATGTTCGGTTAATTGAAAATGTGCTTTTTTTGCTAGGCTATGTTATGCTGCCTCTGTATGAAAAATCGCACTCTAATTTTGTGTGGATCTCCTTTCTTACTTGTGAATTATTTAATTTTTGTTCATAATGCAGTAAATAATGTAGCCCACGTGAACTGTGGTAGTTGCCGGACAACTTTGATGTATCCACATGGAGCACCTTCTGTCAAATGTGCCATCTGCGATTATATCACAAATACTGCAGTAAGTTAAGCCTTGTGCTAAACCATCATGTGATGCAAGTGCATGTAATGTCTTGGCAGCAAAATTTACTTAATTTTAAGCACCTGTGTTCTGAATTTCAGATAAATACCATGACACCGACACCATGTCCAAGGCCTACATCAACTGAATCTGCATATCATGCCCCATCAACTTCTGCTGTATGTCCAATTGCCCGTACTTTAAAGTTAGAAATTGTTCCAGAGTAGAATGATTTATCTCATTTCTGTTTCATCTTCGTGCAGCCTACAACTCAGCCACAGAATGTAACCGTTGTTGTTGAGAATCCTATGACAGTTGACGACAAGGGTAAACTGGTAAGCCCTCCGTTTGATTGCTTCAACCCAATGAACTGTGTCTTTTACAATGCTGATTGAATTCGGAGTACTTAGCCACCTTTGTTCACTTGGCACAGGTTAGCAACGTCGTAGTTGGAATCACGCCTGGGAAAAATTGAAGTGTTGTTTGTCGCCTGACATGTACTTGTTTTGTGTTCTGTATAAGAACAGCTTTTGGTGATCGGTTACTGGGCTGACCTTGAAGAACACTGCAAGTGTTCTTGGAATTTCACCAAGGAAAGCATGGATGTTGAAAGTTGATTCTTTTGTATGTATATGAGCTCTGTTAGACTTCACCTTGGGAATGACAAAATAGGTTGATGACTACACGTTTTGAATCTGTGATGCATACTCTTGGTTGTACGATGTGTTTATAACGTTTGGCGGACCATGTGTATCTTTAAATATTTTACTGCATTGAAGTTGATGTTGAAATAAAATTTAAAACAATAATACAATCGATTGTGATCCGAACTCGCTGTACACCCTAGTTTTGCCGGGCCTAGTAGGCAATCATATTTAGACAGCAAACGTCAGGAAAGGCCACTACATTTGCCGTAGGTGGCTGGCTTCGCCAGGGTTCAAGGATATTGAGATGGCTTTTCATGTGTTGCAAACTCGTTTGCCATTCTTATGCTCGCTTCTGGGATAAAAAAAAGGTCCCTCTCAAATATAATAACGTCATGTATAATTCTACACAACATGATGGGTGAGGATGAAACAGTTTTAAACTTGGGTTTTAAACTTGAAGTTTTTCTGTGACAATATTAATTGCCGTGTCAAGCCTACCTTGGCCCGATCCAAACATTTGTTGACTCGTACCGGCAGTACCGGGCCTACCGGCATATTGAAAACAGGGGCACACACCCACTGACGATCTTGAACCATTCTTTCCATTCCGAACCATTCGTTAATTGTTTAATTATTTGAATCGTTGTAATTTGGATTATTGTTGAGCTGTGTGATGTTAAAAATTAATAAGTTTGATTCATATATATTGCTATTATGTTAAAAAAAATTGTGCAAAATCATGAATATGAGCTAAAATGGATAACCTGTCTTGCGGCGCGTGGGCAGCGTCGGAACATAGACAAACATATATTTACGGTATACGTTTGTGGGTCTGTTCCACTGCTGCCCGCGCGATAACGCACTTCTTTGAAAAAAAAGTTTATGTAGTACCGCGATATAAGGCATTAGAGCATCTCCAATAGGTGCCCTAAAATTGCAGCCAAAAACCATGTGATGTAAAATATGCATCACCAAAAACGTGTTTTTTAGGGTACCGAGAATGACCAACTCCAGCAGGTGATGTAAAATAGGGCACGACTCATCCAACAACTGCCCTAAAATTACTTGAAACATTCGAAATCTTGATACATATTCGAACTACATTGAACTAGAACATATACATTGAACTAGAACATAGAACTACCTTTCGAAATAGACATAAAACTAAACATCACCGGGCAAGACATCATCTAAAGATCAAACCAAGAGCCTGAAGAGGAGTCGGAGCTCCAATCGAACGAGGAGGACGAAGAGTCCACGGTGATCACCGTCGTCGGTCCTGGCTCGTCCTCCTTCTTCACCTTCACCGTCGATGGTCCAGCTCCGGAGTCCATCTTCTTTCTCTCGAGGTCGCTCTTCCAGAAAAACTCCTGCTCGTACTGAACGTACGTGGGATTCTCCCAGGCAAACCTCGCCATTGCCTCCTCGTCGGTCTCCACCTCGATGGTCAGCTCCTTCTTCGCCGTGACCGCACGAGTCTTCATCTTCTTCACCGGCGGCCCGACGTGCACCGCATCCTCGTTCTCGATCTCCGGGAAGTTAAGCTCGGAGCGCGGAACTCTGAGCCTCCATCCGGCGATGTCATACGCGCACGCGGCGAGGTCGGCAGTGGCGAAGGTGCCGAGCCACTAGCGCACACCGCCGTGCTGCAGCTCAGCGGCGTACCGGCCGGACTGGCGCAGCCGCACGCCCTTGTAGCCGGTCTGGCTCCTCTTGTTCGGCGCCATGGCGGGCCGACAGCAAGGGCGACGCGATGCGGCGGTGACGGACGGCAAGGGCGAGGCGATGTGGCGGTGACACACGGCAAGGGCGAGACGGTGGGGGTGGCGGCGATTGGGCGGCGGTTGGACGACGTGTGGCGGAGGTGGATGCGTCGATTTGGGGGCGGCGATTGGCAGGCGGCGTCCGCAATTTGGAATCGGAACAAAGGCCATCTGGTATACTTCACAGCCTTACAAAGGCCACCAGGAACATAGAGTTTCAGCCTCCCGAAGGGGCACCAAAAAGCCTCACCAAGGGCACTTACCAAAAAGCTACCAAAAAACCACAGATGAAGGGAACCAGTTCCAGATCAGCTACCCAGTTCCATCTTTCGATGCTACTGTAGTCACTAGCTTCTGAATAAGGGCATTGGTTTCTTCTAGAGACTTCTTTGACGATGCTTGGTCCATCCACATCTCCTGGATCTGTTGTTGAATGGTGTTCCTGTCTGCATCGCTTTGTTCCTTCGACTGCTGAAAATCGTGAACTATTGCCTGCAGTTCGTGCTTCCCTGCTCTCTCAGCATCAAGCTGAAGCTGCAGCTGAGATTTTGTTGCTTTTGTACGGCTTAATATCAAACCTACATTCTTCAGGAATGGAATGTAGGTTTCCTTATGCCTTTACATAGCACTTCAGCAACAGCTTCGGTAGCAGAAAGAGGTTGGGTCACAGTGCCATCTGGTAAGGTTGATACCACCATCTTCAATTCCATTTCAGCCTAAAAAAGCATGTAAAAGCATAAGATGTCAGAGCATCTGAACTAGCTTGTATGGCACATTGATATGAAATAACACATGACAAGACATGTAACGAACATGGATGAAAAATAGCAGATGACAAGCGTCTACAAACCATAGTTCGAAACCATGCTGAAATAACGCCACACCCAAGTGCAGATTTTAACAACTTTATTTGGTGGTGCTAAAATGACAAGGGATCTGAATGTACAAGGATAGATGCAACAACTGCTGAACTAGCTTGTAAGGAAAATAGATGAAAAACAGCAGATGACAGGCATGTAAGGAACATAAATGAAAAAGGCAAAAGGCAAGGATGTACAGATCAAGTAAGCATGATGTGTACACAAACTAGTAGATGATAAGCATATGTGAAATAGCTGACGACAGGAGTTTGCAGCAGAATTTACAAAGAGAGATTCAAGAGATGAAAAGAATTCAAGGGGACTTACAATTGCTCTTTTCACAGGCGAAGCGTATCCCCCTTCTTGCCTTTTTACAGATTTTTGAACAATTCGAGGGCATTTAGCGAACCATTGGAGGCAAGCTCGTAGCTCCGAGAACCGGTGAGACCAGGGTACAAGATCTTTTTTCTGCTACTTTTAGCTTTCAGACAAGCCGTCTACACAAACAAAGTACGAACACATTAGCAACAGTCTAGATTATAGAATTGAAACAATGGCAAGCTTGAGTGAATAAAGACAAGGACCTGCTTGGCGGTTGTGGACTAGGAATCGAGTAACGCACACCATTGAACGGTGTGCATGTTTTTCAAGCCTTTAGGAGGTGTCCGTGAAATACTAGACTTGTCCTCAATTTTGTCCCAATACTTGCACTTCAGATCATAGCGTCTTTGTTTTGTACGGTCCCTGAGATTTCTCAAAAGAGAATCTTTAATCACAGGGTCATTGACGTTCATAATAAACCTTGCCTGATACAAAAGAAAGAGCATTATTCAGTTTTATGATCAACAATAGAAAGAAACTAGAAGCAAGAGTTAAGAACTGGAAGCAAGAGATACAAAACATACACTAACGTGGCCGGAGAAGGCTTGATATATGTCCTCCCTGTCCTTGTACAATTTGAAATGGGTTAAGAGAGGGACAACCTCCCTGACAGCTATTGAATATGCAGTAGCATACATGCTAGCAATCTTTCCGTCAGTTGGCCTTGTCTTCCCCGGAGGAATAACAATTCTGAACCTCTGTCCTTTGGACTTCCTGTCCAGCTCCTTTCCCATGTTTATTCCCCTTTCCGCCCCGACAGCTAGAGCCAGCCCTCTCCTATCTACAAAATCGTGGCCCTGCTAGAGTTAGTGTTCTGCATTTTGGATTTGATTCCGTAAATAAATAGTGTAGAGTTAGAGCATTCAATCTATGTAACATGTTACCTCCATGCAGGCTAAAGTGAGCACGACTATCTCTCCATTGGGGAAGATTCTCGTTGTTAGCACCTTGCGACTGGACTTGGGGACCTAGTCCTTGGCCTTGGAGTGTTATCAGCTGGCCCTGGGTAGGTGATGGCTCGTGTTGGGCGGGTGTCTTTTCGTGGCAGCTAGTTGCCTCGTTGTGTGGGGTGGGCGCCTCCTCATGGTGATTAGCTGCCTGCTTGTTTGGGGTGGGTGCCCCCTCGCAGTGGGCAGCTGCCTCCTTTTGTGGGGCAACTGCCTGCTCGCCTTGGCTAGCTTCCGAGTGGTCCTGGGCAACTGCCTTCTTGCCTTGGGTAGCTTCCCGGTGATACTGGGCAGCTTCCTACTCGCGTTGGGCAGCTTCCTGCTCGCCTTGGGCAGCATCCTGCTGGCCTTGGGGAGCTGTCAGCTCGCGTGGGGAGGCTGCCTTCTTGTGCTTTTCAGCTGACCTCTTGATTTTGTGAGATGGCTTCTTGGGCTTGGTAGGTGTCTCATTGCTTTCAGGCTTGCCACCATTATGTCTTGCACGCCGTGCTGATGCGGATGGAGATGTCACCCCATCAAGTTTGGCCCTTTTACTGGATACCGTAGTATCAGTTTGTGGTGTGCTGTCAACTGCCACTGCCTTGATGCGCTTACCAGGAGGCATTTGTCCCCTAGCGCATGTCACCTTGACTTTCCAGCTCCTAAACTGTACAGTTCATATGCACCAATCATTTGGGATAGTAGCAGAAAGCCACAAAGTATATGGGACAACAGTAATTAAGCTAGCAGTTCTACACAAGATAAGTAATCAGCACCTTCATTGTGGAGCTATCATGCAAGGGTGTTGAGCTAGCAGGTAAGGGTTCAGCCTGCAGCTCACGGTCAGGTGATTCCATTGGCATGTCTCCTTCATTGTAAAGTTCCTTCTTGATCTTTTTAGGGGAGAGTATGGTTGGCAATGAAACAAGAGATGCTACAGACCTACCCAGTCGTGGATAGTTTCTCATGATATTTTTGAGCCGTGTATCGTCCATGGGTTTTGTTTGTGGTTCTAACATGAATAAAAAGCTCAATGTAAGCTACAATCATAGCACTTGATAAGAACCTATTAAAGTAAACTACTAACTTCCGGGTTTCTTCCATGTGGTGTTGTTCTAACATATAGTGCTGGTATTGATTGTTCTGTACTACTAATGATGTAACAGCACGATATGAGTAATTTCATTTGTTAACCTAAGACTAATAGTGTCGCAACAGTGGAACATGGGATTCCCCTAGTACTGCCAAAGTGGGTCCACCCCATGTGGGCCCAAGATGAAGATGGACAAGACCAAGACTCAATTCAAGCTGGCGGGTTCACCGTCAAGACACGATGGCCTACATCGACTAAGGGCTTCGGTCCTGGGGACCTTCCGGGTCCCGAATCAAGCAAGAAGGCCAGAAGGACCCGAGAGCCCGAGTTCCCGGCAGGAGGCCAGGCTCCCTCTCGGGTACTTCCTACGTCCTGTGGATAAGCACTCCACCTCACAGAAGACTTGGGAAGCAAGGCGAAGGCAGCGCGGGCGGGAAGCACGTCCCGTGGTGGTGTCAGCTCCTGTCCACCCCAAGGCGGACGCTCCCACCTAACCCAGAGGAGACGCTAGGCTGAGGAGAGGCCACGTCTCCCCCTAAACTAGATGAGGAGGGTCCTTCACCCCGAAGGTCCCTCATGCCCCTCACGTGACCCTGTGGCAACCCCTTAGCCTATAAAAGGAGGACCAAGGCACGAGGAGGAGGATAGAGGAGGTCGAACCAAGGACGAACACAAGCTAGAACCAGAGCAAGACTAGACTAGGGCTGCGGAGGTAGAGAGGAAGGTGATCTCCTCCGGGTCAGGATCTGTCCTTCTTCTACCTCAGCCAAAACCCTTCCGGGTACCCTGTCCGGGAGGTTCCATTGTAAGCCACACTATGAAGAACTCATCAATCCAGACATGCAGGAGTAGGGCTTTTAGCCTCCGGGCGGCCTGAACCTGGGTAGCTCCTTGTGTCCCTTTGGTTGCATGCTTTGATCGTGGAGAGGAGAGCTTGATCTAGACTCCGCCCAAGAAGACGATTCTCAGCCTCCTTCGCGCCCCGTGCCGAACCTAAAAGGGGGTATCCTATACTCCCGGTGTCCGTGCAACGAGACACGACATCTGGCGCGCCAGGTAGGGGGCGCAAGTGCTGGATTCGTCTTCTTCTTCATCAACCTCAAGTTCATCGTCAAGTTCATCGTCAAGTTCATCGTCAAGTTCTGCGTCAAGCTTTCAGTCCGTGTCAAGATCTGTTCCAACGCCTTCGGAACGCGCTAGTTTCGGCTCTCGTGAAGAGAATACCGAATCCGACATTCAAGATGACAAAGAAGAGAAAGGGAAAGGCAGCCTTTGAGTTCCTGCGGTACCCCGGCCTCGGTTTCGTTCTTGACGAATCCTCGCCGGCACCTGCCGCTAAAGATCGCGCCTTCGGAGTCCACTTCGTCCCTCCAGCCGCTTATGTCAGCTCTCTGGTCAGCACGGGAAGACCTGAGGAAGGTGCCACGAACATTGATGTCCCTCTTTCCCCATGGACGCATGGAGCGAAGGAGGAACTCTGTTCCGACGCGCCGACCACAGTGCCGCTTCCGGAGGAGGAAAACCTCGACCAAGACACAAAAAGCGAGCCTCGGCAAGAAGATCCTCTCATCTACGTGCCCCAAGAACTCCAGATTCCTCTGCGCAAAGATGGCCAGCCTGGAGTGTGGTGCATGTACCACAGATCTGACCGGCACAGTCTGGAAGATTGCCGACAGTTCAACGACATCCAGATACGCCAGAAGAACGGTGATTGCTATTCGTGCGGAGAACCAGGACACATCAGCCGAGATTGCCCTCTCAACAAGAAGTCCAAGAAAGCCAAGAGGAGTGCCACAGCTGGGGTTCCTCAGAAGGGAAGATCTTTCGGACCTTTGCCAATGCATCCACCCAGACTGAAGAACTCCCGGAACCTTGCTTACTACCGGAGCCCCCACAGATACAAAGCAGTCAAGGGCAAGCTGCAGCTAGCTGGGATCAAACCTTCATCTGCGGAGACGTGGCCCACGGAGAATGGGATCTCCCGGGTCACATCGTCACGATACAGCCTGGACCAAGTGGACCCCCTCAGAAGTACCGGATTGCTAAGTGGCTAGCATCAGGATCCCGCGAGTAAAGCAGCTTCAGGGTCTCCGGACCGGCATGAGCCAGCCAGATTGCCGGATCACCAAACAAGGAACATCCGGGTCCAGGAAACTAAGACAACCGTGGGGTCTCCGGACCGGCGTCTCTGATACGCCAGCAAGCCGCCGGATCACCAGTTGGGTGGTCTCCGGGTAACTCGAGCAAGTAGCACAAATGGTCTCCGGACCGGCGCAAGCCAGCCAGTCATGCCCTTAGTCGGCATTGGAGGCTATCTCGGTTGGAAGCCTTGTCCCCGCCAAGAATTGCTGGGCAAGGCAGAATTATGTCTGAAACACGGCATAGAAGACCCGCCTTGGCGGCAGCGCGACAGAACGATTACCGAGGTAGCCAGAAGGAGTCAAAACGCGAGCTAAGTATAAACGTGCTTGCACGGGCTTGTTCCCGGGTACATCAGTTTTATGTGCTTTGGCTAAGGCGAAAGCGGGCGTTCTCCTGGGGCAGCGCCTTCGCGATGACACTGTCAGTTTCCCTCGGGCAGTGGAATCGTGGGCTGAGGTCCGTGCGGTCAGGAAACGGTGGGTCCTTTGGGGGGTTGCGCCCTGTGTCCGCACTTCAGATCAGTCTGAGTGCCCACGGCTGGTTAGCGCTCACACCTTTGGATCCTTCCCGAGAGCGTAAAGCCCCCACGAGTACAATAAAACTTATATACTTTGGGAAGAAGTTATTTACATTCAAAAGCATGAGTTCATAAGCCAGTTGGCAATATCAGTACAAAAGCATGGTTCACGGCCCCTGGTATTGTCCTTTTCAGGACTTCACAGGTTCACGGGTCATCTTCTCGGGAAAGGTGCTTCAAGATCTCCTCCACCTGGCGGGTCACGTCTGGAGGAAGCGGCGTCCCGGGTTCAGGCGCCTCCAGCTCGGATAGCAAGGAGAGCTGCGGGTGTCGCTGGCGAAGCGCTGTGACGAATCGGGTCGTCACCTGCCTCACTGCCTGTTCCCCAGCAAGGCGAGTGGCTCTGCTAACCTGCTCCTTGATACCTTTGATGAGCGAGGCCACGTACTTCAAGAACCCGGGATAGCGGGCGAAGGAAGTGGAATGGTCGGCCATGAGGACGGGCGGAGAAGGCACTCCCAAGTTCGTGAACTCCTGCACGATGTCCAAGGACCCGTGGTTCATCTGGAGCAAGACGTTGTGATCATCACGGCGGTGGTGAGCAAATCGCCGTCGCTCTTTCTCAAGTGCATCCTTCGCTTCCGCCAGCTCTGCCTGCACTCCCGTCAGCTGGTTGGATACCTGCTCATGTTGGTGCCACGCAATCTGAGCTTGGGATTTGGACGCTTCCATCGCCGCACGCCCATCAGCCAGCTCCTTTGTTTCTTTCTTGCGAAGGACAGTCATGCGCGCATCTTTGTCCTTCCAGAAGTCAATTGCATCGCCCAGTTCCCGGATCTTCCTTTCCATGGCGACGCGGCCAGCCGTGGCCTCTTGCTTAAACTTCTCAGCTGTTTTGAGGGCCTGCTTCTGCGCCTCAATCGTGGCCGTCATCGCCTCAGCCCGGGCGGACAAGCTATCTCTTTCGCCCCTGGCTCTCTGGAAATCCGAGAAGGCTGTTCCCGCCTTTCCCTCTCGCTCTTGAGCTCGCTCTGGAGTTTAGAGACCTGCTTGCCTAGCGACGAGGCGGCTCTGCTTTTGGCTCGAAGGTCATTTTCAACCTCGCTGCGAGCCCAGCCAGCCACGTTCTCCAGGCCTTGTTCGAAGCGGTCCTCGTCCCGCTCCATCTTGATCTGGAGCTCCTCAATGGTGCCAAGGTAGTGGCGCTCTTCATCTTCCAGCTCGGCCTCTCGTCGCTCCAGCTCTTTCTCGCGGCTGGCCACTCGCTGTTCCCAAGCATAGAGCAGCTCTTCGTCCGCCGCCAGCTTCAGTTCACGGGCGCTACGAGCTTCCTCCCCGGAGGGAAGCCGCAGCTCGCGAGCCTGCGAGTGCTCCCCGCTGTCGGAGGTCGGGGCACCAGCCGCGCCAGTTCGGCACGGGCAGAAGACAAGAACTCCGAGACGCTGGAGAACGTCTTGGAGAACCCGGGGCCTTCCTCACTCTCCCGGGTTCAGGGCAGGGGTCAGCGTTCCCGGGGCGGAGCCCCGGGGATGTACCCGCCTGCTGCGAGTCCTCGCGGTCCGAGGGTCGCCTGGGGATCCACGTCGCGCCTCTCCCCAGGGCCTTTCGCGCCGACAGCTCCGCCTCGTCTGCGACGACCGGAGCCACCCCCTGGTCCTTGGGGCGGACTGGGGGCTCGGGGGCTCGGAGTTGCCTCCGTCGGAGGTGCCGGTGGAGCTCGACGCTTCGACGTCCTCGCCTCTCCGGGGTCGCTTGCTTGGCCACTCCGGGGTCGGGCTCCTGTGCAAGAAATGAAAGTCAGAAGTCAGGACGGCGGCAGAAGAAAAACAACTCCGCTTTCAAAGACAGATGCCATCAAAACTTACCGGCGGGCTCTCTTCGATCCGGAGAAGCTCCATCTCTTCTGCACCAAGTCGTCAAAGAGGTCCGGCAAGGACAGGCTCTCCTCCCCTACCTCCATGTCAGCAAGGGGAGGAGGGATGGCCTCCGACACCTGATCAGACTCCTGCAACGACGGCGAGCTCGGCGGCACAGGCTGCTCTGGGAGTTCGTCACCCGGCGGGTTTGTCGCCGCCCCGGAAGGAGCGCCGGGGCCTCCACGCCCGCAAGGTACTCCCGGAGGAGTCGCTTCGTCGCCTTCGTCATCCGAAGTCCCAGGTTCTTCAGGGGAAACGTCCCCGTGGGCAAGGCCTTGCTCCCTTGGCCTACCTCCTTGAAGACTGCGTGTTTTGGGTGCCGGCGGGGGCTCGATCTTGGTAGTACCCGCCACCCCGTACTCATTGCACTCTGGCATCGAAGATCGGATACCGTCGGCGGCCGGATCTTCGAACAGCGGCAAGGTCTCATCCTGGAACTCGAAGGGTACCCATGGCAATATGTAGCCCATGGACAGAGCCCAGGTGGTCTCTGTCAAGTGGAATCTAGACCGTGGAAGGCTGCTGCCCACCTGATTGAGTTCCCAGAGCGGGCGGCTCCGGAACTGCAGAGGGGCAATCCCCCTGTGAAGAAAGTCTGCCAGGATCATGGCACCCGTCACTCCCCTTGCACGAGCGCAGCCAACCTGTTGATGACTGGAACCAGTGCTTCCCCTTGAGAGCTTCTCTCCTTCGAGTGTGCCAGTCGCTCCGCTGGATAATATGGAGTCATCAGATGGGGATTGGTCCCGTCAGCTTCGACAAAATACCAGTTGTGCCTCCATTCTCCAACCGAGGCCTTGGTGAATGTTTCCGGGTACTGGTGCGCCGCATCTCTCCGGAGGCAGAAAGAGACACCGCCAGCGATCCACTTGGACTTCCCCAGGCGTGGAACGAAGAAGTGGCGGAACAGGGCCACCGAGGGCATGACACCCGCAAATGCCTCGCAGGCATAGGCAAAAGTAGCAAGCATCATCACGGCATTGGGGTGCAAGTGCAGCATATGCAATCCGTAAGCCTCCAAGATTGCTGCGAAGAACTCGGAGAACGGAGGAAGAAGGCCGACGACGGAGAAATCGTGGAAAGTAATCACCTCCCCTTCTCGTTGAGGACCGCTCCCAGGGCGCACCACCACTCCCTCAGTACCGCGGAAGCTCGCGGCCAGGGATTGGCGGACGCGTTGGATGGCTTTCTCTGACGCATACTCACTGGGGAAAAGAGGGCCTGAGTCACCCTCATCGAGGGCGGCGCTTCGGCCAGGGAAGCCTCCATCGCCATCTTCTCGGCGGCAGATTGCGACATCTTCCTCACTCCCGTCCTATCTCGCTTAGGCGGCATGGGCTGGGGGCAAGAACAAGGAACGGCGGCGGCCAAGGCGGGAGGCGGCGATTGGCGAAGTCAGGGAGAAGGAGTCTCCTGGGCGGCGATTTGGGGATTTCGGCGAATCTGGAGAGGTAACGGCTACAGTGGAAGCCAGTCGTGGCTTATAAGGCATCCCACACGTCACGTCGCGGCCCCATTACTCCGACGGACGTGGGGATCGAGGGGGCGTGCCGATTTCTGCGCGTTTCGCCCGTTGGATTCCAGGATAAGCAAGGGGTCCGTATGAATCGCAACGTTCGCCGTGATTCAGTCAACAGGACCCGGGGGCTCGTCTCTACCTCGCCTCGGCGGGTCCCCAACGAGCTGAGAAGACCAGGTGCCCGGGACCCACTTTGACCTATCTTTAGGCCATGGCCCCGGCAGCTGGAGCAAGAGCCGCCGGGACCATGCCCGGGGGCTACTGTCGCAACAGTGGAACATGGGGTTCCCCTAGTACTGCCAAAGTGGGTCCACCCCATGTGGGCCCAAGATGTAACAGCCCGAAATTTGTGAACCCAAAAACGTGTGTAAAATTTCCACTTTTGTGTTGCATTGCATCATGGCATTCATTTTAAGTTGCTAATCAACACACTAAATGGTTGGGCAACATTGAAACCCAAAATGCCACACTTGCTAGAACAACTTCCAAAACTATGAAAGCACTCAACTTGCAAAACAAAACATCTTGACATCTTATATTTGTCAAGTAAGTTCCAAAAGTTCCAAAGATATTTTCGACAAAACTATTTTGATTTGGAAAATAAAATAAGTGGAGAGAATCTCAAATTGCCTGTGAGCAATTTCTATTTTATTTACCTATCAAATGATTTTCAAATATTATGGAAAAATTAGGGGTGCTTCATATTAATATAAAGAGGCTACCCAAATTATTTCATAATTTTTGGATAAGTTTAAATGCCTCAAATAATTCAAATACTGTGCTGGTTTTAATTTTAAATAGGAAAAAGGGTTTCTTTGTAAGAGCCAGGGACCCGTCCGTGATAGAAGAAACTCAGCCAGGGGCCTGTTTGCAAAACTTGCATCCCCTTCCTCTGTAGCGACCGAGCTGCTCGAGCTCGGCCGCACCAGCTCACACGCCGCGCCTGGCCCCTCCTCCTCTGCCATCACCGCACGGAGAGCACGACCACGAGCCACTCCCGTGCCCTAGCCACTCGTTCCCCGTCTTCGTGCTCTTCCGCGCTCCACCCTAGCCGCACCATGGCCGAGCTTGCCGAGCTTAGCGCCGTCGTTTGAGAGCACCACGTCCAAATCGAGCCCTGCAGCGAGGTCCGCCGCGACGCGAGCTTCCTCTCCGCCCAAGGAATCGACCGGAGACGCCTCGAATCGCCGCCGCCGTCCTCTTCTTCCCCACTGCCGACCGAGCCGCCGCCGGGGCATCGCCGCTCGATTCCGTCGCGTCCGTCCACCCCTCGCCTCGCCGGCTGCGTGCACGAGCTCCTGGTGAGCCCCTGGACCTCTCCCTGCACTCCCCCTCGCTCTCCCCTCGCCGTGGACGCCGCGCCGTCGCCGGAGTTCCGTCCCCGTAGACGCACGCTCGCCCAGCTCGCGTTGCCCGGCCTCGCAGCCAGCCCAGGCCGGGCAGGAGGCTGGTGCTCTCTGGCCACTAACCGGCCTCGCAGCCGGCCCAGACCGGCTGGAGGGCCGGAAGCGTCGGGTACCAGGCCGGCCTGCCAGCCGGCCCAGGCCGGGTGGAGGGCTGTCTGGCCCGCTTATGTTTTTTCTTTCGGTTTTCTGTTTTTCTGTTTTCTCTCCTGTTTGCGCATGAGTTCCCGGTACTCTCTCGCGCAACTCCGGACATCGAACCACGTTGAATCACACGATCCCTCCCTCTCTCTCGAGTTCGAGGAATCGAATCCTATTATCGTCAATTATAAATTAATCGAAAGCAAATAAAAAAAAAAGGAAATTCTAAAATTGATAACTTTTCACCGGTGCATCAGAATTTTGTGTTCGATATACCAAAACGTTCAGAAAAATATGAATCACCCAGAATCATCATCATCATGCATATTTGATCCCAATTATAACAATGTACTCTTAGTAGTATCGGAATCACTAAGTTAAATATGGGGGAATTCTTTCTTTAGTCGAAGTAATCCTTCCACCCCCATTTAATAATGCTAGATAGCTCATAATAAGTTCCATGCATTTAAATTGTCATACCATCATGTGCTTGCGCATTGCATTTGTGAAGCATGTGTGGTGATTGATTGTATCTTTCCGGTGTTCTTTGCTCTCCGGTAGATCACGAGTTCGGAGTCGAGCGTCATTACTCCGACGAGCAGTTTGACTACTCCGCTCAACAAGGCAAGCGTAATTCCCCCCTCTGAGCATATCTTATCCTATTTTCCGCAAGTATTTTCTCCACTATAATATTGCATGCGGTTCCAAATGTCAACTTTACTTGGAGTAGAGTATCCTATAGTTGCATCAAGTTCCCTATGCCATACACCTGTTCCCCTCCTATTTAACCATAGGATTGTATTGTTGGCCGAGATAATTACTATGCTATGTTGATGCTTAGCCATGCTTAGTTAAGTGCATAGCAGTACTATGGTTACTTCATGTTGGTAACGGGTGCTGAGATGAGAATGACGGTGGAGAACTGTGGTGACGGATAATAAAATGCTTAAAGGTGGGGATGAGAGGCCACATGGGATGTGGTGGGTTGTCTCGTTCTCGCCGCCTAAGTGCGAGTTCTCGCCTACGAGCCAAGTTGAGCATGCAACCATGCGTGGGCATATGGAACCTCGTCGACTGACTAACTTGTGGCGGACTAGCCGAGGGTCCTCTAGTTTGGCTTTCCATTTGCGCGTGCGTTGAAGATGGTGGCCAAGACTGAGATGAGGATGGTTGTGTCAGGAAAATAAGTGGCCGCGGGACAGGGTGCGAGAAGGTACCTCTTGTCCTACCGCCACTGATGATCCTTGGATAGTCTTAAGCGAGGTAAAGGTTGTAGCCGTTTCACACTCAGCCGGCTTTCCCCGGAAGAGAGCTAATGTCTGGCAATGAGTCTGGCGGTACGCATGGATAAGGAGCTGGGAGGTCCCTCGCGGAACCTGGCAACTTTCACATTGTACACCCCTGCAGGGATAAATCTTTTCGAAAAGCCGTGTCCGCGGTTATGGACGACTTGGTGACGGATTCAGAGATCATAGAATAACTTTAACGGAATGATTAAAAACTGGGTACTAGAGGTACCACTCAAGATTGTAAGGTGAGCTTCCTCGAGGGTGATTCGGGGAGGTGCCTTTGATGAACAGGTACAATGATGATGATGATGGTGGTTGTTGTTGAGAAAGGTGATTTCAAGAGAAAAGAGTTGCTTCTTACCCCTCTTTGAAAATACTCTGATTAGTCGATGCCATGGAGTTGTGTTTTATAAATAAAATCAGCTTTATGCAAAACAGCCATAAAACCTTTGAGAGCCAATCATGGAGCATATATTAGCTCTTAATCTTGCGAGTTCGTCGAACTCAACGTCGTTTGCTTATTTTCAGGAGAGGACTTCACCGACCTCGAAGGTGGGTTCTTTGTGGACGTCGATGAGTAGTCTGGGGTTCCCGGTGGCAGCTTGGGACATCTCGGAACAGCTGGCGCTGTGATGTTTATCTGTAGGCCTCTTAGGCCCTATTTTGGTTCTTGTTGTTTAGAACAACCTACTTGGCTTCCGCTTGATGTAATGTTGGGTCTGTGACCTCTGGTTGTCATTTGCTATCTTTCTCTGTATAAGAGTTGAACTATATGATTTGTGTCGTAGAGTCTGTGATGTGCCAGTTGTTCCACAAGTCTTGATCTTACTATTATGCTTTGATAGTTGTGCCTGCGTTAAGGCATCAATCGGGGTGTTGCGTTGTCTGGAGTGAGGTGTACCCAGCAACGCCTGCCAAAGGTTTTGGCCAGGGATTGGTAAACCCGTAACCTCCGGTTGTATCGCTTAACCGGTGACACACAGCATCACTGTATAGCAGTCGGGTCGGGGCGCCACACAAGATGAAGATGGACAAGACCAAGACTCAAGTCAATCTGGCGGGTTCACCGTCAAGACACGCATGGCCTACGTCGACTAAGGGCTCCGGCCCTGGGGACCTTCCGGGTCCCCGAATCAAGCAAGAAGGCCAGAAAGGACCCGAGAGCCCCAGTTCCCGGCAGGAGGCCAGGCTCCCTCTCGGGTACTTCCCTACGCTCCTGTGGATAAGCACTCCATCTCATCATAGAAGACTTGGGAAGCAAGGCGAAGGCAGCGCGGGCGGGAAGCACGTCCCGTGGTGGTGTCAGCTCCTGTCCACCCCCAAGGCAGACGCTCCCACCTAACCCAGAGGAGACACTAGGCTAAGGAGAGGCCACGTCTCCCCCTAAGCTAGATGAGGAGGGTCCTTCACCCCGAAGGTCCCTCATTCCCCTCACGTGACCCTGTGGCAACCCCTTAGCCTATAAAAGGAGGACCAAGGCACGGGAGGAGGGAGGAAAAGATAGAAGGAGGTCGAACCAAGGACAAACACAAGCTAGAGCCAGAGCAAGACTAGACTAGGGCTGCGGAGGTAGAGAGGAAGGTGATCTCCTCCGGGTCAGGATCTGTCCTTCTTCTACCTCGAGCCAAAACCCTTCTGGGTACCCTGTGCGGGAGGTTCCATTGTAAGCCACACTATGAAGAACTCATCAATCCAGACATGCAGAGTAGGGCTTTTAGCCTCCGGGCGGCCTGAACCTGGGTAGCTCCTTGTGTCCCTTTGGTTGCATGCTTTGGTCGTGGAGAGGAGAGCTTGATCTAGACTCTGCCCAAGAAGACGATTCTCAGCCTCCTTCGCGCCCCGTGCCGAACCTAAAAGGGGGTATCCTATACTCCCGGTGTCCGTGCAACGAGACACGACAAATAGGATCGCAAGAAAAGTGATCTTAAGCCTATTACAAGTTGGAAAACAAGAAAACTTTGTCCATAGGAACTTATCAAACATAAAGAAGGCCAAACAGGCAATTAAAAAAACATGCGCAGGAAACAAGCATCGAACAGACTAAAATAACTCTATCAACATTGAATCGGGGATTTAGTGCCTTTTTTTTACTCCTCGTCGTAGTGGAAACCATCTCTCGGGGAATGGAGGTGGCAGACCTTGATGACATAGTTGCCGCGAGGTTAGTGACGAGGTGGCAGACCTTCACGACGAAGTTACCACGAGGTTAGTGGGGCGGTGTGGCAGAACTAGACGCAGGGCGAGGTTGGTGACGAGCCGGACACCTGCGAGCTGGTCGGCGTCCTGGACGGCGATGTGGCAGATCTTGACGGCGAGGTGGCAGATCTGGACGGCGAGGTGACAGATCTGGACGGTGAGGTGGCAGATCTGGACGGCAACCTCGATGGCGAGGTGGAAGGCCGGGAAGACGAGATACACGGCGAGGTGGAAGACCGAGCGGCAAGCTACACGTCGGGTGTTAGACCGGGACGGCTAGCTGCTAGACCGGGACGACGAGCTAATAGAACGGGGCAGAGCTACAAGGCGAGGTGGAGACCGGGACAGCGAGGTGGGGGTCCGGGTCGGCGAGCTACACGGCGAGGTGGAAGACCGGGAGGGCGCGATAGGGTTAGGAAAAGGGAGGGGAAATTTGGGACAAGAGGAGGGGAAATGTCCATATGGGTAGGTGTAGAGAAAGGTCCAAAATTTTGTGCGGGAGGCGCCAGAGTTTGAAGTTTGAACGATAAATTTGGGGGCGGCACCAAATTGTCTGCGCGCGAGTTTTTGGTAGGTGGGAAGGAAACGTTGATGGCCGTCGGATGCATGATGGATGGCTTTAAAAAACTGACCATTTATGAAATTAGTTATTAAAGACAATGTGAAGTGGGTCACAAATAGAAAGTTTATGCTGGCTCTTCGTATGTACCAGGACACTATATATTGTAAATATATTAAGGCCCTATATAGTTAGGGCTTGGTGGGACTCCGACGCTCTGGTGCTCCATTTTCATCGAAACCCTAAACAGTTGATCGTCCACGTGGTGAACCATGTCGTCTACCCATTTGACCGGCGTCGAAAGGGGGTGGCCCAGTGGAATTTTATCCTTTGTTTGTGTCTGGGTATCTCATAGCAACATTTAAAACTAACTTTGATCCCATGTTATCACATGATTCCATCCGATGCACCATAAGTGGTGAGTTGAGAGATGTGTATAGTGTGGGATAATTAGTGTCATCTACGAACCACGGGTCGCACCGTACCTAGGAGTTTTATATATGATGGCTCTTCTAATGCACCAGGACACTCTTAGGCATATACTCCATACGTTCCACGATATAAGATTTTTTAGCCATTTACTATATGCACATGTATACATATGTATTTAGACACATTTCAATGTATATATATAGGTGCACTATTTTCAGTCTGAATCTAGACAACATGTGTACCACCTAAAACATCATGTATTTTGGAACGGAGGGAGTATATATATCAGGGCCCTACCTACGATTTGGTGAGATTCCGACGCTCTGACGCTCCGTTTTCATCGAAACCCTAATTAAGCAGTTGTCCCTGTGGTTAATCAGCATGTCGTCTACACCTTTGACCGGCGTCAAAAGGGGGTAGAGCCCAGTGGACTTTGCTCCTTTTGTTGTGTTAGGGTGTTCATATGAACATTTAAAACCAACTTTGATCACATGTTATCACATGATTCTATCTGGTGCACCATAAGTGGGAGTTGAGCTGTGTAAAGACTGCGAGAAAAGTGTTGTATCTGAAGCGCGGGTCGAACCTACGAGTTTGATGTTGTCCTTTAATGTACCACGACCCTCTTATACATGTATTAAGGCCCTACACAGGGTTTGGTAGGATTACGACACTCCATCGCTCCATTCAAGAATCAAAACCTTAATCACATGACTGCGTCCCCTTTGACCGGTGTCGAAGGGGGTAGCCCACTGGACTTTTCTCCTCTGTTGTGTTTTATGGGTATAGAATTTGATCCCATGTGTTATCACATGATTCCATAAGGTGCACCAAAGTGAGAGTTCAATCTTGTGTGCGGAATAAGTGTCGATCGCCGTATGTGAAGTGGGTCAGAAATAGGAGTTTTACGTTGGCTGTTCGGATGTACCATGACACTATATATTGTAAATATATTAAGTCCCTACCTACCTAGGGTTTGGTGGGACTCCGATGCTTCGGCGCTTCATTTTAATCGAAACCCTGATTAAGCAGTTGACCATGTGATCAACCATGTCGCCTACCCCTTTGACCAGCGTCGAAATGTGTGGCCCAATGGAATTTTCTCCTTTGTTCGTGTCAGGGTATCTTATAGCAACATTTTAAACGAACTTTGAGCCCATGTTATCACATGATTCCATCCGATGCACCGGAAGTGGGAGTTGAGTTGTGTATAGTGTGGGATAATTAGTGTCGTCTAGGAACCCGCGGGTCGCACCTAGGAGTTTGGTGTTGGCTCTTCCAATGTACAACCACACTCTTATACATATATATATTAGGGCCTTGCCTAGGGCATGTTGAGATTCCGATGCTCCGGCGGCGCTCCATTTTTGTCCAAACCCTATAAGCGGTTTGTCCCCGTGGTTAAACATGCCGTCTACGACCTGCTTCAAAATGAGGTAGCCCAATGGACTTTAGCTTTGTTGTGTTAGGGTGGCTCGTAGGAACATTTATAACCAAAATTGATCACATGTTATATCACAAGATTCCAACCGGTGAACCAGAAGTGGGAGTTAAGCACATGATCGCGTGGTCCCCTTTGACCAGTGTCGAAAGGGGTAGCTAATTGGGGCTAGGTTACCTGGTATATACTTTTTCTTTCTGTTCATCAACACTATGCGTGCACTGTTGATACGTCCCAAACGTATCTATAATTTTTGATGTTCCATGCATGTTTTATGTCAATTGGCACATGTTTTATATACACTTTATATCATATTATGACATTTATTAGAATAACCTACTAATAGTTGCCAAAGTGCAAAATATTCTTGTTTTCCTATTTGTTGTGTAGGAATTATCAAAAATACAAAAGGAAACCTTGTTGGAGTCAAATTGGGACTTTCCTGAAATCTGTCTGAGAACTTTTTACGGAGATTGTCAGTTTGACCCTCGAAGATGGCGTCCAATGGAAATCAAATTAAAGAGAAAGTTGTCACAATTTTCCATACGAAGATTTTAAGCCCGAGATCAGCCCAATCGGAGTTCGGACGCGGCCTGTAGGCCCGTTTTGGTGGAACCCTAAAAGGGGTGACGGAAATCCGAGAGTCTATATAAATAAGGAAACCCTAGGTCGTGAGAGGCACCCAAGACCACGAATTTTCCTCCTCCCAGGCAGCCGTCTGGGGGAGGAGAACCTCCTCCACACCATCCTCATCACCAAGGGCAGCCGCCGCCGCCCCCAAGGGCCGCCGCCGCCACCGTGGGCTGCTGCGGGTCGCCGCCTCCACTCCGGGCTGCACCTCTTCATCAACCTCTCCATCTTCTCCAACGACTTCTCCACCGTCTCCATGATGAAGGGGGAGTAGTCCACCCCCTGGACTTTGGGTTTGTGGTGGTAACTTGATCTAATCTCTCTATGTATGATCATTGTTGGAGTCCATATGATGTGCTTTGCATAAGTATGGATCTATCTATGTAATTCTTATGGTGGATATTGTGGTATGAGATGATTTGTTATACATTTACCGTTGTGTTGGAGCTTTTATGATTTGTCATACTTTGGAGATATTCTATGATACATGTGATGGTTTGATTTATGCATAATGCCTTGTTTATCCTTGTCATGAGGTGATTGACACCACCAAGTGTGGATAGATGAGAGAGATGTGGTCATGCACACGAAATATGAATCATTGCACTAGTGTTTAGAATATTGTCCATTATGAAGTATGATGTATGTAGGTACGGGATGGCCGATGTGACAACGGCATATGTATTGAGTGACATGTGAAATACAGCCCAACATCCTTTATCTGGGGGTAAAAAGGAAGAGTATGATGTGGGAGTGAGAGCAACCACGCTAGCCTTACGAGGGTGACCTAGCAACACAAATGAGTACTTCTTTCAACTATGTGTTTTAGGACATATAGCCGTCATAAAAGCTACCATTAAAACATGACAATTGTGTGTACTTTATCTATAACATGATAATCACCGTAGATGAGAGAGAGAGGATTAAGTGAACCCATGAACCCATGTCCATTGTTCCTATAAGAGAAAACCTTTGTCTTGTCCTCTTGCATTGAAGAGGATTGGGACACTTTTACATTCTTGTTTTGTTACATTAAACTTCCATCCATTAAATCAACCATCTTGTTCCTTAAACTTGTTTAGTGCATAATCAACTAAAACTTGTGACACTTTAGTTGTAGGGAATAGATAACTTTTCCTTCTTGCTCCTGCGGATCGATACCTTACTTCCACATTGAGAGGTGCTACAGTGATCCCCTGCTCTTGGGGGTTATCAAGCACTTTTCTGGCGCCGTTGCCGGGGAGCGTAGCGCTTAAGTTTCTATTCTTGTGTGCACTAGACTTTAGATTTATTTTATCTTGTTTTATATCTTGCAATCATCTAAGCTTGGGGAGGTTCCTTTAAACTTGTTTGGTTGTGAGTTTCTCATTAGTTTTACTTTCAGTTTTATATATCAAAAACCCAAAAAAATTAGAAAATGGAAAACTGTTATGAAAACGCAATGATGGCTGCTGAATTTAGAAAATCAAATGAAGGGAAAAGATTAGGAGAATACATAGAGCTTCTAAATAAAATTGCTAATGTGCTGCTTAATTATCATAAGGAAGAAACTTGTTGCTCTAAATACTTTAGACACTTTGAATTCCAATGCCCTTCCAATAGAGAACATGTTATTGCAACTTATCATACATGGAATTATGCTCACTTAGGGATGGAAGAAGTAGAGCAATTTGTTATTTTTATGGCAGCCTATGAATTATACACCTTCATTAATGAACATGAAACCTGCCCTATAGCTTCTCAATTTAAAGTTTTTATTGCCAATATCCTTGATCTCTGCATACTTGAATTTGATGAAAATATCTATGTTGTTGACACAAGGAAGAGAGCTGCCCAAGAAAGGTCTAATATTTTGCAGGAAGAAGATGACAAAAGCTTAAGCTTGGGGATGCCCGTGCAACCCCAAGAGGATGATGAAAATGATGAACAACTAGAGAATGAAGAGTTGGATCTCCCAACTTCACCTTCAACAAATGATAGTAACACTCAAGATTTTGTTGATGATAAACTTTGCTTTTATGATTCTGATGATGAGGAGGACTATCAACCTATGCCTAATGAGAACATTATTGATAATAATTTTAAAAATGATGAGGAGTATGGTTTAGATATGCTATATGATAATGCTTTAGATGATGGTCCTATGCTTATTGATAAACCTCCATGTTTAGTTGTTACTAAATTATGTGAGGATAAAAATGATATACTTGCTGTTTGTGATGGTACTCTTACTCATGAGAGTCCTACTTTGTTCTTAAATTCTCCTAATTACACCATAGAGGAGAAATTTGCTTATGTTGAGAAATACTTATGTGGTTTGCAATTACCTTTAGTTCCAAATCTTTGTTGCAACCATGATATTAAACTTAATATTGATCTTATTAACTATTTTGAAAGAGGGAAGCATGCTAATGAATTCCATAATAAATTTAATAATCCTCTTTATGTGCCTAAATTATCTAAGTTGAATGATTCTTGTGGTTATATGGTTGAATTTATTTCTACTACTTGCAACTATTATGAAAGAGGAGGCGATAAGAACCCTCTTTATGCTAATAATTATATGCTGCAAGTAAATATTGTTAATATGCATTGGGAAACTTCTATTTATGGTGATTCATTCATATACAAAATGCCAATGCATAGAAAGAAAGTTAGACTTCGTTGTTATTACTTTTGTGTTTTGTTTTTCTCTCAACTAGGGTTCAACTTGACTACTATTTTGATTGGTTTGAGAACACCATGGGATCCTGGTATTATGCATGAACACTTTCCAAGGAAGAGGGACACATCAAAGTATAAGTTCCCTCATGAGCTTCAACCTTCATGAACATCAAGTAAGAAGCCTAGCTATATGGCTATAAAGAAAGCGCTTTACGGGAGGCAACCCGGTTGTTTTTATTTTTGATTTTCTTTGTGTCCTCTTGCTGTAACAAGAGACTTAGTGTTTAGTTTAGATTCTGGAATTTTTAATAAAGTGCCAAGTTTTACTCATTTTGGTATGAAGAAGTTGCTTATAGCGTTCGGAGATATTATTCCTGCACGAATCTGTGCACGGTATGATTTTTAATTCTTATTCTGTAACTCCGAATGAGCTCATATTTAAACTGTAATGGCAACTTTTCATCCTCTGTATGCATGAATTTTTTCGGAATTTTCCGACAAAGTTAAGTAGGGTAGAAAAATACGTTTTGCTGCTGCTGTTTTTCTGGACAGATTCTGTCCCATTTTGTTTGATGCATGCTTAGAACTTTTAACATGAATCTTTTTGATCCAATTGAGTTTATGAGTAGGCATACAACATTATACATGTTCTGGACATCCATATGAATTTTTGTCTAAGGATTATATGCAGCAAGAAATCTATTTGTTTATCACTACTAATGTGCCCCACAGAAAAAGAAATGGGAGAAACGGTGTTTTGAAGTTTTTTCACAGGGATTAGAGGAGCTGCACCAAGAGCTATCCAAGGATGGTGAAGACCATAAGCTTGGGGATGTCAAGACAACCCCACTAGACCACACACTCTCGGTTTGCACACGTCTAACTTCTGTTTTTCGATCAAAGCACTTTATCGTATAAACTTGGAGCGTCTGTTTTGCTTTTGTTATTTCGGTTTGTTAATAAGACCAC
Source organism: Poa pratensis (assembly GCA_947311845.1). NCBI lineage: Eukaryota > Viridiplantae > Streptophyta > Magnoliopsida > Poales > Poaceae > Poa > Poa pratensis. The sequence goes on along the minus strand of CAMZMU010000117.1, from coordinate 81,975,335 downwards.
CACTATCATTTATATATGAGAGAGCTACTGGAAGTTTGGGTTGAATTATGTTGGATGCTATTAAATATATTGGGATAGGGATGTTTGAGTTGATTTTAAAAGATACATATAGTTGCATAATTCATGTGCTTTGAATGAATGTTAATTTGCAAGTGTGTTGTCAAGAGCTATCTTTTACCATGTTTAGATGTTGAATTTTAACTTTACTTGGTTTAACATGGATTGATTAGTTCTATGGACACTTATGCATGCATTTAGATGGTCAACTTTCTCCCTATTGCTAGCCCAAAAATTACAACAAGTAAAAAGCTTGTTTCCCAACACCTTCAACCAAAGTTTTTCCAGTGAGTCCACCATATCTACCTATTAGCTTTATGCTATTCCAAGTATGTTTATCATGTTATATTGTGTTATCTACATTTCTGAATTTAAATGCTTATGTTATTGATTGTCATGGGAAAAATTGGTTAAAAGCTCTCACGAACTTGATGCACAATTTACTTTTATTGCATTTAATAAGCATGAACCATTGTGATTAAAATTATGAAGTTGTGGGCTTGACAATAGTTTTGGTTGGGAGTTAGCCCATATGTGCTGTCACATGGCAAGCTTTCAACATTGCACTTATTTATATTTAGTTGATGTCATGTACTTTTGTTTATGGATGCCTATCATGGGTGAAATGAATGTGGATACTTAGTAAGTTCAAAGAGTTTGTATAAATGGTTAGAGAAATGCCTGGGCCGCTAATCTAAGCCATGCATCATTCATGGTGGAAATTTACAGCATAACCATAATGTTCATTCAGTGATGCACCTCATAATAAAAAGCTATACCCATAGTAAATAAAAGAGTGCTGAGATTGTTCATTGTCTGTTTGTCTTGTTGTTTTGACATGGGCTTGTTCATGTCAAGGGGCAAGAGGTACCCCAGTGCAGTTCTTGATGATACTATTATTACTTGCAATGACCTTTATTTGAATTTACTTTGTGGACCAAAGTGAGTAACACATGGTGTAGGTACTTGTATTCAAGGGACATGAGACATTCAACCAATACATTGTCAAGCACACCACTCATATTTGCTTTCACTTTAAACATTAATCATTCAAGATGCTATGATAGGGGTAATGAGAGCTCCACACCAATGACTACCACATTGCAAGCATTAACTTAAGTAGAAGTGTTTGGAAGTTAGATGAAACTTATTCATGCTTTACCTCTACTTATTTATCTATCCAAAGTGTCCACCTTTTTATTCAGTTTTCATAAGTACTCTATGACCACCATAGGATGTTTTTACTTTTCATTATGCATACATTTGGTCCATAGTACTTTCTTCTATGTTACACTTTGTGAATTTATCATTGAACATCTTTACATTGAGTATTTGATATCACTTCATAATCTATCTTGTACATTGCTACTCCTTTGAAGAATGAATCATTTGACTGTATGTAGCAATAACTTCATCACTTCATTCATAACATGTGCCTTACAATATTATATGATCAAGATTATGATGGTAGCATGTCACTTCAAAAATTATTTTGTTTTATCGTTTACCTACTCGAGGACGAGTAGGAACTAAGCTTGGGGATGCTTGATACGTCCCAAACGTATCTATAATTTTTGATGTTCCATGCATGTTTTATGTCAATTGGCACATGTTTTATATACACTTTATATCATATTATGACATTTATTAGAATAACCTACTAATAGTTGCCAAAGTGCAAAATCTTCTTGTTTTCCTATTTGTTGTGTAGGAATTATCAAAAATACAAAAGGAAACCTTGTTGGAGTCAAATTGGGACTTTCCTGAAATCTGTCTGAGAACTTTTTACGGAGATTGTCAGTTTGACCCTCGAAGATGGCGTCCAATGGAAATCAAATTAAAGAGAAAGTTGTCACAATTTTCCATACGAAGATTTTAAGCCCGAGATCAGCCCAATCGGAGTTCGGACGCGGCCTGTAGGCCCGTTTTGGTGGAACCCTAAAAGGGGTGACGGAAATCCGAGAGTCTATATAAAGAAGGAAACCCTAGGTCGTGAGAGGCACCCAAGACCACGAATTTTCCTCCTCCCAGGCAGCCGTCTGGGGGAGGAGAACCTCCTCCACACCATCCTCATCACCAAGGGCAGCCGCCGCCGCCCCCAAGGGCCGCCGCCGCCACCGTGGGCTGCTGCGGGTCGCCGCCTCCACTCCGGGCTGCACCTCTTCATCAACCTCTCCATCTTCTCCAACGACTTCTCCACCGTCTCCATGATGAAGGGGGAGTAGTCCACCCCCTGGACTTTGGGTTTGTGGTGGTAACTTGATCTAATCTCTCTATGTATGATCATTGTTGGAGTCCATATGATGTGCTTTGCATAAGTATGGATCTATCTATGTAATTCTTATGGTGGATATTGTGGTATGAGATGATTTGTTATACATTTACCGTTGTGTTGGAGCTTTTATGATTTGTCATACTTTGGAGATATTCTATGATGCATGTGATGGTTTGATTTATGCATAATGCCTTGTTTATCCTTGTCATGAGGTGATTGACACCACCAAGTGTGGATAGATGAGAGAGATGTGGTCATGCACACGAAATATGAATCATTGCACTAGTGTTTAGAATATTGTCCATTATGAAGTATGATGTATGTAGGTACGGGATGGCCGATGTGACAACGGCATATGTATTGAGTGACATGTGAAATACAACCCAACATCCTTTATCTGGGGGTAAAAAGGAAGAGTATGATGTGGGAGTGAGAGCAACCACGCTAGCCTTACGAGGGTGACCTAGCAACACAAATGAGTACTTCTTTCAACTATGTGTTTTAGGACATATAGCCGTCATAAAAGCTACCATTAAAACATGACAATTGTGTGTACTTTATCTATAACATGATAATCACCATAGATGAGAGAGAGAGGATTAAGTGAACCCATGAACCCATGTCCATTGTTCCTATAAGAGAAAACCTTTGTCTTGTCCTCTTGCATTGAAGATTGGGACACTTTCACATTCTTGTTTTGTTACGTTAAACTTCATCCATTAAATCAACCACCTTGTTCTTAAACTTGTTTAGTGCATAATCAACTAAAACTTGTGACACTTTAGTTGTAGGGAATAGATAACTTTTCCTTCTTGCTCCTGCGGATCGATACCTTACTTCCACATTGAGAGGTGCTACAGTGATCCCCTGCTCTTGGGGGTTATCAACTGTCTCGAACTATATGCCACTCAAATTCTTAAGTTTTTGTCGACTGATATATAGTTCTGTCAAAAATTTGTTTCTGCATGGTAAAATTACATGAGTCAGTTTGGAACAACATTTTTGGCACATATATACACATTAGATAGTTGGCACGGCAACGCAAAATACATCAGTTCTGGTATACTACTACGTGAACAACAGAAGTTTCGGACAAACAAATTGCTAATAAAACAACATCAAAAGTTTCTTATCATTCTGAAAATTACAAATTCAGAAGTTGCCGGTGATCACCTCGACGATCAGCCTGATATAGTCCTGTGTCACCTTGACCTGGACAACGATGAGATCATCAATGCACACTCGCGCTTTAACAACGAATTCACCCCAGCCGTCAGTGAACTTGAAGTAACTATCTTCTTCATCTATTTTCTATGAACCAAATAGTTCGAGGCCGCCACCAGTCTTCATGCATAGACGAGCTTGCCCTTCTCTTGGGAGTATGTACCCATCTATGCACTTCAAAGGGACATCCTAAGCAAATAAAGTTAGTAATTCTATTTATCAGAAATACATCCATTTACTTAGATGATAAACTCTCTAATTAAGAATGAAAAGAATGCTCATGTAACTAACTAACCAACTCATTAAGTTCTACCCTGTCCTGCACCCGGTGCACGAAGAACTGAGGAATGTCAATGTGCTCCTCATTTTGTAGGTCCATCATATACTGCTTATAAAAACCCAGCATATCGCATTCATTTCAGAACCACTAACATCACATGGCAACTCAAATAGGCTCTTTTGAAGTGTCATCTTGCAAGATGGTATGATCGGACGACACTCTGATCATCAAAGAGGCGAAAGGGAAAGTTTGAAAAATATATAGTAACTAGCTATAGTAAATGTGCAAGAAAAACAAGTTGATGCGCAATCACATACCAGGGTCTCGTACACAAGGTTTGACCTCGTTCTTTGCATTACTCACTTGAATGTCAAACATATCATCATTAACATCATAATCAAACCTGACAACATCGTTCACTTGGATGTCATAAGCTTCACAAAACGCTGTCCAATATGGTCCACATATGAAAGTCCATACAGATCCATGTAGCACGTAGAAGTGGTATTCATTACAATGGCAGATGATCCAAGCCTTATGTGGACCAACAGCAAATCTCTCTATACGCTGATGGAAACAGCAAGGCAAATCCTATGTACACACATATATATATATTTTAGCAAATTTGGTCTTTTCTCCAAAACAATGTCTAAAAATGCTTACTGCCGCTTGATGACATAATTCTGAACTCATCTTCACTCTAAAAGACAACAATGGCAGGTTTATGCCGGCGCGACACATCTCAGGTTCATGATAACAAAATGGACATGGGTTTTGAGCCATTCCTGTTTTTTAAGCAACAACAAAAACAGTATCACTTAGAGCATATTCCATGATAGATGCACGCAAATAGCATCACCAATGATCAACACACCTTCAAATCAACAAAATCTCCAGAAATACTCTATTACTAAATCTGCAGAACTACATCTAGTACTAAATCAACCCAAACTGCAGGAATATATAGTGGAATACTACCACTTGTACGCTGAAGAGGGTGCTTACCGCCGTGGGGCCTAGGAAACACGTGGAGAACCCACGAATTGAGAGGAGAGTCCCAAAATTTATTAAAAAATCAACTCGCCGGCAATATGGGCTATAGGGGCTGACATGTGGGACCCAGGACCACCCCCCTCCCCACACCAATATTTGATATAGAGATAGAGGCGCGGGCTCCGGCCAAAATCGCCCGCCATTGCGCTCCAAGTTCAGAAAATATCATTTCAAGACTAGATCTAGGTCTCTCTCCGCCCGCGACGGCGGCGGCGGCGGGGGCTGTGGAGTCCTCTTTCTCCCCGAGACCCCTCCACGGAGCTCTCCCCTTCCGTCCTCTGCCTCCACGCAAGCCCTCTAGGACTCCCCTAGCTGAGGCGGTGCAAGCCGTTAGCGGCTCATCCCGCTGGTGCCCCACTCCGGCCGCCGTCGCCGCGTCCGTCCTCCACGGCTGACCTCGCCGAGCCTCCCCTTTCGGCCGCATTCCCCGCGCACGTCTCTGCAAGCCAAGGGTATGAATCTTTCCATCCTTCTGCTAATTGCTAAGAATAACAAAAACTGTTCTATATAAGGCCACTATCCCTTCCCAAGATGTATTAATGTGAATTTTGCATGCATCCATAGAGAAAGAAGCACCACATGCAACATGATTAATTAGCTCAAAACACGAGAGGCTTTTTACATAATTAATTATGATATTTATTAGTTGGCTTCCTTTTCTTGGTATCTGAAATTTGGGATAGTGGCCTTGTATACAAAAACGTAGGGAGTAGCTTGTTCTGAAAAAATAGTTATCTCCTTCAGAAATTTCATTACCTTGTTTGTTTGTTTGTTTGTTTGTTTCACAGATGGATAGGCGTTGGATTCAAACATGTGCACCATTTACCGAGTCATATCTGAATGGAATCAATGGGTTCTTACGCTTTGTCACGGAGAGAAACACGGTTGATTCGTTAGTTCTCTACCCATGCACACGTTGCCTTAATCAGAAACTGCTACGTATTTCAAGATTGAAGCGGAACTTATTGTTGTACAAATTTTCCAGTACTTACCTTTTGTGGACACATCATGGAGAGCCAGCGGATGCCATGATTATTGTAAATGACCAAAATGGTGCTGATGATGATGGCAATGGTGGTCATGAGGATCATAATGATGGCAATGGTGGTCATATGGATATAGATGATGAAGGTGAGGCAGTTGGAGAGGCTGACGAACTTGAAGCACTATTGACAGACCTCGCGGGAAGTGGCCATAGAGGAACAGAGGCTGATTAGGGCGAAGGTGGGGTCGTAAAGCATTTGAACGTTTGTTGGAAGAGTCAAAGCGCCCTCTTTACCCGGGAAATAAATATGTCGGAAGGTTTCATTTAGTGTTGAAGCTACTTCATCACAAATCATATTACCGGATCAGCAACAGAGCTTTCGATGCTTGGATGTTGTTATTTGCAAAAGCACTTCCGGACGACAATACACTACCCAGATCATATAGAGAAGCAAAAGCTTTTCTGAAGGAGCTAGGTCTTTCATATGACTCCATACATGCGTGCCCAAACAACTGCATACTTTTCATAAAGGAGCATGCGGAGAAAGACAACTGCCCCACGTGTGATGCCTCGAGGTGGAAGTATCCAGACAGAAAGGCATGTGCTGTGAAAGTGTTGCGGCATTTTCCTTTGATACCGAGGCTGCAGAGATTGTTCTCTTCGAGGAAAACAGCGGAGAACATGAGGTGGCACCAGTTAAAGAGAGTGCCCAAAGAGGGCGTATTGAGTCATCCGGCTGATGGTGAGGCGTGGAAGGATTTCGACAGATGTTGGCCAGATTTTGCAGCTGACCCTAGAAACTTAAGGCTCGGCCTTGCCTCTGATGGCTTCAATCCCAATGGAGCCATGAGCCAAAGCTACAGTATGTGGCCTGTGTTTGCCGTGCCGTACAACCATTCACCACAGGAGTGCATTGATCCATCATACTACATGCTTTGCTTGATAATCCCTGGCAAATCATGTCCTGGAAAAGACTTTAATCTTTTCATTCAGCCGTTGATTGATGATTTGCAAGAGCTTTGGAAGGGCGTTTCGACTTTTGATTCATTTCAAAATAGATCGTTTAATCTTCATGCTGCTGTACTTTGGTGCATACATGACTACCCAGCTTGTAGCACTATGTCTGGGCGTGTCACTGCAGGCTATGCTGCATGCCTGCATTGCGACAAAGATCCTCTATCCTATTCCATGAAGGGAAAAATTTGCTTCATTGGGCATCATCGTTTCCTTGAAGATGACGACCCCTGGCGTCTAAAGACAGACCTTGGCGGAGTTCATAAAAGTACGCGCAAGCCACAATCATTTACTGCAGCTGAGTTAGAAGCTGAGCTAGAGAAGGTTAGATGTGTAAAACCAGGAATTGGATTGGATTCGCTTCCACCAAAGAGGAAGCGAGATGACCGAGTGATCTAGTGTGGTGCCCCGACCCGACTGTTATACAGTGATGCTGTGTGTCACCGGTTAAGCGATACAACCGGAGGTTACGGGTTTACCAATCCCCGGCCAAAACCTTTGGCAGGCGTTGCTCGGAATGGATCATCGGCAACGCAACACCCCGATTGATGCCTTAACACAGGCACAACCCTCAATGTATAATAGAGAGATCAAGACTTGTGGAACAACTGGCACATCACAGACTCTACGACACAAATCATTATAGTTCAACTCTTATAATAGAGAAAGATAGCAAATGACAACCAGAGGTCACAGACCCAACATTACAACAAGCGGAAGCAAATTAAGTTGTTCTAAACAACAAGATCCAAGTTATGGCCTAAGAGGCCTACAAATAAACATCCAGCGCCAGCTGATCCGGGATGTCCCAAGCTGCCACCTGGGAACCCTAGACTACTCGTCGACGTCCACAAAGAACCCACCTTCAAGGTCGGTGAAGTCTTCCTCTGAAACAAAACAAACGACGTTGAGTTCGACAAACTCGCAAGATTATATATAGAGCATTAGCTCGATGAAGCTTTCAAGGTTTTATGGCTGTTTTGCATAAAGCTGATTTTATTTATGAACGACATACTCAATGGCATCGACTATTCAGAGTATTTTAAAAGGGTAAGAAGTAACTCTTTCTTTTATCACCTTTCTCAACATCAACCATCACCCAACCACTGTACCTGTTCATCAAAGGCACCTCCCCGAATCACCCTCGAGGAAGCTCACCTTACAACCTTGAAGTGGTACCTCTAGTACCCAGTTTTTAATCATTCCGTTAAAGTTATTCTATGATCTTATCGTCCTTTCCCAAGTTGTCCTTAACCGTGGACACGGCTTTTCGAAAAGATTTACCCTGCAGGGGTGTACAATGTTTGCCACGCGTACCGCCCGGCCCATTACAAGCGCATTAGCTCTCTTCCTTGGAAAGCCGACTGGGTGGGAACGGTGTCGACTTCTCCCTCGTTAAGTACTTTCCAGGATCATCAGTGGCGGTAGGACTGCCAGGATCACAACACCCCGCCCACAGCCACTCATTTTCCTAACACCACCATCCTCATCTCAGTTCATCCCACCATCATCACGCACGCGCAAATGGAAGCCCGAACTAGAGGACCCTGGCTAGCCCCGCTCGAGTTATTTAGTCTATGAGGGTTCCTACACTTCGAATGCATAGGCCTCACGCATGGTTGCACGCTCAGTCTTGGTTCGGGAGGTAAAGAACTCGCACCTAGGCGGCGAGAACGAGACAAAGCACCACAACCACACTGGCCTCTCATCCCCACCTTTTAGCATCATATTACCTGTTACCACAACTCTCCACCATCATCTGTACATTTCACACCTGTTTCCAACATGAAGTATCCATCGGACGGATAACATTTGCCTAAGCATGGCTAAGCATCAACATTGTATAATTTAGTATCTCAGGCCAACAATACAACCCTATGGATAATAGGAGGGAAACAGGTATTGGCATCGGAAACTTAATGCAACTATAGGATACTCTAATCCCAGAAAATTGACATTTAGAACCGCATGCAATATTATAGTGGAAAAAATATTTGTGGAAACATAGGATAAGATATGCTCAGAGGGGGGATTACGCTTGCCTTGATCAAGGTGCTGGTAGTACGGATCCTCGGGGTATTGTGGAGTAACCCCGGCTGCTTGATCTATTGAAGCATAACACGGAAGAACAATCAATCACCACACATGTTCCAACAAATGCAATGCGCAAGCACATGATGGCATGACATTTTTAATGCACTTGAATTATTATTACAAGTTCTACCAAATTTAGAGGGGGGGGGGGGTGCGAGATAATTACTCAACAGGAGAGAAAAATCAAGCTCCTTCTTTGTTTTTATGCTTTCCTGTGCTATAGATTATTTAAACATGCATGAATATGATGCTACGGATTAATGCACATTTTTCTGAGCATTTTGATATGAAGAACACATTTTTCGGAGGTCCCGATAAAAAGTTATCACTTTTATTGATTTCCCCTTTTTGAATATTTGTTGTTAATTATATTGATTAGATTCAACAACAATAATAACAATGTGTACTCGGGTTCGAGGGAGAGAGGTGGAACACGACGGAAACATCGTAGTTCGATAACTCTAAACGCGAGAGGGGGAGCGGGGACAAGTGCTATCGAGAGGGAAAAGGAAAAACAATAAACAGGAAAAAAACACTGGGCAGCCGGCCTGTGGCCCGGCTGGGCCGGTTGTGAGGCCGGCCTGGCTCCAGAGCCACCCGGCTCTCAGCCCGGTTTGGGCCGGCCCATGGACCGGCCATGCACCCGAGGCGCTCGGTCCGCAGCCCGGCTAAGCCGGTCTGGCGGCCGGTCGCGCGCCGCGGCGACAGAACGAAGACGGCGACGGCGGCGTGCTGCTACGGCGAGGCTACGGCGAGCTCGCACTAGCGCGAGAGGGGTGAGGAAAAGGGGCAGCAAGGCCAGGGCTCACCACGAACACGTGCGAAGCGACGGCGACGCCGGAGGGGCAGCGACGGCGGCGAAATCGGACGGCGGAGCCGCGCGGTGGTCGGAGAAGAATCGCTCGGCACGGTGGATGTACAGCCTCTCGGGTCGATTCCTCCCAGGAGGAGGGAGAGGGGATCACGGCGGCGCGGATGGTTGGGCTCGATCTGCTCGGGGTGAGCTCAAATGACGGCGACGAGCACGGCGGCCTCGGCGGCCATGGTGCTCGGGTTCGAGCTCGGGAGAGAAGAAAACGGGAGCGGGGCAGAGGAGCGAGTGAGGGGTGAGGGAGCAGTGCGTGGTCGTGGGGCTCTTCCCCACCATGGCTAGGCAGGAGGGGCACAGGCCGGCGTCAAGCTGGGGGTGCGGTGCGAGCAGCTCGCGGTCGCTACAGGGAAGATGACATTTTTACAAAAGGCCCCCTGGAGAAATTGTTCCCCTCACCGATCGGTCCTTTTCCGATTTAAATTAAAACCTTTTAAACCAGCAGCTCCTTGAAGATTTTATTAAGGCACTAAACAATTTTATAAAAATATGAAATAATTTGTGTAGCCTTTTTGTACCCTGTGGAAGCTCCACAAAAATTGGTGCCTCAAAATAAATTAGTTTGGACCACATTTGTTCATAGGTGTCAAATATGGCAATTTCTAAAAATCCCCAAATTAAAATCCTTTAGCAATTTTAGAGCAAGTCCAAAATAACATTTTGAACTCTTAGAACTTCCTTGACAAATACAAGATGACAAGGATTTATATTTTGCAAGTTTGAGTGCACTCATTGTGGTGAGATTTGATTCAAACAAGTTTGCCATTTTGTTTTTCAATCTTGCCCAAAACAAATAGTGGGTTGTTTAGCAATTAAGATTGATGCAATGATGCATGCATGGGATGAAAAGTGAAAATTTTGCTCATAAAATGCATTACCAGTAGTGGGCTGTTACAATTCTACCCTCCTTACAGGAATCTCGTCCCGAGATTCTAAGGTTGCGGAAAGAAGTCGGGATACTCCTCACGAAGACTAGACTCTCTTCCCAAGTTGCTTCTTCCTCGGAATGGTGAGACCACTGAATTTGAGGAACTTGGTAGTCTTGTTGGGTCTTCCTTTCGGCTTCATCCAGGACACGGATAGGATGCTCGCGATAAGTGAGATCTTCCTGGAGGTCTAGCTCCTCATGATTGACCCATGGATAGGATCTTTAAAACACCGGCGAAGTTGGGAGACATGAAACACATCATGTACATTTGGGAATTTGACCGGTAACTCCAATTGATAAGAAAGATCTCCTCGCTTGGCCAGAACGGTGAAAGGGCCAACATAGCGAGGTGCCAATTTCCCTTTGATTCCGAAGCGGCGAACGCCACGAAGGGGAGAGACACGGAGATAAGCTTTATCACCAATTTCATAGTGAATTTCCTGATGGTGCTTATCATAGTAGCTCTTCTGCCTAGACTGAGCAATCTTCAGATTTCTCTTATGATTCGAACCTTCTCCTCAGCTTCATTGATCACATCCGGACCAAAGAGTGCTCTCTCTCCGGTCTCGGACCAATTTAGAGGAGTGCGGCATTTTCTTCCATATAGAGCCTCGAATGGAGCCATGCCCAGACTAGCTTGATAGCTATTGTTGTAGGAGAACTCCGCGAAAGGGAGATACTTTTCCCAACCCTTGCCAAAAGAGATTACACATGCCCGAAGCATGTCTTCCAACACTTGGTTCACTCTTTCGGTCTGACCATCAGTTTGAGGATGGTAGGCGGTACTGAAGTTGAGACGGGACCCCATAGCAGTTTGGAAACTCTGCCAAAACTTGGAGACAAAGATACTTCCACGGTCCGATATGATCCTCAGAGGGACCCCATGCAATGGAACAATACGAGCCAAATATAAGTCAGCAAGTTGACTTGCCCGTATATCATCACGGACTGGTAGGAAGTGAGCAACCTTGGAAAGACGATCAATGATTACCCAGATTGCATTGTTGCCCTTTTGAGATGGGAAACCCGGTGATGAAGTCCATACCAATTTCATCCCATTTCCACTCGGGACTGCAATAGGGCGAGAGTGCCGGCAGGTCTTTGATGTTCAGCCTTTACCCGTCGACATGTGTCGCATTCAGCAACATACTTGGCAATTTCTCGTTTCATACGAGTCCACCAGAATTGTGGTCGAAGGTCTTGGTACATCTTGGTACTACCGGGATGAATAGAGAGAGGAGATTCATGAGCTTCTTGGAGGATCAGCCCTCTCAATTTTGTTTCTTTGGCACTACCAAGCGGTCACCAAAATAAACAACTCCGGATTCATTGACAGAAAAACATTTGGCCTTCCCGCTAGCAATGTTCTCCTTGATTTTTGAATACCCTTGTCACGAGTTTGAGCATCCTTAATCTGGTCTACAAGAGTAGATTTGATCTCCAGATTTGCAAGGTAGCCGGAGGGAACATTTCTAAGTTCAAACGGAGAACTCTTCATGAGGGCAGGTTGGGCCTTTTCAATCATCAGATTGTTGCAATAGGACTTCCGACTTAGCGCGTCAGCCACGACGTTTGCTTTGCCGGGTTGATAGTTCAGACTCACATCATAGTCCTTGATTAACTCCAACCAACGCCTTTGCCTGAGATTTAAATCCGGCTGGGTGAAGAGGTACTTCAGACTCTTGTGATCCGAGAAGATCTCGCAACGGTTACCAAACAGGTATGGTCTCCATTGCTTCAAAGCATAGACCACGCGGCAAGTTCTAGATCATGAGTTGGGTAGTTGAGCTCATGCGGCTTAAGTTGGCGAGAAGCATATGCCACCACATGGCCATCTTGCATTAGCACACAGCCCAAGCCTTGTAGAGAGGCGTCACAGAAGACGACGAAATCCTTGCTGTGTCCGGCAGGACAAGCACAGGAGCGGACGTGAGTTGGCTTTCAGTGTTTTGAAGCTCTCTTCAGCTTCGGCCGACCATACAAACTTTTTATCCTTCTTGAGAAGGTCAGTCAGGGCCTTGGCTATCTTGGAGAAACCTTCGATGAATCGGCGGTAGTAACCTGCCAATCCGAGAAAGCTACGGATGTCCTTGACTGACATTGGAGTTTTCCAATCCAGAATGGACTGAATCTTGTCGGAATGACAGCCACACCATTAGCGGATATCACATGACCAAGGAAGAGAGATTATCCAACCAAAACTCACACTTGGAGAACTTGGCATAGAGGCGGTGTTCTCGAAGTCTGTCAGAACCAAACGAAGATGTTCCTCATGCTCTTCATTGGTTTTGGAATAGATGAGGATGTCATCAATGTAAATGACGACAAACTTGTCAAGATAATCCATGAAGATGGAGTTCATGAGCCTCATGAAAGTAGCTGGGCATTTGTGAGACCAAAGGACATGACGGTATACTCATATGAGCCATAACGAGTAACAAATGCCGTCTTTGGAATATCCTCCTTTCTGATTTTTATCTGATGGTAGCCTGACCTCAGATCCATCTTGGAGAATACCGTTGCACCAGCTAACTGATCCAACAGATCATTGATGCGAGGAATAGGATACTTGTTCTTGATTGTCACCGCATTCAACGGTCGATAGTCAGAGACTAGACGAGGCACGGTAGAATCCCTCTTCTTGACAAAGAGTACCGGACAACCCCAAGGTGAACTGCTAGGCTGGATGAAATCCTTGCTAACAGCTGATCAATTTGCTCTTTCAACAGAGCCAACTCTTCCACCGGCATACGGTAGGGCTTCTTGGAAATTGGAGCGGTACCGGGAAGTAGATCTATGACAAACTCCACACTTCGGTCAGGAGGCATGCCAGGCAATTCTTCCGGGAACACATCCGGGAAGTCACACACCACGTGTATGTCCTGGATTTCAGGAGGGGATTCGCCTTCCATAAAGCAAAGGAGAATCTCAGGTGAGTTGGGTATGATGGAGGACGGAGGTCTTGACATGCAGACCAATACTTCACACTGTCACCGGAAGAATTGGTCACGGTGACGGTCTTGGCAGCACAGTCGAGATTAGCCTGGTATTTGGCTAGCCAGTTCATGCCCAGTATGACATCAATGCCACTTGACCTCAGAGCTACCAAGCGAAAGGAAAGAGTAGTAACCGATAGTAATCTGAACTCAGGAGTAACCCCATCGGTTTGCCATTTGGAGCCAGGAGTGGCGATCACCAAGGGACGCTCATTTTCTCAAACGGTATTTTGTGGTCTTTTGCAAAAGCTATGGATATGAATGAATGCGATGCTCCAGAATCAAACAAAACTGTAGCGTTGTTGTTGATTCGTAACTCACCCATGAGAACGCCGGGGTCCTCTTCAGCTTCTTCAGCAGAGATGTGGTTCAGGCGACCACGCACAATAGGTCCAGCCTTGCCAGTTGGAGTGGCAGGGGCTCGTGCAGGAGTTATCGCGAGAGGTGCCTTCTGGGGGCACTCCCTGGAGTAGTGGCCAGCCTGGCCACAGGTGTAGCAAGTGAGTCCAGGTGGAGCAGGTAGCATAGGACGGTACCCACTCCCGCCTACCCCAAGTGTCGAAGTAGTGGGGCGCGGAGGAGGTGGCCTGTATCCTGCGGCTCTGGCATGAATGGAGCACGAGGTACAGCGCTGTAGGGAACAAACACCCTGCGCTTCTTGCTCTCAGAACCCGAGGAACTCTGGTGGTCCCCGTGTGCGGGCCTCTTGGAAGCTCAAGTTCCTTTCTTCCTTGCTCAGAGTAAAGCCTGGTTGAACAGCTCCTGTAGGTCTGGAACCTGAAGGGCAAACTCATAGCGGAGCTGCGGCAAGACCCTTGCGGAACAGCTCTTGCTTGTCAGCATCATTGGTCACGTCCCTTGGGGCGTAACGAGAGAGATGGTTGAACTCACGACCATAAGTGCGGAGGTCCATCCGTCCCTGTTGCAAATCCAGGAACTCCCTCCTCTTCAAGTCCATGATCGGCTGGGGAATGTACTCCGCACGGAAGGCAGTGCGGAAATCAGCCCAGGTGAAGACATGGTTGGCTGGAAACAAAGCCACATGGCTTCCCACCAACAGCCAGCAGCACCAACCAAGAGGTAGGTGGCAAAGTTGACTTGCTCAGCCAATGGGACATGAGCGCGGAGAACTTGCGCTCCAAAGCACGAAGCCAATCATCAGCTTCCAGTGGCTCCTTAGCATCAGCAAAGGTGGGTGGCTGGAACGCAGGAACTCAGTGAGAGTGTTGCACTCGTTCCTCCGTGCATTCTGCTGCACCAACTGCTCAAGCAAGCGCTCATTGCGCCCACGGTTCTCCTCAATGGCCATCAAGACCTCAGCCATCGAGGGTGGTGGCGGCAGATCATCCTCATCATCATTGTGGTTACCGCGACCACCACGGCCTCCACGACCTCCTCGAGCCATTCTGGAGATTTGACAATGACACGTTAGTATCTTTCTCCGAATGGTCGAACAATAGCATTAGCGTCTACACAAGTACACAGACTAGGGACGATAATACTTGCGAGAAGGAAAACAACAAGATAGAACTTGGGTCAAAGATCAGCATCATGTGCTACTAGTGAGAGTTAAGAAATCACAACTTAACACACTCTAGTTGGCACAATCCGGGACCTTATGTTCAAGTCCTTGGGTTAAAACCCAAAGAAAGGATCAAATGATTGATTAGGTAGAAACATCTGAGTTGATTTGGGATTGCAACGCAGCGGGAGCAACGTGACACATAACACTAAAGGTCGAACCCACCCCGTTTCTAATCATTTTGAAGTAACAGACGAGGAGTAAAACCTTTAACTCAAATCGAGGTAAGATTGCTCCGAGATTAGAGGGTAACCAGATAAGGAGTAAAAAGAATCCTAAGATGGTTTTCACAACTCATTTTTAGGTTAAAAATATTTTCACAAACACTAGACTCAACATCGACCAGTAGAAGGGTTTCCTACAGGCAGTACTGCTCTGATACCAACTTGTGGCGCCCCGACCCGACTGTTATACAGTGATGCTGTGTGTCACCGGTTAAGCGATACAACCGGAGGTTACGGGTTTACCAATCCCCGGCCAAAACCTTTGGCAGGCGTTGCTCGGAATGGATCATCGGCAACGCAACACCCCGATTGATGCCTTAACACAGGCACAACCCTCAATGTATAATAGAGAGATCAAGACTTGTGGAACAACTGGCACATCACAGACTCTACGACACAAATCATATAGTTCAACTCTTATAATAGAGAAAGATAGCAAATGACAACCAGAGGTCACAGACCCAACATTACAACAAGCGGAAGCAAATTAGGTTGTTCTAAACAACAAGATCCAAATATGGCCTAAGAGGCCTACAGATAAACATCCAGCGCCAGCTGTTCCGGGATGTCCCAAGCTGCCACCTGGGAACCCCAGACTACTCGTCGACGTCCACAAAGAACCCACCTTCGAGGTCGGTGAAGTCCTCCTCTGAAACAAAACAAACGACGTTGAGTTCGACGAACTCGCAAGATTATATATAGAGCTTTAGCTCGATGAGGCTTTCAAAGTTTTATGGCTGTTTTGCATAAAGCTGATTTTATTTATGAAAACATAACTCAATGGCATCGACTATTCAGAGTATTTTAAAAGAGGTAAGAAGTAACTCTTTCTTTCATCACCTTTCTCACATCAACCATCATCAACCACTGTACCTGTTCATCAAAGGCACCTCCCCGAATCACCCTCGAGGAAGCTCACCTTACAATCTTGAGTGGTACCTCTAGTACCCAGTTTTTAATCATTCCGTTAAAGTTATTCTATGATCTTATCGTCCTTTCCCAAGTTGTCCTTAACCGTGGACACGGCTTTTCGAAAAGATTTACCCTGCAGGGGTGTACAATGTTTGCCACGCGTACCGTCCGGCCCATTACCTGCGCATTAGCTCTCTTCCTTGGAAAGCCGGCTGGGTGGGAGCGGTGTCGACTTCTCCCTCGTTAAGGACTTTCCAGGATCATCAGTGGCGGTAGGACTGCCAGGATCACAACACCTGCCCCACAGCCACTCATTTTCCTAACACCACCATCCTCATCTCAGTTCATCCACCATCATCACGCACGCGCAAATGGAAGCCCGAACTAGAGGACCCTGGCTAGCCCCGCTCGAGTTATTTAGTCTATGAGGGTTCCTGCACTGCGAATGCATAGGCCTCACGCATGGTTGCACGCTCAGTCTTGGTTCGGGAGGTAAAGAACTCGCACCTAGGCGGCGAGAACGAGACAAAGCACCACAACCACAGTGGCCTCTCATCCCCACCTTTTAGCATCATATTACCTGTTACCACAATTCTCCACCATCATCTGTACATTTCACACCTGTTTCCAACATGAATATCCATCGGACGGATAACATTTGCCTAAGCATGGCTAAGCATCAACATTGCATAATTTAGTATCTCAGGCCAACAATACAAACCTATGGATAATAGGAGGGAAACAGGTATTGGCATCGGAAACTTAATGCAACTATAGGATACTCTAATCCAAAAATTGACATTTAGAACCGCATGCAATATTATAGTGGAGAAAATATTTGCGGAAACATAGGATAAGATATGCTCAGAGGGGGGATTACGCTTGCCTTGATCAAGGTGCTGGTAGTACGGATCCTCGGGGTATTGTGGAGTAACCCCGGCTGCTTGATCTATTGAAGCATAACACGGAAGAACAATCAATCACCACACATGTTCCAACAAATGCAATGCGCAAGCACATGATGGCATGACATTTTTAATGCACTTGAATTATTATTACAAGTTCTACCAAATTTAGAGGGGGGGTGCGAGATAATTACTCAACAGGAGAGAAAATCAAGCTCCTTCTTTGTTTTTATGCTTTCCTGTGCTATAGATTATTTAAACATGAATGAATATGATGCTACGGATTAATGCACATTTTTCTGAGCATTTTGATATGAAGAACACATTTTTCGGAGGTCCCGATAAAAAGTTATCACTTTTATTGATTTCCCCTTTTTGAATATTTGTTGTTAATTATATTGATTAGATTCAACAACAATAATAACAATGTGTACTCGGGTTCGAGGGAGAGAGGTGGAACACGACGGAAACATCGTAGTTCGATAACTCTAAACGCGAGAGGGGGAGCGGGGACAAGTGCTACCGAGAGGGAAAAGGAAAAACAATAAACAGGAAAAAAACACTGGGCAGCCGGCCTGTGGCCCGGCTGGGCCGGTTGTGAGGCCGGCCTGGCTCCAGAGCCACCCGGCTCTCAGCCCGGTTTGGGCCGGCCCATGGACCGGCCATGCACCCGAGGCGCTCGGTCCGCAGCCCGGCTAAGCCGGTCTGGCGGCCGGTCGCGCGCTGCGGCGACAGAACGAAGACGGCGACGGCGGCGTGCTGCTACGGCGAGGCTACGGCGAGCTCGCACTAGCGCGAGAGGGGTGAGGAAAAGGGGCAGCAAGGCCAGGTCTCACCACGAACACGCGCGAAGCGATGGCGACGCTGGAGGGGCAGCGACGGCGGCGAAATCGGACGGCGGAGCCGCGCGGTGGTCGGAGAAGAATCGCTCGGCACGGTGGATGTACAGCCTCTCGGGTCGATTCCTCCCAGGAGGAGGGAGAGGGGATCACGGCGGCGCGGATGGTTGGGCTCGATCTGCTCGGGGTGAGCTCAAATGACGGCGACGAGCACGGCGGCCTCGGCGGCCATGGCACTCGGGTTCGAGCTCGGGAGAGAAGAAAACGGGAGCGGGGCAGAGGAGCGAGTGAGGGGTGAGGGAGCAGTGCGTGGTCGTGGGGCTCTTCCCCACCATGGCTAGGCAGGAGGGGCACGGGCCCGGCGTCGAGCTGGGGGTGCGGTGCGAGCAGCTCGCGGTCGCTACAGGGAAGATGACATTTTTACAAAAGGCCCCCTGGAGAAATTGTTCCCCTCACCGATCGGTCCTTTTCCGATTTAAATTTAAAACCTTTTAAACCAGCAGCTCCTTGAAGATTTTATTAAGGCACTAAACAATTTTATAAAAATATGAAATAATTTGTGTAGCCTTTTTGTACCCTGTGGAAGCTCCACAAAAATTGGTGCCTCAAAAAAATTTAGTTTGGACCACATTTGTTCATAGGTGTCAAATATGGCAATTTCTAAAAATCCCCAAATTAAAATCCTTTAGCAATTTTAGAGCAAGTCCAAAATAACATTTTGAACTCTTAGAACTTCCTTGACAAATACAAGATGACAAGGATTTGTATTTTGCAAGTTTGAGTGCACTCATTGTGGTGAGATTTGATTCAAACAAGTTTGGCATTTTGTTTTTCAATCTTGCCCAAAACAAATAGTGGGTTGTTTAGCAATTAAGATTGATGCAATGATGCATGCATGGGATGAAAAGTGAAAATTTTGCTCATAAAATGCATTACCAGTAGTGGGCTGTTACATCTAGAAGCTTCGCATTGGTTTCTGGGACTTACAGTACTGGCCATCGTTGAATGTTCGGCATAATCTCGACGTGATGCACATCGAAAATAACATCTTTGACAACATCTGCGGCACACTCCTTGAACTCGAAGGGAGGAATAAAGATACTGTCAATGACAGGCTTGCTTTGGAAAAACTAGGTATTAGAAGCACTTTTGCTCCTTAAGCCTGACAAGAAGGGCAAAACTGTGTGGAAATATGCACGGTATTGTTTGCCAAAACCGGCCAATACAAAGTTATGTCAATATCTAGCTGACTGTAAATATCGAGATGGTTTTTGTTCGAACATGTCCAAATGTGTCAACGTAGAGGCACGGAAGGTCTCGGGACTAAAAACCCATGACTGCCACATCCTGTTGCAGAGAACATTTCCTGTTGGCCTGCGAGGACTTGTGGCTAGTGATATCTATCAGGCTGTTGCTGGCCTAGGAAATTTTTTCAAGGAATTGTGCAGTACAACTTTGGAAGTCGCTGTTCTGTATCGGTTGAGAGAGGAAATCCTAATAATTCTGTTGAGGCTTGAAAACATCTTCCCGCCGTCATTCTTTGATGTTATGGTCCACCTGGCTGTGCATTTACCTGACGAGGCGTTGCTCCGAGGCCCTATGAACTGTGGGTGGATGTATCCAATTGAGAGGTTGTTGTGTACTTTGAAGAGATTTGTGAGGAACATGGCACAGCCAGAAGGTTCAGTTGCAGAGGCCTACATTGCCTCCGAGTGCCTGACATTTTGCTCTAGATACCTTCATGATATTGAGACAAGGCAAAACCGGCCACGGAGATATGAAGTTGAAGAGCATGAGTCAGCTTGTGGTATGTTTGGCCATAACATGCGTTTAATGGGAGCATTTAAAACGATCCGTCATGAAGGCAATGAGGCCCTGAAAACAGACCTTCAGAGAATGGCTTGGTACGTCCTAAACAATTGCGATGAGGTCAAGACATACATCGAGTATGTTCTCACTTCCCTAGTACTGATTTCTATGTTACAGATAACATTGTAGTTGTGTATCACAATTAAACTCTCTGGTTTGCAGGTCGTTCAGAGCAGAGTTGAAAGAAGATGGGATGCCCGATGTCGATGTTAGGGTTCAGTAGGAATTTCCAAGACGGTTCAAGGAGCATGCAAGTTTCCTTTTGCATTTGTCTCTGTCCTATATATATAGCATTTTCATTGCATGATTTTAACCATGTTGTTTTTCTTTTTTGCTGTGGTACACAGATGATGAGCAAGGCACGGGAGGGAGGAGAAGATTTTGAAGCAGAGCTCTTCGCGTTGGCATGTGGCCCACACAGTAAAGTTAAAATATATTCAATGTGTGCTGTGAACTTGGTTCGGTTTGTCACCATTGACCGTGAAAGTGGCAAAAAAACGCAAAACAGCGGAGTCTCAACTGGTGGAGATCACGAACTGGTTGATACACAATTTTATGGTGTCCTCAAGGGAATCAAAGAGCTCACTTATAACTCTGACGAGAAACATAAACGGACAGTTGTTCTGTTTTCCTGTGACTGGTGTCGTCTTGAACATGAAGATGACCTCATGATTAAGCTGCAAAAGTATGATGGACGCTTCAGAAGCATGAACGTTTCCAGTTTATGGTACGAGGATGATCAGTATATCTTGTCAACCCAGGCAAAAAAAGTGTTTTATGTGGTAGACCAATTGCTGGGACCAGACTGGCGGATAGTTCAAAATTTTGAGCATAGGCGGAACTTCAACGTGTCCGAACAGTAAGATGGACGTCAATAAGGAACAAGACCTTAATATGGAGCATGACCTTAATATTGAGGACGAGCCTAGTGCTGCAGCACATCAAGATGCCACAGTGTCTGACAATGAGGATGAATCTGCTAACCCGATAGATTTTCCTCCGCCTCCGCTTACTCTGGACCGACATGACACCAGTCCCCGTCACATGACTACAGCCGAGATTAAGGAACTTTGGGATCATATCAATAATCGAAAGAAAACGGCTGATGTACAGGAGAATGGAGATGAAGAAGAAGAAACTAAGGTTGAACCACCGGACGAGACAATAGGGGAGTACTATGACAGTGACGGGGATTTACCAGCAGATGATTCCGATGCAGACTAGTGTTGCATGTCTGTGTGCATACTTGTGTCGAACTTATGTGCATGCTCTGTGTGCATGCTTTTGTAGAACTCAATGCATGCCTGTTTGCTTGCTTGTGTTGAACTGATGCGCATGCTCTGTGTGCATGCTTTTGTAGAACTGATGTGCATGCCTGTTTGCATGCTTGTGTTGAACCGATCTGCATGCTTTGTGTGCAGGCACATATGTGAAACTAATGGGCATGCCCTGTGTGCATGCTTTGTGTTGAACTGATGTTTTTTTGGTGTGTCTGTGTGATCTTTCGTGCATTGCTAATATTAACCAGTTATCTTTCGTTAATTGCTAATATTCCATTACTCAACTTCTAGACATCTTTAATCTTACCATCTTTTCATTACACTGCATTCCGGCCTTGATTACTGTCGCTCCACGAAATCCACATGGCCATATTTTAAGCGCACATACATTTTTCATCCCTGGTGATTTCATAACGGTGCACATGGCACCAAGGTGGGGCGCGCGCGGTCCTTGCAGGTCAAATGAGTCAAACTGCAGAGGATGTGGCAGCGCGACGAAAATCTGCGTTTCGTCGAAGGAATATGCGTTCAAGCTGGGCTAATGGACCGGGGACGATAATCCACGATGTAAAATATGCGAAACGTCGCGCGCAGCCGGCCCATTACTGGGAAAACCAAAACGTCGAGAGCAATATCGACTTTCCGGTCGTCCTCGATGGAAACACGCGACGTTATTGGAACGTCGTGGTAGAAACATCATGGATCGCTGGATTTTTGGTAGTGAGTGGTGATCTTGGCTTCTTGAGTGCCTTCTTTCCCCACTTCCTCCAGTTCTTCCTGAATCTCTTGCCTCTTTTCCTTTTCATACTACGATCATGCAACATGAAAAATTTCAGTATAAAATACCGAAATATATTTGAGTAGAGATTATGTCAATAACTTGAGTATAACTCTTATACCTTTTGTGGACTTGCCACTGGTCTTTCAAGAAGGATGATGCCATCATATGATGTACGATGTACATAGATATCCATCTCAGCTGATAAGAGCATTTCGAAGACTTCATTGACTGTCTTCTCCACACCCATCAATTCATAACACGCCACAAAAGCGTAGTAGTATGTTGGTAGTGACCTCAGAAATGTGTCAACTGCTTGATTTTCCGGAATTGGTTTCCCAATGTCCTCAAGCTTCCTGAGTATACTGCAGAACTTAACCTTGTGCTCCCTCATCGAGCCTCCGCTCGATAGTTTGCAAGATCTAAGTTCCCCATTGAATTTGTAGTTAGCAAGACATAACTGATTTGAGAACTGAGCTTTCAAATCTTCCATGAGACAGAAGGGGCGATAGTATGGATAACTGTCGCTAAGCTCAAGACTCATTCTGTCTAGCATAACCAAACCCGCTTGATACTCATATTCCCCCATAGGAGAATAGTCATCTTCTCCTTATGGAACAGGAGTGTCCAGAATATGCTCTAACTCGCGCCTCCTGAGACTTTCTCTCAGCCCGTGAAGCCAATCCGCAAAGATCACGCGTCCCGCAGTCAATTTTCCTAACAACTCATCTTCATGCACAATCTCAATGGGGTCCATTTTCTACAACAAAACAAGTTTATTCAGACTAACAGTTTATTACCAATTTTAATGCACTACTTTAACTCAATTAAATTGAATCTAAGATATGCTCCCACTAAGCCCAATAATCCTCGTGATTGGCGCTAAGTGATTCAGGACCCGATAACTCGACGAAACAAGCATGGATACATCGCATGTCACGTGAACGACCGGTAAGCACTATGCTAGTTGTAGTAGCTACAACTCCTGTTCGTCTTTCGACGTGCGTGTTCCGAACTCATAACTTTGTATGCCAGGACTTCAAGACAACCAACCGATCATGCTGCTGGAACGGTTCGCGCCCGCCTCCCAAACCCTTGGCACACAATACTCATGGAAACATGGCGTACGGCGACAAGCATCTGGTTTGACGGTGGCACAGTTGGAAGAACACGATCTCCTTGATATTTTACTTGAGGATTCACCCTAATAAACGACTACTTGCGCAATCAAGGTGCAAACAACAAAGGATAAACATCACAGACAATTAATAATAATTCATGTGCTTTGGTATAGCCTTTGTTATTCTCCGGAAGTTCTTGGCGCTCGTCCTTGAGGATCACCATCTTCATAATTCCCGGTCACAACAAAATTCCCGAGGGAAAATTGCCGTAGCCAAGAACTCGCCAAGTACTCGCCACCAGCATCATCACCGGCGCCTCCTTCCGGTCCCCGCGACGAACTCTTCTTCGCTTACTTGTCGATGAGGAACTCGGTCAATTGTTTTGGCTTTGGCCATCTTGTTAAAACACCGTAACAAATAGCTATACCAAAACACATTCACACAATCCTGCAAAACCAAGTTAGATGGAACTAACGTTTGTTTGCAAGTTTTACGTGGCTTTGTAGGATCTACGGAAGAACCGTCACTACCTACAAACTGAAGCACGTTTAGGCTAGTTGCTACATTAACTTTGCGGGGTGATTGAGATCCCAACATTACGAAAACGTTGCGAACCCCAATCTAAGCGATCGCACTGCGCGTGGCCCCCGTGAGGCGTCCAACCCTCATGCCATGTCCATTATACAACAACGTCCACAACTATAGGTATAGACCCGAAGCTACTGAAGCACTTCGTTGGCGCCGACGGGCATACTAGGAGCAGCCGGAAAGTCCGCAGATTGCCAGAAGTTCGTGAAGATCTTGCCTATGCCGTCATGGAATATGATGTACAACTTGTTGGGAAGCAACTAAAATAAACTTAATGCAAGAACCATGCAATGCTCGCACCAACATGTGCTCTAGATCAAATCATATCTACGCATAGATCGGCTCTGATACAAATATTGGGTTGCGGGTAAAACTTTAAAAAATTCCGTAACCTTGCCGCCAAGATCTATCTATGAAGATATGCTGCACCCCATAATGCTAGATCCAGAATACTTACAAACACCGTTGCGAAAGATCTTGTGTTTTGTCTAAGTAGATGTCGGTGAAGCCTGATGAAGAATCTCACGTCCACGCCGGGAGGTGAGATTGTTGCCGGTCCGTCATCGAGGAATTGTTCGCACAGCCCTGCCCTAACAGTATCCACACGTACACCGCGCCAACCCGTCGAGCACGTTCGCCGCCTAGAGCTACTAGCACCGACGAAGAGAGACGACCTTTTGGCGTAGTTTAGGTGGTTGATCTAATCAACTAGATTAGATCTATTTGAGAGGATTAGAGACGTCTAATTCTCAACACATGAGATCTATTAGAAAGAGAGAGAACATGCACGGAGGCAATTGCTGTGTCTTAGATTGATTCAACCCATGGGGTTTGGGGTGTTTATATAGTAGGCCAAAGGGGAGGGGTGCTTGGGGAAGGGGTAAGCCCTCCCCTTGTGCCGCCGCACCAAGGAACGGAGGGAGGAGTCCCTCCCCTTCCCCAACTCGGATTGGGAGGAGGAGTAGGACTCCTCCCTTCCCAAACTGCCTCCACCAAAAGGAAAGGGGGAGGAGTCCTTCCCCACCCCAATTCGGATTGGGAGTTGGAGGAGGACTCCTCCTCCCAAACCGACTCCACCTAGTGGGCCTAGCCAACAAGGGTTTCGGCCGGGGGGAGGAGTCCTCCCCCCCCAACTCGGGTTGCCCACCCGCCCCACTAGGGGTGCGGCTGCCCTGTGGGCCCCATGGGCCCACTCGGTAGATCCCTGTTGGTGGGCTCCAAATAAATTTCTTTATTTAATATTTTCCATAATTATTTATTTATTAATTAAATTAATATTTAATTAAATAATATTTTGTCTAATTAATTCTTATTTGAATATTTCCTTTTACAGAATATTTCACTGAATTAATTACTTATCATATAAAACACTTTTATACGATCCGGGACACCCAGTGTCCGCCGACAAAATACTCCGGATAAATATTTCCTTCTTATATAAACCTTCGGATTAAATCCGCTGGTGACATAAACCATTCCTTATCACCCCGGGACATCAGATGTCCGCCTTCTCTCTAATTCAAATCACGATCTCATTACCACTTATACTACAACTTCATTCTCTCAATAAAAGGTTGACTCACAGCTTAAGTGTGTGACCCGAAAGGTTCAACAAACACAAAGACATGTCCAGGAGCTTACCAGACAATAACCAGCATTGGGACCTAGACGGCCGTACTGGCTCCCGTGTGTTTATGAGTGAACGACATAACCTGTGTGTTACTCATTACCCTAATCCCCTTACGTACATGATACCAATGATATCTCGAGATTGAGACAATGTGCTCTAGTGTGATCAAACCATTCGATCATAACACATATATAATTCTCGTAGCAATATCATTCTCTTTTCTCATTCCGTATTTATATTGTCCCGTGATAAATCACGCTGTGTCTGACTAGACGATTGGGTGACAATAATAATACTGAGATGGCCTATAGGATGTATCTCTCCATCGTTTGGAGGAGTAAGTGTCATTCTTGAATAATCTATGTTCCAATACATTACTCTAGTTCACGCCCAAAAGCCACCGTTATGGTCCCCAGTTACGGCCAGACGTTAGGTGACAATCAAAGCATGAGTGTCGAATAAGCGGTCACAAAATATTCTCATAGCAAAGGAATATAGCTAATGATAACTAAACATATGATCAATTGCTACCTTCATCGTTGACGATTAGTCTCTTAGCAAGATCATACAATGGGTCGGTTCAGTACTATTATCATTCCGATAATAAACTCCTATAGTTGGGTGACTTATACAAAGTCCATGATCAGAAAAACATGATCATCAAAGAACAAGATAGGCTAGTCTTAGAGACAAGAGTAGGAACGCTTTTACTTGTTCATATCTCTACACCTGTATTGGAGGTTTTCCTCTTGAACACGTTGTATTTGCTATCCAAGTGCCCAATACAGTTATAGCATAAAGATATAAACATTAATAATAAACTTGGAGATAAATAATAACTAAATTATTATTGTCTCTTGGAAATATCTCCAACACATGAGGGTAACCAGTCAAAGAGAAACTTTGCTCCAATTCAAGAGAGGTACCAACACATGAACAAGAGGTGAGTTGCTGACTCATGCACCTGGTTACAAAGAGGACAAACCAAATGTGGACGCATAGAAAAGGTCCATATCGTCATGCGTGCACGGAAGCCCCAACCCCCATCCACAACTTTCCGACACCTTCGACTCCTCCACAACCAACAAGGGTGTAGTGCATGCGCCAAAACCTCAAGGTTGAGAACACAAGGTCAACCAACTCTAGTGCATGCGCCAAAGCCTCAAGGTTGAGAACACAAGGTCAACCAACTCTAGTGCATGCGCCAAAACCTCAAGGTTGAGAACACAAGGTCAACCAACTCATTGGGACGATAGATGAATTATCAATTGACCTTACATTTTTTCTCCCAAGACAGAACATGAGGATGTTGGATGTATGCCCAAAAGGCAATAAAGTTTAATGTGGCACCCCGCTCTGGCACATATTTCCAGAGAGGCGGTCGCCCCGTGCGCCAGCCCAAGATATCTGGCTACACGTTACGACAATGCAACATAGCGGAAATCATTACACAATCAGGCACAAAGTGCTACAAAAGGTTTACAAGACCATCGTGGCATGACAGAATATCAAGCCAACCTGGCCCAACTCAGATTTTTAACTAGCAGCGGAAGACAAAAATGAGGCAACGGCTTGTAGCGGCTCCACTCCACAGGCATCTGGCTGGGCTACTGATCCTAGCACGCTCTTGCTCCATGTCCTTGCTATGGTAGAAGATGAATCCTCGCCAAAATCTGGCCACAATCACAAGGCCCGTGAGTACATTTGTATGCACTCAGCAAGAATCGCCACTCACTACAAACAATCCAACAAACATGCAACAAGATATACATTGGAAGAAAAATCCTACAACATGGCAAGGTGTACACTAGATACATGACATAAAAGTAGCAGGGCATTGACAACCAAACATGTCATAAGCAAGCAACGGGGGTATTACCAGTACAGAATCCAAGCCAGGTGGGGTTGGATCGTGCACCGGCAATCATACAAAGGGCTTACCTGTGACAAGTAAACGGGTGTACCATTTGGTACCAAGTAACATAACAATATTTATCATCCCTGCTAGGCCCACTGACCTTATCTCTTTTCTCAACTCTCCTAGGCCTTCTGGCCTTATTTTTCCACGTTGGGCATGCACGGTTGATGTTGGCTCAGGCCTAACTCTAGGCTCCCAACGATCACACCGTCACCCCGAAACACGGTAACCATCCACAGCTCAAGTAACATTCCCTGCATCATCTTATTGTTCATTTAGTGAAATCAGGTTGTTCAGCTTTCTTTCAAACCGAACTTATGTTTAACCTCCGGACTCGACAAAGACAATAGTGTGACCGACACTGAACTGTTGTTACATAACCTTGGAACGAGGCTAGACATCCAGATTTGACACTCTCGAGAGGTTGCAGATACCACCCATCTAAGTGCACCACACTAAGCCGATACTTTAGGATATCATCCCTAAGACAAACTCAGCAAGATACACTCACCTGACCGTTCACGCTACCAAGACACTCCCTGTATAGCTACCGACACAACTCTATGTCTTATGACGAAGTGAATCCGGCACGCCCCCAACAGATGAGCGACGCCTAGCTCCGGAACCTTCACAAGGCTAGCCCTGACCACAAAGGTAACCGACTAGTCTTGCCAAAATGGTAGCATCAACGGAGGCTCAATAGGTTACGTAGGTCAAGGCCTGCCCATATGAGCGACAGTGGCAGTGCTTTCGATGTTCAGATTAGTGGCACTATGGACTGACCCTATCGATGTTTGGAGGGTGTTTCATTTAATCAAGTTTCATCATAACAAGTCCAAACAACAGATGTTCCGTCCAACACAACCATCACGATATCATAATAATATATCATCAAACGACAAGACATTAGCAACACAATATTTCAAGAAATAGTAGTTTGTATTGAACGGGCGACTATGGCGCCACCACGTGTCAATGTCCAAAAAGCGTCAATCGGATGACTGTGGCGGAGCTACCTCCGACCAGCGCCTTCTCGTTTAACAAAAGAAAAGAAACGTCAACCGGATGACTACGGCGGAGCTACCTCCGACCAGCGCCTTCTCGTTCGACAAAAGAAAAGAAACGTCAACCGGATGACTACGGCGGAGCTACCTCCGACTAGCGCCTTCTTGTTCGACAAAAGAAAAGAAACGTCAACCGGATGACTACGGTGGAGCTACCTCCGATCAGCGCCTTCTCGTTCGACAAAAGAAAAAGAAACGTCAACCGGATGAGTGTGGCGGAGCTACCTCCGACCAGCGCCTTCACAGATCAACTAGTTGGTTAGCGTCGACCGGGTGACTGTGGCAGAGATACCTCCGACCAGCGCCATCGCAGATCGACGTTAATATTTTAGTGAGACGGCGGCGGTTCCCCAGTCCAGTGTCTCAAGAATGATGTGTGTTTGATAAACATTAACAATACATAATATAACCAAGCAAGTGCAATAAATCAATATGCAACATGATATGCAACATGGCAGGAGCAATATTACAAGTTTCATATTAAACATGAACAACAATCGGACATGCATAAATATAACAGTAGACAGACAAAAACATAAACACCCGGCCTGGTAATAAGAAAATAAACAAACAAACACTATTGGGCTGCTCATAGCAAGGGGTTAGCTTGCCTTCGAAGACGGGGATCCACCGGGTTTGGAAAGGTCGGGGTGATTCCGCGGCGTAGGGCAGCGATAGCCCCATTCCACGGACTCCGGGATGTATGTAGATAAGGGCACCCCATAGAACTATTTTGGAACAAGATGAAATCAGTACCACCGGAAAGATCTCGTCGAGACGAAGATTTAGGAGTTTGAATCACTCCAAGCGGAGCTACGGTTTAAAAGTTTTGGACGTTTGAAAAACTGTCCAGCAGGAAAAGAAAAACAGACGCGCGGGAAAAAAACAGACGGGCCGCGTCGCCCATGCGACATGGGCCGTGGGTGGGCCGTCGCGCGCCGCGCGCGCGCGCACGCCTGGCTGGGCCGCTGGCAGGTCGCGGGCTGCCGCGCCTTAGCAGGCCGAAACGGTACGTAACGGGAGGAAGAGAGAAAAAAAGACAAGAACGGATCGATGCTTGTGTTCCTCCTCTGGACACGCACGGGAGCAAGCAGGGGAGGGCCGGGGACGGCCAGAGACTCGCCGGGAGGGTCGGCTAGCGGTGGGGGACGGCCCGAAGGCGGTGTACCGTGGCCAGGGGAGGAGGGCTAGGAGCGCGGGGTGGCTTGAGGGCTCGAGTCCATCCTCGACATGGTCACGACGACCATGGCCGAAGCCCGAGCTCGGTTTCCTCTGCCGAAAGAAACGTGGGGAGGCTCAGGGGAGGGGAGGGTGATGTATGCCTACGAGGGAGGGCTCGAGGTGCTCATATATAGACCAGAGGGGAGGGGAGGTGGGTGTGTGGCCGGTGCGGCCATTAATGGCGCCGTGAGGTCACGGCTTACGCTCCTCCGGCTACAGGGGCGGTGCTGCGCTAGGTGCTTACGCACGACGGCCACAGGCGGCGCAGGAGACACAGAGATGAAGGGAAGGGTAGGGCAGGGAGAGTAGGGCACCAGGGAGAAGCTCCCGCAAAGAATCCACCACGGCGCTGTTCCGTCGGTGGAGGGGATAAGAGCGGCTCCGGTCCGAGCTAGGGGAGCAGGAGAGGTGCAGCTTCTGCTCGCTTGGTCTGGAACCGAGGAACAGCAAAGGGGACCCGAGGAACAGAGGAGGTCGTCGGCGGGTGGATGCCGGCCAGTGCGCGCCCAGGCGTCTGGAGCGCGCCGCGAGCGGCATGGCCATGCCACGGGGTCAAGCGTGGTGCAACGACCAACAAATCATACCACCGTGATCCCCACAAGAACACCAACTCGCCCAAGCAGGAATCCCTCCAGAACTCACTACTTTGCAGACTAGATTTTCCAGAAAACCTAATGCACAGAAGGTGCTCGATGAAAGGAAGAAGGACTTCCACTATCCCAATGGAGCTAGGATTTTTGCAGGTGATGTTCTACTGGGATGTGAGCAATGTGGTCTAGTTTCACTCAATTTGGAGAAGATTTCATGTGTAAACATTTTCGGGTTTCGAAAATGGCAGAAGGTGTTCGATGGATGGTCTACAAGACAAAGTTGGTCCAAATGATCCCAAATTTTCACCACTGGGTTTATTTGGTACAAGGGGTGTGTCCAAGGAGTTTGAGCTCATTTGGCTACTGGAAAATTGGGTTTCGACAAGATGTCCAAAAATTGGCGTGTTGGCACGATCAAGGCAAAGTGATTTTTCACACTTCACCTTGGGGTGATTTTCTGGATTTGGGTGTCTATGGACCATGTGGTCAAGGTGATCAAGTCCCATGTTCATAGGATTTGTCTAGGTATAGGTTTGCTTGAAGATTTCAAAAAGGCATGAAAATGGCCTTACAAAGGAAGTAGGTCAAAAGTTGCTCAAATGGGTTTGGCTCCAAAATATGAAGTGTAGGGAATGCAAAAATAATCATACCCTGAATTTATCAGAATTTATGGAGATGCATAGCTTGACTCAAACATTTCTGGATCAGAAATGGCATTTTGGAGAATAGTGCCCAACTTGGAAATATTGCATTGAAGTATGCAATATTTTTGCATGGATTGACTTTATATGGATATGGGAGTCCTCTGGTATTTTTAGCGGAATTTTTCTAGCTATGGAAATAGGCTTTCCTTTGGTGGGTGGAGAAAAGGATTTAAAAGGTTCGATAATTAGGGCTAGGGTTTTCGGGAGAAAACCTAAGCATCAAAATTATCACGGGTGTTGGAGTGGTTCGTGGATCACTGGGAAATTCTTGAAGGAGCAATTCCCAAGTTAATTCATCCTCAAAGATTTGAAGAAAAATTTAGGATAAGAGGAAAAAGTTTTTCAGGTGTCGGAAAACACCACTAAAATTAGGTTTGAATTTTCGGGTGTTACATTTAACATCTGATTCATAATTATGCTTCATGATTCTATGCTATAACTGCGGTGACTCCTGAATATGTGATTCAGAGGAAAACTCACTCGCACGTGTGGAAACATGAACAGAATAAAGTATACCCTAGTCTTGCCTTTTAGACTAATTCATTGATTGCTAGAGACCACGTTTTCCAGGTCTGGGACATTGTTTATGTCAGCATCAATGAGTGGCATATTGTTGGTGGAAACAATATGGCTGGGTAGACCCAAATCGTTGATATGCTAAGAAAGATTCCAAAGTGTCTTTTTGTCCTTAGTGCAATATCGCAGATGGTTATTATAAGTCATGTCCATTGACCATGAGGTTATTAGGGTTTGTGTATACTGGAAGAGTTACTTTGGCTCTGTCAACGGCACGGCCGTAACTGGGTGTCAAAACGGCAGTCTCTGGGTAACTCCAAGGTATGCATAATACCTAATGTTCCAAGATGGGAAATTACTCCTCTGTCAAAAGAGAGATACTTCCAGGGCCCACTCGGTATGTATGATATCCAATATGTTCTGCAGACAATGCATGATGAAGTTACATCATGTGGGATATCGGATTACGGGAACGAGAAAAGGAAATTTACCGGTAACGAGATAGACGGAGATATAGTGAATCAATGATTGATTCATGGAAATATCAGGAATACTTTATCTCGGGTAATTTCACTATCGCGAGTAATGGGAATGAGGAATTAATAATCAACAGGTTCAACAGAGTGTCCTTCGTATAACGGTAGCAGTTATTCAGGTAGCCCATGTACCTGACCCTGGCCGGTGATTAGATGGAAACATCTAATTATAGCTACACGTTATCGAACCTGTAGGGTAACACGCTTAAGTCACACTAGTAGGGAAGTGCCTTTCTGTGGATCACTTTTTGTGGCGCACCAAGTAGCCATGCGCCACAAAAAAAATCTGTGGCGCACCAGGCCACATGCGCCACAGAAATGTCACTTTCTGTGGCGCACCTTGCCATGTGCGCCACAAAATGTGACTTTCTATGGCGCATGGGGAGTGTGCGCCACAGAAATGTGACTTTCTGTGGCGCACATGGTCTGGTGCGCCACAGAAAGTGACATTTCTGTGGCGCATGTAGTCTGGTGCGCCACAGAAAGTGACATTTCTGTGGCGCATGTGCTCCATGCGCCACAGAAAGTCACAGAATCTTGCACTTTTCTGTGGCGCATGGGCCGTGCGCCACAGAAATAATATTTTTGTGGCGAGGATTTAGTGGCGCACCCACCATGCGCCACAGAAAGGCTTTTTGGTGCGCCACTAAAAGGCCTTTCCCTACTAGTGTCAGTTCTAGTTTGTTGTGTATATGGTTGGTCTGGATACCGAGAGAGTATCACCGGAATGGTTTCTGCGTGGTAGATAATATCTTTATCAGAGAGATTGGATTATGCAGACACTAGGTGTCTCGGAGTGATAGAAGTCGCTATCACAAGTCGGATTTATTCCGAAGGTTTATATAAGAGAGGAAATATTTATCCGGAGTATTTTGTCGGCGGACACTAGGTGTCCCGGATCATGTAAAAGTGTTTTATATGATAAGTAATTAATTTAGGGAATATTCTGTAAAAGGAAATATTCAAATAAAAATTAATTAGACAAAATATTATTTAATTAAATATTAATTGGGCCGCACCCCCACAAGGGGCGGGTGGGCCAGGCGCATCAAGGGGGAAGTTCCCCCTTGGCCGAACCCTACTTGGGCCCTAAGGACCATTGGGGGAGGCGGTTTGGGGGGACCTTGTTGGACAAGGACTCCTCCCCCCCAAACCGAATTGGGTGGGGAGTTGGAGTCCAACTCCAATTCTCCCCCCCCCCATGTAGTGCGCATCAAGGAAAGGAGGGGGAAGGTGAGTTGGAGTCCATCTCCAACTCCCCCTCCCAAACCGAATTGGGCTAGAGATCTTTCCCCTTGCCCATGCACCTCCACCCTTTGGCCATCTATATAAACCCCCACCCCCTCCTATTTGGAGACACACAAGTTTAGATCTCTTCTTGTTGGTTTAGAGGAAACCTCTAAATATTTAGAGGGATCCTCTCCGATTAGATTAGATCTAGATCTCTAATCTCTCTCTCCCTCCTTCTCATGTGTTGAGATCTCCACCTTCATATACACTAGCGGTGAGTGCTTCAAGTGTGGACGGCGATGCCTTGCTGGACTAGATCGGATGTACGTGTGCGAAACTCAGAGGGGTGATCCGTTGAGAAACGGTTGACTCTATCTCACTCTGTTGGATCAAGGCGGGACGCGAGGAGTCTATGATGTTCTCTCGGCTAGGCTTAGCCGAGGGAGTTCTTCCACAAGCTTCATCAACGTCGTCATCGACATCTCTTCCGCTTCAACGGTGTCGGTAACGATTTACAGTTGGATCAAATATGCATGTCTTGCACTTGTATCTTCATAGTAGATCTTGGTTGTTGCGTAGTTGGCAAAATTTTTGTTTCCATGCACGCAACCCAATAGAGGACACCCCATACCATACTCAAAGTAAGTTCCAGCGTAGGTCACGAGTACTCGAGTAGGTTGTTTATCGTTTTCGTGGAAAAGAGGGCCCCCCACGCCGACGTCACGCTCGGCCTCCACTACAAGGGCTGCAGCGAAAACAAGGTGGCATGGAGATCTTTGTCAAGACTTGGGGATGAGGATGTATTTTCCCTTCGCCGGCACCAACAGTGCTGTGCGAACGACCACCCGCCATGATGGCCACAAAAGATCTCGCATGGTCCTGAGTCGGTCCGCGCACGGTCCCAAGGTGAAAGGACAAGGATGTCACCTGGGGGGGGGGGTGAATAGGCGAATAAAACTTTTCATGGTTAGGCTTGATAAATGCGGAATAAAACAAGGTATTTTAATTTAACAAGCATACAACCTAAATATACTAGGCTCAGCTATGTGCACCAACAACTTATGCTAAGCAAGACAAGCAACAAGGTGATAGCAAGATATAAGACTTCAAGCACGAAGCCTATCACAATGTAAATTGCATAAGTAAAGAGCTCGGGTACAGAAATAACCGAGGCACACGGAGACGATGATGTATTCCCGAGTTCCTCCTTTTTAGGGGAGTACGTCTTGTTGGAGGGGTGTGAGTTTCAAACTCAAACGCCACAAATGGCCTCACCCTATTCTCCGATGAACTTTGCCCAAAAGCTCGGTTCACCTTCCACTATTGATTTCCTTTTGGGCGGAAATCGAGTCCCTTACAACAATCTTGAGGCACAACCCACAAAAGTATTGGATCTCCCAAGTGACCACAAAATGTCTCAAACACCACAATGGCGTTTAGGGTCCAAAGACCCAAGAGTAACAAGCTCACGAACTTTCAGTTCCACGAATCCTCGTGGAGAGCACAAACCGATGCACAAATGCAATGGCAAGAACACTAGAATTGCTCAAGTCCTTCACTCCCAAATCCCACCAAAAGCAACTAATGCTTGTGGGGGAGAAGAGAGGAAGAACAAAGAAGAGAACCACACAAGAACTCCAAGATCAAGATCTACTAGGTTCCCCTCACTTAGAGGAGAGATGGATTGGTGGAATTATAGATCTAGATCTCCTCTCACTTTTCCCTCAAAGATATGCAAGAATCATGGGAGGAATTGTGAGAGGGGCAAGCTTTCCAAGGTCAACAATGGAGGTGAGAGAGGGGGGAAATTTCGTGCTTGGAAGAGCTACCCACTTTGGGGAAGAAGGGGGTCTTTTATAGGTCCCCACGAAAAATAGCCGTTGCAGGAAAACTGGGGCCGGAATATTCCGGCCCAGAAATGAAATGTCCGGCCCAAATGTCCGCCCCCGGGAATATCCGGCCCAAGAAACAAAAGGTCCGGCCCAAAGGTCTGGTTTTTCCAGAGACTCGCAAAACTGGCTGGAAGCTGGTCCTTAGCCGAAAATCCAATAACTTTCTCGTCCGGACTCCGTTTTCGATGATCTTAGGCTTCTTGAACTCGTAACAAAGATTACTATAAGATCATGCAGAGAAATGTCGTAGTCCATCATGTGAGGAGGAATCCACAAGGAGAGAGTTTGACCTCTCTATAAAAGACAAACCGGTAAAACCTCCAACAACAAAACGCAACAAGATATTCGAATGAAATCCGTTTTTGATGAACTAAAACTTGGTATGGAGATGAACAAAAGCTCTAAATCCTGACAAGGATAAAAGCCAAATAAGAACCAAGAAAGATGATATGCAAGCATGCAAATGTTTGAGTTCTCCACAAAGATGCGATCAATTTACTCACTTGAGAGCCCCTCTTGATAGTGCGGCATCTATCCTATAACCCGGTCTCCGAACTAACAACATGAGAACGGTAAAATAGAAACCTGATCAAGATCATACCATTGCCTTGCGCATTCCACTTGAGTTAGATGATGATGATCTTGACTCTCTCAAGTTGGAACACCTTACTTGATCATGCTTGCTAGCACATGCTTGATGAAGACTTCTCCAAATACTCCCCATACCCCATTATGGGAGAGTCTCGTTTAACTCCGTCTTCATGTATCCATTGCAAGATTCAATCAAATGATATCTTTCGAGATGGATCATACTGAACTTGCACTTCATCTTCTTCTCTTGACATATAGGATGGCTTGGAGATAAACATGAATGTTTCCTCAATCTTCTTTTTCCAAGCCATACTTTACCATGTAAGCTTCCAGAGTCCAACACATGAATTCCTTTCTTTTCCTATGGACAAGATCTGCAAGGATATCTCAATGCAAATATTAGTCCATAAGGATTGTCATTAATTACCAAAAACACGCATGGGGGCAACATGCACTTTCACAAGGGCGCCTGCACGCCGCACGAGGCACGGGAAGCCCCAACCAGCGTTGAGCGGAGCCCTACGGACAAGACATGCCACGGCAGGCCTGCGCCCATGCAATCCATCATTACCTTTTGCAGGCGGCAGAGGTTGACACGTCTTGTCGGACAAGCCTGCGCGCCGCGCGCACTCGAGGTGTCATCATCACAAGACGCCAACAGGACCCGACGGAAGATTCCCCTCCACGCCACCTCCTGCTGGCACCGCCCCCGGTGCCCAACGCACCGCTTCCACGTGTAGACACGCCTCTGTGGATAACCCCTTGTACTATAAAACGAGGTCCTAGGCAATCAATAGATGGGAGGAAAAACGGAAACTCGATCATCTCATTTTTTTTGACGCTGTTACCGTAGGGGAAACCCCTACGGTGTAGATTTTATATTAATAGGAAAAAAACCAGAGGTTTTCCCCTTAGAGTTTTACAACCAAACAGCCGTCAAAAAATCCCTTTTAACCTCCACAATATCCACCATAAACAAGGCATGCAGGATATAGGGTGTTACGGCTTCGGGCGAACCTGGGTAAATCCTTGAGTCCCTTGTGTGTGATCGTGAGAGCTCGGTAAGGAAGAGAGGTAGCGAGAATCCCCCGTCGAAATCCTGGTTCGTGTTGCGCCCCTTTGTCAAATCTACAAAGGGAGTGATTCCCACTCCCGATTTCTAAGAGGTAGTGAAAATGCCCCATCGAAAGCTTGGTTCGTGTTGCACCCCTTTGTCGAAGCTACAAAGGGAGTGATCCCCACTCCCGGTGTCCATTTTCTAGGACGCAACATTGTGAGTTTGCTTGTGTGCTTACTTCGTCACTCACAGGCGGACAACGGTACCTGACCAAGTTCGGATACATGTGCAGGCAGGCATGAAGGTCAAAGATCCCGGCACAAGAACACGGTGGATGGGTGATGGGTCCTAACTAACCCAAACACAGCTAAAGTAACTCAATAAGACATGCGACTTCTTGCTCTGGCCTGCATTTTTTTCTCTCTTTGAGTGAAAAAAAAGGTGTAACGTACCTGCACTTAAAATATGGCAAGGTACCTGTGTATAGTGCAAACCCCTGGATCGTTTCATTTGCACACACAGTTTAAGATGTAGTATCACAACAAAGTATCATTATTATCGAATGATCCAGACTTGGTAAAATATTCATTACAACTTGCATAGCATATAGCTAGCTTGAAAGAGTAAAGCAGCGGAAATAATAATCTTCATGGAGTCCTCATCCTTTGCATGTGCCACAGGCGAAAAACATGTTGGTTGCAGACTCGAAACCCTTAACGAAACTCACTCGTCGTCAGAACAATCTGCAACAAATAAAATTTTGCAACAGAGTGGGTCAGATACCATTAAAAATGGATCTGGCAAGTGACACTATGTGGACACTTAATGGAATAACTCTAATAACCTATATGCATATTTGGCTGGTGGAGTTCAAGGCTGTTTTGCATAAAAGCCAATTTTTCCTGTCTCTTTATAAAACACTTTTCTTTTGTCAAAACAGGTATGGCAGGAAAACCACCCTCTTGTCTACCTTTATTCAACCTTCAATATTTTAACTTAAGAAATTGGAATGTCGGGAGCCTCCGTTGTCGTCCTTGATCAGCTGCTCAAATTGTCCGTAACCGGGGACACGGCTAAGTACTTAGATTTAACTCTCGAGAGGTTGTGCACTTTCACCACGAGACCCAACAAACCCAAACTATCCTCAAGCACTCAATTTGTGCTAAGGAAAAGGAGAGAGTTGAGACGAGACCATTGGGAAACAGTCCCCTGTTCCTCTGGCAGACCCATACAGACATTCATCCGCTAAGACCTGCCGGAATCAGGTTCCTATAACTTAGTCAAGGCAGAGCCATAATACCAAGTGGCTGCACTGGAAGCTTCTTCACTTAGACAAAACATTGGTCCCTTTAATACCCTGGGTGGCAACCACAAGTGACCATCCCTTAGAGGTCACCCCTAAGAGATGACACTCAACCTTTCCATCATCTTTTCATAACCAAGTCCACCCAGGTGATAAATTACTTACTAGAATTTAGCTTTAAAGAAAACACATTTGCTTAGCATCCAATAATCTACTAAGTTATCAAAAGGGGTTCTAGACACAACTAGAGTAAAGGTATAGTGGGTTGAGCATATAGCAATAATACTATCCAACACATGCATATAAAGAAATACACTAAGTAATGCATATAAAAATACTTAGGAAATTTATGGGGGTGTGCCACTTGCCTTGGCAAACAGAAGTGTAGTAGTAGCAGTTGCAACCACTTTCGTCTCTCTCCGGAATTTCTAACAAGTCAAACAAATCACAAATAAACATACAATCATAAATGCAACACTTAGAAAAATATGACATGCAGGATGATACAAAGAAATGTGGTATGAAAGACAAGCAAAACAAAATAAGGAGAGACAACAAAATAACATTATCCCATTCAACTAAGGCAAGGTCAAGGTAAAGTAAAATAAATTTGATAAAACCACCACTTGAAGGTTGTAAAGCTACTCTAAGTCTTCACAAGTTTGGTCTTCAAATAATCTTCAACTCCTTTGCAGCTTCATTGATCTTTAAATAGCACTCTTTGAACTTAGTCTTAAACACCAAGGACTTGGCCTTTGTCCAAAGTGAGACAAAAATAGAAAGAAAGAAGACAGAAAGAAAATAAGTAATTGGTCTTCTAAAATTCTTCTCCTTGCTTCATTGTAGTTTTACTTGATGTGATGACTTCATTGCACTTTGTGGCCTTGTTGATTCTGAAGACTTGATGATGTTGACAGAAGGTCGATCTTGAATATAACTTAGCCACCATGAAGTTCAAGATAGGGAGAAGGAAAGAGAGAATGGGAAGAAAGACTTAGAAATTGTAGCTGGTTGGTCTTCATGAACTTTCTCTTGATTTCTTCTAAGTCCTCTCTTCTTGGAGATGCTTCTGGAGTCTTGTTTTCATGCTAAGTCCTTCTTTGATTTCCACTAGGAGAGTCAAAAGAGCTAACATGCATCCTCCGAAACTTCTAAGGAGGCAAGTCATGTGAAATTATAAAATAATACTAAGGACTTAATTATGCATGCCATGTTTATGTAAATGCTCTAAGGAAATGC
Organism: Poa pratensis; assembly: GCA_947311845.1. Taxonomy (NCBI): domain Eukaryota; kingdom Viridiplantae; phylum Streptophyta; class Magnoliopsida; order Poales; family Poaceae; genus Poa; species Poa pratensis. The sequence goes on along the minus strand of CAMZMU010000117.1, from coordinate 81,935,972 downwards.
AAGCAAACAAGATGGTCCAAAAATGACTAAGGACCAAGGTCACAACATAAGATTCGAAATTTCCACTAAGGGAAATAAAGGTTAAGACAATAAGTCAAAAATAATCCTAAGGAAAAGTAAACCAATTAAGAGGTGCTAATTTTTGCTAAGGAAAAGTATTATTAAAATTTTATCCAAATAATTTCTAAGGAAGAAATAACACTTTTGTGGGAGAGGTGGAATATTTCTAAGTTATTTTGCATCTAACATGGTCATACTGACTTAGCTAAATTTTCTTGTCGAAAATAATGTGGAGAACAAATTTTAATATACTTTACTTATTAAAATAACACCTAAAAACAATAAAAACAAAATACAAGCAAAAACATAGAAAAACACTTCTACAAAAATACTAGAGCAATTCTACGGCCATAACTTAGACAAACAAAATTAATGCAAAAGAGTTTGCTCAAAAATCAATTTTTATAATTAAGTTATAGCCAAAATATCAATTAAACCACTTTTTAAAATTGTCTAAATTAATTTCGTCGAAACCTTAAACTAAGCATATAGAAAGTTTCTACACATTATAAGCTTTCCAAAAATATAAATTTCATAAATTTTGGATAAACGAGTAAAAATTAATAATGAATCTAATTTGCAGGGACCTATTCGTGATACGCAGGGCCTAAACGGTGCAGAAAACTGGAAAAGATCCTCGCGCTGAAGTCCCTGGCGACGTGGCGTCTTCTGATTCGTGCGGATCTTCTCGCGGGCAGAAGTGGGCGCGGGCGGACGGACGCGGACGGACGGCTTCGCGGACGACTTCGTGACGTGGCGTCTTCTCATTGGTTGATACCCCTTCGCGTCAAGTTCTAATCTACACCGCCTAAAATCGATCCAACGGCTCTGATCCAATGACCATATCTGAACGGCGCTAGGTCGCCGGAGTAACTCCGGTGCGGTGGCGCCATAGACGGTCGTGCACGGACTCGACGAGTTACGGCCTACCGAGTCGAGGGGATCATACCACGGGATGAGGGAGGTCACGGCGAAGCAGATGGCGAGGACGGCGTGGTCGTTTGCTTCCTGGAGCGGCCTGCGGAGGCGACCGGAGGTGCGTCGGCGGAGAAGACCTTCGGGTCGAGGATGCGCTGCTCGTTTCCGTGCACATAAAAGTACGGGACCAGGTCAGGAAGGTGGGCGACGAATAAATAAGAAGAAAGGAGGCAACGGGGAGGCGAGAAGTTGTCTGGGCTCACCGGAATCGTGTCTGGACGGCGGCGGCAATGGCGGCACAGCGGGGTTCAATACGGGCAGCCTGGGGGCTTACGCGCTAGGGTTTCTTGGGGGTTTTGGAGTGCGGGGTTGGGGGATTATATAGGCGAGAGATACAAGCGTATCTCGTAGTAAATCAAACGGATTTTGATCCGAAATTTGTTAGGGTTCGGGAGATTTTCTTGCGGGAGAGGTTGAAGGCGATGATGTCATCGCTGGCGTCATCGGTGGGACCCACCTGGCAGTGAGAGAAAGGGAGGTGGGCTGCTGCTGGGCTGCTGTCTTCTGCACGCGCGGTAGAGAAGAGGTATAGAAGTTGGGCTTCGGCCCAATTAGCTAGGGTTCCCTTTTTTTTTGTTCAAAAGCTTTTCTTTTCTTTTCCTAAGAACTTTAATAACTTTTTAAATACAAAACCAAATTAAGTCAAACCAATTTCTATAGTTTTTTAAAAACCAACTCTTTAATTTGAAAACCTCAAATAATATTTTCCAAAACATTTTGTCTACTAAATTTTTGAAATATGTTTAAATGAATTTTGGACATATTAATGTCTTTTGAAAACTATAGGGTTTTATAAGTTCCTTTTGAAATTATATTTTAAACCAAAGCAAAATATGAGTAATATGATTAATATCACTCAATAAAATAATTTTGTATAAAACTCAAATAGTTTAAAAGGGATTTGATAAATCAAAATGATTTCAGAACTCATTTTAAAATCCAAATAAACATTTTCTTTTAAAAGCAAAACTATAAATTTGAAAATAGGGAATAGGTAAGTAATAGAATAATTCCCATACAAACAAACAATTTACACCCAAACACACCTTTTCAAATAGAAATCATTTTGATTTCCAAACTAAGTTTTTAATAAACAATATGACACTTGATGTCAAAATTTAAAATAGGTTTTAGAACAAACAATTGTGGCTTAAGTAGATCTTAAATACCTCAAGATAAACATTTACAATTATTTATATTGCAATAGATTCAAACAATTTGACAAGCAACTCTATCAGAACAAAACATTCATAAAAATCAGAAGAAAACTTGGAGCATTCTTTGCTCTACTAATATATTTTCTTAAATATGTTTTCAAGTGGAATTATTATTCCAACTTTTGAAATATCCAAATGCAACCAATGCTATATGATGATGAATGTATGCATGAATTTTCTTTTCAAAGCAAAATACATAATAGTTTTCAAAAGTTTTAAATTTTTCTGATTTTTCAACTTTTTGAGAAACTAGGGATGTTACAGACTACCACCCTTAAAAGGAATCTCGTCCCGAGATTCGGAAAGGCTAGCAAAAGGTTGTGACTAGGATAACTCGGTGGCTACCACCCTTAAAAGAGATCTGCGTTGGTATTTAAATTCCAATGGCCAAAATTACAACCTTATCACCATTACATTGACTCTGGTCCTACTTGGCTAAACTTCTCCTGAAGTTTCTCTGGGTGCCTTCATTCCTGGTTTTATTTTGATATCTGATCCGCTTTTTATCTGGTGTGGTGAGCGTGACCGCTTTATTGACTTGATCAATCTGACCATCATATTTAGATATCCAGTCCTTGCCTATGATTATATCAAAGCCTTGTAGGTCCAGCACAAACAACTCACTTGGGAAGTTATGTGTCTCAATTCCCAAGGTCATGTTTTGGCATACAGTGTTTGCTGGCATTTTTCCTTCTGTAGAGCTTACCCGGATAGGTCTCCTAAGTCCTCGATTGGGGATCTTATTTTTACTCACAAAGTCCTTTGATATGAAGGAATGTGTTGCTTCAATATCAAAAAGTACTAAGGCAGGATAAGAGTTGATCATCAATCCTACGATGAATGGGTCTGGTTTCTTGAGAACTCTCTCTATGTTTATAGAAAACACATGCCCCTTTCGAAACTGAATTGGCTTGGTCCCATTGCCAGTCTTCTTTTCTGGACAGCGGTGGGAGTAGTGTCCCATTTTCTTGCATTTGAAACACTCTACCCGACTGAGGTCCTTCTTATTGGGTTTTGGGTGAAGATTCTGACTACTGTTTACTCCCATAAGGTGCTCATCTTCGAGGTCATAAACTTCTTCAGTATAAGCGGGGCTATGGTGACCATGGTTGAGGTGGTGGTCATCCTCTTCATGCAAGCCGTGTTCATTAATATTACGACAATGGTGGTTATGGTCTTCATGGTGGTTGGACTCATAACAAACATGTTCCTCATGTGAAGTGCTCCATTCCTGCTCTGATGCTGAGTGATGGTTTTCCAATTCCTGCTTCCTCTTCTTGCTTGCATGTTGCTTCATTCTGCCTTCCAGGGTTATAGCTTTGTCAATCAGTGACCGGTAGTCAGGGGCATGGGCAATTGTTAAATAAATGGCTAATTTACCATCCAGACCATTTAGAAATCTCTTCCTCCTTTTGTCATCTGTATCAACCTCATCCGGTGCATAACGCGCTAGGTTATTGAACTCATTCATGTATTCATCTAGAGTTCGATCACCTTGTCGAAGGTCGAGGAATTCCTCCTTCTTTAGATTCATCAGTCCTGATGACATATGTGCAGCACGAAATCCTTCTTGGAACAAATCCCATGTCATCTCTTCAATGGGGTAAGTGATCTGGTAGCTGTCCCACCAGTTTGCTGCAGGTCCTTCAGTAGATATGCCGTGAGTCTAACCTTCTCAGCATTCGTGCATCCAATTGTGACTAAATCCTTACTTACTGAACGTAGCCAATCGTCAGCCAAAATAGGTTCAGTAGTACTTGAGAATTTCCTTGGTCTAAGCTTCAAGAATTTGGTCAGCATATCCACTTGAGATGGGGGTGGTGCTGGAATGTCCTTGGTGTCTTCTTGGTTTTGGTTCATTAACAAGCTCAACTGATTCTGTGCTTCTATGATTTGATTTGTCATTGTCTTCAAATCAATGTTGGGGCTTTGGCGAGGCATCTGTTTGAGTTTAGCATAGATGAGTAAAAGATAGATAGATGCTAGGGGAGAATCCTACCCAACACAGCAGAAAGTCAAACATCTTACAAACAACATCTAACCAACAAAAACCACAAGGTTCAAAACACAGAAAAACAATCTAGTATTGGCATACCACCTAAGTTGGTATGATCAATACCCTAACACGATGTCGTTGTTCTAATAAGGTGGTAGTTTCTAGTCTACCTCCATCTTGAGTGCTTCAAGTTCTTCTTCAGTTTTCTTCAAAATCTTCTAAGTGCTTGAACTCATAATCTGATTTCTTCAATGATCTTCCATGTAGGTAGTGCTTCATGTTGAGTCATAGCATTTCTCCATGAAGTATTTATACTTACTCTTGGTCATCACCAAACATGTCTTCATGGATACAAGGAGGTAGGTCATCTAGAATAAGATAAGAATTTTCTAGAAGGTTGATAGTAGATGAGAGTACTAGAAAGGATAAAATGAAAAGTTTTGTTTTTGTAACCTGAATAAAAATAGATTTTAATCCTGTGGTCAAACATACTTCTATCCATGCCTAGGGTCTCGAATCTACAGGCAACACAGTGCTCTGATACCATCTGTAGCGTACCTGCACTTAAAATATGGCAAGGTACCTGTGTATAGTGCAAACCCCTGGATCGTTTCATTTGCACACACAGTTTAAGATGTAGTATCACAACAAAGTATCATTATTACATCGAATGATCCAGACTTGGTAAAATATTCATTACAACTTGCATAGCATATAGCTAGCTTGAAAGAGTAAAGCAGCGGAAATAATAATCTTCATGGAGTCCTCATCCTTTGCATGTGCCACAGGCGAAAAACATGTTGGTTGCAGACTCGAAACCCTTAACGAAACTCACTCGTCGTCAGAACAATCTGCAACAAATAAAATTTTGCAACAGAGTGGGTCAGATACCATTAAAAATGGATCTGGCAAGTGACACTATGTGGACACTTAATGGAATAACTCTAATAACCTATATGCATATTTGGCTGGTGGAGTTCAAGGCTGTTTTGCATAAAAGCCAATTTTTCCTGTCTCTTTATAAAACACTTTTCTTTTGTCAAAACAGGTATGGCATGAAAACCACCCTCTTGTCTACCTTTATTCAACCTTCAATATTTTAACTTAAGAAATTGGAATGTCGGGAGCCTCCGTTGTCGTCCTTGATCAGCTGCTCAAATTGTCCGTAACCGGGGACACGGCTAAGTACTTAGATTTAACTCTCGAGAGGTTGTGCACTTTCACCACGAGACCCAACAAACCCAAACTATCCTCAAGCACTCAATTTGTGCTAAGGAAAAGGAGAGAGTTGAGACGAGACCATTGGGAAACAGTCCCCTGTTCCTCTGGCAGACCCATACAGACATTCATCCGCTAAGACCTGCCGGAATCAGGTTCCTATAACTTAGTCAAGGCAGAGCCATAATACCAAGTGGCTGCACTGGAAGCTTCTTCACTTAGACAAAACATTGGTCCCTTTAATACCCTGGGTGGCAACCACAAGTGACCATCCCTTAGAGGTCACCCCTAAGAGATGACACTCAACCTTTCCATCATCTTTTCATAACCAAGTCCACCCAGGTGATAAATTACTTACTAGAATTTAGCTTTAAAGAAAACACATTTGCTTAGCATCCAATAATCTACTAAGTTATCAAAAGGGGTTCTAGACACAACTAGAGTAAAGGTATAGTGGGTTGAGCATATAGCAATAATACTATCCAACACATGCATATAAAGAAATACACTAAGTAATGCATATAAAAATACTTAGGAAATTTATGGGGGTGTGCCACTTGCCTTGGCAAACAGAAGTGTAGTAGTAGCAGTTGCAACCACTTTCGTCTCTCTCCGGAATTTCTAACAAGTCAAACAAATCACAAATAAACATACAATCATAAATGCAACACTTAGAAAAATATGACATGCAGATGCAGGATGATACAAAGAAATGTGGTATGAAAGACAAGCAAAACAAAATAAGGGAGAGACAACAAAATAACATTATCCCATTCAACTAAGGCAAGGTCAAGGTAAAGTAAAATAAATTTGATAAAACCACCACTTGAAGGTTGTAAAGCTACTCTAAGTCTTCACAAGTTTGGTCTTCAAATAATCTTCAACTCCTTTGCAGCTTCATTGATCTTTAAATAGCACTCTTTGAACTTAGTCTTAAACACCAAGGACTTGGCCTTTGTCCAAAGTGAGACAAAAATAGAAAGAAAGAAGACAGAAAGAAAATAAGTAATTGGTCTTCTAAAATTCTTCTCCTTGCTTCATTGTAGTTTTACTTGATGTGATGACTTCATTGCACTTTGTGGCCTTGTTGATTCTGAAGACTTGATGATGTTGACAGAAGGTCGATCTTGAATATAACTTAGCCACCATGAAGTTCAAGATAGGGAGAAGGAAAGAGAGAATGGGAAGAAAGACTTAGAAATTGTAGCTGGTTGGTCTTCATGAACTTTCTCTTGATTTCTTCTAAGTCCTCTCTTCTTGGAGATGCTTCTGGAGTCTTGTTTTCATGCTAAGTCCTTCTTTGATTTCCACTAATCTAACTTAGTGGACTAGAGAGTCAAAAGAGCTAACATGCATCCTCCGAAACTTCTAAGGAGGCAAGTCATGTGAAATTATAAAATAATACTAAGGACTTAATTATGCATGCCATGTTTATGTAAATGCTCTAAGGAAATGCAAGCAAACAAGATGGTCCAAAAATGACTAAGGACCAAGGTCACAACATAAGATTCGAAATTTCCACTAAGGGAAATAAAGGTTAAGACAATAAGTCAAAAATAATCCTAAGGAAAAGTAAACCAATTAAGAGGTGCTAATTTTTGCTAAGGAAAAGTATTATTAAAATTTTATCCAAATAATTTCTAAGGAAGAAATAACACTTTTGTGGGAGAGGTGGAATATTTCTAAGTTATTTTGCATCTAACATGGTCATACTGACTTAGCTAAATTTTCTTGTCGAAAATAATGTGGAGAACAAATTTTAATATACTTTACTTATTAAAATAACACCTAAAAACAATAAAAACAAAATACAAGCAAAAACATAGAAAAACACTTCTACAAAAATACTAGAGCAATTCTACGGCCATAACTTAGACAAACAAAATTAATGCAAAAGAGTTTGCTCAAAAATCAATTTTTATAATTAAGTTATAGCCAAAATATCAATTAAACCACTTTTTAAAATTGTCTAAATTAATTTCGTCGAAACCTTAAACTAAGCATATAGAAAGTTTCTACACATTATAAGCTTTCCAAAAATATAAATTTCATAAATTTTGGATAAACGAGTAAAAATTAATAATGAATCTAATTTGCAGGGACCTATTCGTGATACGCAGGGCCTAAACGGTGCAGAAAACTGGAAAAGATCCTCGCGCTGAAGTCCCTGGCGACGTGGCGTCTTCTGATTCGTGCGGATCTTCTCGCGGGCAGAAGTGGGCGCGGGCGGACGGACGCGGACGGACGGCTTCGCGGACGACTTCGTGACGTGGCGTCTTCTCATTGGTTGATACCCCTTCGCGTCAAGTTCTAATCTACACCGCCTAAAATCGATCCAACGGCTCTGATCCAATGACCATATCTGAACGGCGCTAGGTCGCCGGAGTAACTCCGGTGCGGTGGCGCCATAGACGGTCGTGCACGGACTCGACGAGTTACGGCCTACCGAGTCGAGGGGATCATACCACGGGATGAGGGAGGTCACGGCGAAGCAGATGGCGAGGACGGCGTGGTCGTTTGCTTCCTGGAGCGGCCTGCGGAGGCGACCGGAGGTGCGTCGGCGGAGAAGACCTTCGGGTCGAGGATGCGCTGCTCGTTTCCGTGCACATAAAAGTACGGGACCAGGTCAGGAAGGTGGGCGACGAATAAATAAGAAGAAAGGAGGCAACGGGGAGGCGAGAAGTTGTCTGGGCTCACCGGAATCGTGTCTGGACGGCGGCGGCAATGGCGGCACAGCGGGGTTCAATACGGGCAGCCTGGGGGCTTACGCGCTAGGGTTTCTTGGGGGTTTTGGAGTGCGGGGTTGGGGGATTATATAGGCGAGAGATACAAGCGTATCTCGTAGTAAATCAAACGGATTTTGATCCGAAATTTGTTAGGGTTCGGGAGATTTTCTTGCGGGAGAGGTTGAAGGCGATGATGTCATCGCTGGCGTCATCGGTGGGACCCACCTGGCAGTGAGAGAAAGGGAGGTGGGCTGCTGCTGGGCTGCTGTCTTCTGCACGCGCGGTAGAGAAGAGGTATAGAAGTTGGGCTTCGGCCCAATTAGCTAGGGTTCCCTTTTTTTTTGTTCAAAAGCTTTTCTTTTCTTTTCCTAAGAACTTTAATAACTTTTTAAATACAAAACCAAATTAAGTCAAACCAATTTCTATAGTTTTTAAAAACCAACTCTTTAATTTGAAAACCTCAAATAATATTTTCCAAAACATTTTGTCTACTAAATTTTTGAAATATGTTTAAATGAATTTTGGACATATTAATGTCTTTTGAAAACTATAGGGTTTTATAAGTTCCTTTTGAAATTATATTTTAAACCAAAGCAAAATATGAGTAATATGATTAATATCACTCAATAAAATAATTTTGTATAAAACTCAAATAGTTTAAAAGGGATTTGATAAATCAAAATGATTTCAGAACTCATTTTAAAATCCAAATAAACATTTTCTTTTAAAAGCAAAACTATAAATTTGAAAATAGGGAATAGGTAAGTAATAGAATAATTCCCATACAAACAAACAATTTACACCCAAACACACCTTTTCAAATAGAAATCATTTTGATTTCCAAACTAAGTTTTTAATAAACAATATGACACTTGATGTCAAAATTTAAAATAGGTTTTAGAACAAAAATTGTGGCTTAAGTAGATCTTAAATACCTCAAGATAAACATTTACAATTATTTATATTGCAACAGATTCAAACAATTTCACAAGCAACTCTATCAGAACAAAACATTCATAAAAATCAGAAGAAAACTTGGAGCATTCTTTGCTCTACTAATATATTTTCTTAAATATGTTTTCAAGTGGAATTATTATTCCAACTTTTGAAATATCCAAATGCAACCAATGCTATATGATGATGAATGTATGCATGAATTTTCTTTTCAAAGCAAAATACATAATAGTTTTCAAAAGTTTTAAATTTTTCTGATTTTTCAACTTTTTGAGAAACTAGGGATGTTACAAAAGGTACACTACGTGTGGCTGGATTCCTCTCAATCATTAGAATACGCACCTTCGTGGAGAAGCTACGCTGTACAAAATTGAGCAGCTTCTCACCACATCAGGTTCCATGTTTCGTCTCCACTGATATGGAACAATGCTCCGTTCTGGTGGCTGGAAACATCTCCATTGATCTTAGTGCCTGTTTGTTAGAGCTGCAGCTGAACGAGAAGCAGCTGGAGCTAGTAGATCTTGAGAAGTAGCTGGAGCTAGACGGCTGGTGAATTGTAAAAATGATGTTTGACAACTCGCTTTTAGTACGGCTGGTGGACATGCAGCTGGTGGTAAAAGTCTAAAATACCCTGTATGCCGAAAATGATGTATAAATACTGACATGACATTATTTAACTAATTATATTCTGTACAGCTGAAATAATATGCTTAGCACATACATATGAAATATAATTATAATAAATAAAACCAGACGAATCTATAAATATATCCAAAGTTATCCAATATTTACATCAAACACATGTATGGACATCTAGTATTTTCACAAAATATGTATACATCATACATAAATGTCTGTATTTGCTTCTTCTCCATGGTCAGGACCGAATCTTCTCCATGGTCGGCAACAGGCCAGCAGCGGTAGCAGCAAATCAAACGGGGGCAGCAACAGCAGTTTAAACTGAGCCAGGCAGCAGGAGGAGGTCGCGACCGCGCGGGGGAGAGCTTGTCCAGGCGAGGACGGTCGACAACAGCGGCTCTCACGGCCAAGGAGAGGAGCGTCGTGCGGCCGGTAACGGCGGCGAGGGGGCCGAAGATGCCAGCCGACGACGGCGGCGAGGCGGCCGGAGAAATGCTCACCTTGCATGTAACGCCCCGATTTTGGGAAGCTTGAAAAACACAATTTTTATAGAGCCAAAAATCAGAGTCAATAAAAACTTTTTGAAATGTTTCACTAATGCTTGTGTTTCACTTCTGATTTCTCTGTTTGACCGTGTCTGCTTTGTTGATTGAGTTAACAACCACTGAAAACACTAACCTTTTAACTCACTAATCTAACATATCATTTTAATTTTTGGTGACCATGTCATGACAAGAGAAATAACCCATATGTCTTCTCCAATCTTATTTTGGCCAAACTCGTTTTCAAGGATGTCTTGATTTTAAATACAACACCAAAAGCCTACTATTTGAGAAAGTAGAAGTTTCCAAAAAGTCTAAGTGTTTCCAAAGCTATGGAGATCTCTTTAATATCTCCTACTTATTTTTAAAAACCTTGATGTGTTGCAAGTATCAACATACCTTATTCTAAAACTCCTGTTTTCAAAACACCTTTTGAAAATGATACAAGTTGGAGATATATTACTCTTATGTTTCTTTTTATCAAACCTTTTGAAAAATAGCAAAATATGAGTTGAGGTAATTTTTAACATCATCTTGTCATGATTATGTGTGATCACTATATCACCTAATAATATTAAGTGTTATGTAAATTGCTGATTGTTATTTGTTTGTGTCTGGTCACCATCTCACCAACTCTATGAGTGTTTTGATTTTGGTTGTGTTATTAATTTGCTTGTTGGTTGTGGCTTGTTGAATGGATTGATTTGTGTTGACTTGCTTGTGTTAAATATTGTTATTAACTGTTTTCAAAAAAAAAAGGATAGAGTTGCTTATTAAATTATTTTGTGAACAAAAGTATTCCCTAAAATCTTGAGAAAAATCCCTGACATGCTCATGGTCATGTTTGACCTAAATGAGCATACTTACCCTCTTTCCTACTTTAAAATCTTGAAGAACTTAGACCAAAATATCTCTGGACCTAATCTTCTTCTCTGTTAAAAGATACTATATCTTGAGCCTCACCAAATATTCAACATGGGTCAATTTAGAAATGCACCTTCATATATCCTATCTAATACCTCTAATCTTGCTACCCAAGCTGTAATTTAAATCTTTCAAATTCATTTGCTTATCTTTCCATGTTCACTTTGTGGTCTAGTCAAAACAGTGACCATAACTCCAATATTTTATAGCCTTTTAGCAATGTTGTTTTGACACTGAAACCTGGCCTTTATGGCAATGCAGCACCACCTCATCCATCTTTGTAATCCTATGTATCATCCTATGTTTTATGGGAGCTCTGAATGTTTTTAACATTCTTTATCCATGATGGTTTTGATGCCACCAGAATAACAGTTTTCTGGGGGACAGAATTTTCACGAAGTCCACAAAACTGAATTTTCTGAATCTGTTATTTTATTCTATTTCGACCTCCTTGCAAAACCATCAAAACCTTCTTGTTAATTCCTGCTATGGTAACCCTTGTGATCACCATATGTAGTACTTCACCTCTGGACCTTTCTTCTTGATTATTTTAGCAATTTGATCCCTTAACCATGATGGTTTTGTCACCCTCATGATGTTAAAATCTGAAGCTTCCGTCAACATGTTATCTTGCCCTAAAACCTCTCCTATTCTTTTTCTAGCACTCCCTATACCTCCCTAAACCTTCCTGTTACTCTATTTGCACGTTTTAGCAATGCTTTATGTTGTAGAATCAAGAGGGAGAGAAGAGGATATGGTGGCCGTGGCCACCTAGGCCATGCATGGCCATGAACTCTTCTCACCTCACCTCTCCTCTCACCCGACACCTCCCCATAACCTCATGAGTGCACTGGCGACGCCCTGGCCCTCTCTCTTGTCCCTGTTGTCAGAACCAAGCACCGCCCCGTCGCCCAGTGCACGCCGGCCACGTCACGCGTTCCGACCAAGCCGAGCCATCCCCCAGCCCTTGACCTCGCCCGTGGTCTTCCCCTTCTCTCCAAACACACGCCTGGCACCGCCCCTCCTGCCATATCCCTCCCCCTCGACCACGCCACCCACGCCCGTGCACCTCGTCCATGAAGGACCGGGCCCCCTCACGGTTTTAAGTGCACAACCCCTTCCCCGAGCTCAGACCTTGCCCATCCTCTTCCTCTCACTCCACTCTCCCACCCCTGGCGATACCGAGCGAGCTCTCGCTCTCTTCTGCTCGGAATCGTGAAGAAACCGTCGCTCGCGCCCGAACCTTTCGAGCAAGCTCGCCACCGATGCCTTCCGTCTCCTCTCCCTCTTTTTGCTCCAGCTCGTCCCCCTCTCTGTGGCCTACCTCTGAGACATGATGATTTTGTTTTAGGAGCACCGGAGACGCCGTGTCGAGCTCGTGGTCGCCGCGGACGCCGTCGACCTCGCCACCGCTCCGGGACGCGCCTTGGCGAACCAAGATCTCCCGCAGCCGTCCTCGACCCTCTGCATCCACCTCCGCCCCTCCTCGTCGTCCTGCAGCGCCCCCAGGTGAGCAGCTGTGCTCGGCGCCATGGCCTGCCCTCCGCCCGTGCTCTGCCTGTCGAGAGGAAGCAGGCAGGCTGCTGCTGTGCGAGCTGGGCCGGATCCAGCCCAAGTTGGCCCGTCCCTGTGCAGATCTGGCCCGACTATTTTTTTTCCAGTAGCTTTATTCTTTTTCATGTAGATCTGTTTCTGTGCTGTCAGTTTAAATCGAAATAAAATAGCTAAACCTGGAATTTGTGCAAACTAAAAATCAACGTGGTAAATAAATGAGTTTAGAACCACCTCCAACTTGCAGATCAGAAAAATATTATTTTGTGTGTGCTTGTTAATTACTGTACTGCCACTGGTCCAAATCAAAGAATCATTTTTAACCCGAGTTTGATGAATCTAAAAATGATGAATCCAATTGTTTTGGAATGCTTAGGATAGTAGCTTTCTGTGGAAATTAACCTCTTGTGTTTGTGATGTTTAGTTTTGAAATGGCATGTGTTTAAAGTTTAGACCAGTGGGGTTTTCTAGCATTTAATTGATTTTCTGTGAATGAAATTTTGGACTAAATCCAATTGCTTTAGCTTCTAATACCTACAGAGAACCTAATCCTAGTTTTTCTTATCTTTCGGATGAACAGAACAACTTGTGCTTAATAAACTCTAAAAATGGGGTTTTCTGCTTTTTTTTAAAGTGGTAAAGGAATTGTTAGTCCTTTATGGAAATGAGGTTGTTTTTGTTTGTAAATTGTTGTGGTACTGTAACACACTAAGTTTTAACATCTATTTTATGTAGTACTGTTAGTGCTCACTTAAAACTAAAATAAAGTTAGTTGTGGATTGTTAGGTGCTTAAGTATAAAAAAAGTTGTTTAACTATGCTTGTGTAATTTGATAATTTTTATGAGGTGAATCTCCTCCAACTAAAGATGTTAGTTTCTGGTTGTTCCAGTTTATTAGCAATGCTTATCCTTGCAAGTCGAGTGTGATCCCTAAAGGTTGCTTAATTGTCACCTTAACCCTATTTGTAAATAAATACTAAATTGTTTTGTAGTTGCCAAACATGTTTGTGTGATTTAATATGTTTGCCTTGTTAGTTGAACTTGGTAGTCTTTAAGTTTAATACTAGCATGAGTAGTTTGTTAATGCCTCTATCTTAACTTGGTGAAATAATTTAATAATAGAGAATAATTAGTAACTTAACTTTTGTCTGAAGTATTTCCTGAAAACTAAAGAGATACTTTTGTCTGAAGTATTTCCTAAACTACGGTAGCAGCCCTTGTCCTAATCACCCTAAGTGGAGTTTTGTTTTAGGGTTTAGTTAAAACCACCTTCTTAACTATTAGGGTTGTTGTGTATACTTTCTTTGGTGTGTTTGTTGTTTGTCTTAGCTTTATGGACTTTCTGCTTGTTGTTATTTAACTAAGTGAATTGCTTGCTTTTGTTTGTTAGCTTAGTGTCTTGTGCAAATGCTTGCTGTTTGATATGTCCTGGTGGTATTGTCTTGTGTTTTGAGTATTGTTCTTTTTCCTGTTTACGACGTTAGATACGATCGGGAAGGAACTGGAAGTGAGGAGTGAACCCGAAGAACATCAAGATAAAGACCAAGGACATATTGCTGAGCCAGGCAAGCCACCTCACCACTCTACTGAAATCCTATTATTTTTACAAGCATGTTTTGTTTTCAAAATAAAATCATGCATGTTTTATTTCCTTTGTGGCATCTTGCCACCCAAAAACTATTTTGCAAAATATTGTTTGGCCAAAAGATTTCTACTAGTACATAATAGGTTTTATAAGAATAAGTCTTTACTTGAGAAGCCTTCTACAGAAGGCGCTATCAAGAAAATTATATTTTCTAGTAGTATATCCTTATAATCTTACCTCAAAACTATAGGATGGGAGCCTGGTTTAATAAAATGCTTTCAGAAGAAAAACCCGAGTTGCTGGGAGCAATCGGCGAGAAAACGTTTTATAAAACCCGAGTTGCTGGGAGCAATCGGAGATGTTTACAAAAACCCGAGTTGCTGGGAGCAATCGGAGATGATTACGAAAACCCGAGCTGCTGGGAGCAGTCGGAGGTGGAGATGTTTTTTGAAAACAAAGTACAGCCCTAGCGGCCGCCCGAACAATTAACCCGTGCAACCACACTACCTGATATGGGTAGGGCTTAGCCGGAAGCTTGTCTGTTTTAGAACGGAGGATCTCATACTCTATTAGGGCGGGGCCCTCGAAGCCGGGTTGTCATCTGTACGAGGCAATACACAAGCGGAGTGACCCGCAGCCGGACGATTACGTTGGGTCCCCTGCCGTGGCGGTGTGGCGTCCCGAGAGAGACCAGGGGTCTAGTGGAGCACACGGTGCCGGGGGGAAATAAACCTATCGGGAGTCCTCTGTACTAGGGTGGATTAGTGGAAAGCTTTGATCATGTTATCCGAAACCCCGCATACTGTCGTATGTGGACCGTGGCTGATCACGGCGGAATGACTGTTTGGTGTGGTGAAAGTGCACCACCTCTGCAGAGTGTAAAACTATTCGAATAGCCGTGTCCGCGGTCATGGACGGTTGGAAAGGTCCCCGATCTAGGCGTACGGGCAATTTTTATGTTTTCAAAAGAAAAGTGGTTTCTCGGTGGAAGCAAGGTGGCATCAAAAAGGTACCTGGGAGGTACGGAGTTTGGGAGAAGATGGTTGGTCTCGGGGAGTCAATCAGTCGGATCTCGTGGAAAGAAAAAGGGGTATCCCCATCCTAGTGTTTTTGAAAAAGTTTTACAAAAGTGTTTTCAAACGTGGAAATGGTTTCTGCCATTTCTAAAAGAAGGAGAATTATATCTCCAAATGCCTTTTTAACAAAGATATAGAGATGTTGTATTCTCTATGTCTAAAAGCATCGTTTGCGAAAATTAAGCCCTATAGTCATATATAGCAGCTATCCCAGTTTTCGAAAACGCTTTTATTGCATTACCATGAAAACTTAAGCCTGGTGGTGGTCTTGCGAGTACGTAATTGTACTCATGGTTGTGTCCCTGGATATTCCAATGTCCAGATTTCAACGAGGAGATGTACGACGAGGAGGAGGAGTACGCCGACGACTACGCCAACTGAGTGTCACCGGTCAACTGCTCTGTGGAAATGCGTCTGGTTGTGACGAGGGCCGGCGCTAGCCGAAAGCTTCCGCTATATCGTAGTTAATTCCGTCCTGCGCGACGATGGTTGCAGGCTTGGTCGTGTGACCACCATTTATGTAAGTCTTGTACTGATCGAGTTGGATGATGTAACTCTGTATACCATGTTGGTTATGTGATCGCGATGCACTGATCATTGGGATCGTGATCTGTTTCTGTTTACATAAATTGGGCACCTCGGACCGGTAAATCTGAGGGGTCCTTACATTGCACGTCGGGTAGCAGTAGGTCGACGGGGATTTGGGGAAACAGCTGGACGCGGGGAGGAGATGGCGGGGGCAGCGAGCTCTGGCGCCGGTGGACGCGGAGTGGAGATGGCGCGGGGCGGCGAGCTCCTATGCGCCGGCGGGCAGCGCCGGAGGGAGAGGCCGAGGACGGCGGCGACCGAGCTCCTATGCGCCGGCGGGCAGCGCCGGAGGGAGAGGCCGAGGCCGTCGGCGACCTCGAACCCTTTTTTTTTTTGAATGTTAGCAGGATCACTGCTAAATTCAATGAATAGATAGAAGGTTGGTCCAGTTTATGAGTGAAACCGGACCCAAAAACCATACACGCGACGCTTTTCGGCTTACAACACACACAACCAAGCGAGCCACAGGTACCTCTGAACGGATCCATCTCCAAGACGATGCCCCCAACAGGGAAGACGGCGCCGAAAAGCACCGCCAACGTCCGATCTAAAAGAGTAGATCAAGGGTTTCCCCCGGAGCGCGTCGGGAAAGCAAGGTTTGATCAGCTACATTGATGCCTCCAACGAGGTAGCGACGCCCGTAGGCGCCGCCATCGACGACTCCGGCCAAAACCGGAGTACGGCTTTCGCCGGCAATCTCGCGTGCATAGCCCGAACACAGGATCCAAACAGACTAAACACCAAACCACTAACCCTGCCTCCACGACGAAGATCATAGCCCCGGCAAGCTCGACGTGCTTCCAACCTAACAGCCACGTCCCCCACTGAACGGTGGATGCAGCCACCGCTGCGGCGCCATTCTTCTCCCACGGAAGGATGCAACCAAATACTAGGCGCCATTCGTCTCCTCGAGGATGCAACGCCTGCGGGCCATTCATCTCCCGTGGAGGATGCAACAACCGCAGCGGCGCCATTCCTCTCCCTCCAAACTCCGCCAATCCTCCCACGCAACGGGCATCGACACGCCCGCAGCAACGCCTTGCTTGCCGAACCACCTTCTGGAGGATGCAGCACTGCCAGCAACGACAGTGCCATTTCACTCCCACACGGTAAGGAGCATGCAGCGCAGCACAACCACCTCCTGCCGACGCATCGGCCTCCTCCAACCCGCAGCGACGGCCGCCCAGGTCGGCGATCGGCCAGTGCCATCAGCGCCGCCCGTGCCGTCGTCACACCGGAGACGCAGCGGCTACGGCCCTTCAGCCCAGATCGGGCACGGTTGGGCCCGCGGCCGCCGCCAACCGCTCCGCCCGGCGCTCCACCTCCTGCTTATCCCTGTGCTCCGCCGCGAAGCTCTGCCGCCACCTCTCCGCCATGGCGCCCTGCGCCGCCCGAAGAAGGCCGCGCCGCCGCGCGGCCAGCCCGATCCCCGCCCCTCCGCGCGAAAGGGTGGTGGTGGTGGTGCGCGCTCTACTCCCTCCGCCTTTGGCGGCAGGGCGCCGCCACCGTCGCCATCGCCGGCGGCAGCAGCGGCCGGGGCGCTCGGATTTTGGTGGCGGCTGGCTAGGGTTTCGGGGCCCTCGAACCCTAGCCTGCTCTGTTCTTTCTTTTTTTAAGGTCGGGGCAGAGTGGCTGTTCGATTCGGTGCGGGGCAAAAGTGTCGGCCAGTTTTGTTAACTTGCGGTGGCATTCGTCATAAATAACGCGAGTTCTAGGGGTACTTCGATATAACGGTTCGTTTTGTTAAGTTTCAGCTGCGGGAAGCTGCGGGAAGTTGCCCCGATGTGCTTCACGGCTTGCAGTGCAAATTCAACTTTTCGGGCCGAGCGCTTAATGAAGTCCCACTCAAAAAGTAAGGTGTTTGGCTGGTCTTCAGCTTTTCGGGCCCTAGAAGTTGTAGAAGCTCAAGCTCAAGCTAGAACAAACAGGGCCTTAGTGCGTTTTGTAGTATGACCTGCCCAGCTGGTTCGAAAAATCATATTTCGGCTAGCAATGCATCTTACAGACGCTTTTTGAAGGAGCCTCCTTTCAAACCATGGAGAAGAGTGATCATAATCTCATCCTTTGAAGATGAATGAGGCATAACGAAAGATCAGCAGAAGAAAGAAAACATAAGAGATGAATGAAGTCTCATTGGGCTGAAGAGAAAAAATTAGTAGGGTCTTGTTTTTATAGGTAACGGAGTGGAGTTGTTATGTGAAATCCACTTTGACTCCCGGCCGGGTGCATATGCGTATGCACCCTGTATTTTTTTATATAACAAAAAATGAAATCCGTCACCATCTGGGTGGGGTAGAAGGCATGCCAAACCAGTGGCGCAAGGGTGAGGAGCATCTCTGTGAGGACCCCGGATTAACTATCCGAGATACTCGTTATGTTTCCTGCAACAATCCCATGATCAGTTTGTTGTTGCACATAACTCGAATTGGTATCACAGAACACCTATAAATACCGAATAAATATACTTACTTGATTGAAGTCATAACTTCAACAGGTACTTGCAGCGGAAATCACCAAACAGCGTGGAGCCCAAGTCATTTGCCTTAACCCTACAGGCAGCTGACTGGGAAGCGCCCTAGTTCGCATTGACGTCATTAACCACTTCTTCTTCGAACTGCTCCTCTTCAGAATCTGGCTAAGACAATAGCCAGGGACGAAACCAATATGAGTACATTTGAATGTACTCGCAAACTACCCCGGAATGAGCATGCACTACTCTTTTATTGTTTGAATAAAACTTTGTTTACTTTGAAAACTCCATATCCTTGTTGAAATGAGTAGGATGGACTTTTGTTTAATAACACTTTGTTTTGAAATCTCTATATCTTTATTAAAAAAAGAAAAGAAGGCTTTTAGAACTTTTCCCATAAATCTGTCTTTGTAAGAAGTCTCTTTTAAAACTTTCTCCCGTAAATACATCTTTGTTGAAAAAGGTAAGAAGTCTCTTTTATAAACATTTTTCCCGGAAAATCACCATTGTATCTGTTTCTCCAAAACTCCTCCTTTTTCTGACCATGGCTCGCCATAGGTCCAATTAACTCCAACACATCATACCAACTCATTGGTATAGTTGTGGAACACTTTCTCCACTTCATTTCCCTTTTAAACTCAAAGCTTTTCAAAACTTGCACATAGGACCGAGCAGTTCTTTCCAACTGTCCATATCCGAGGACTCGGCTATTCGAATAGTTTTACATTCTGTAGAGGTAGCACGCTTTTCCCACACCCATCCGGTAACTCATCTTGTCAGCCACGTCCCGCCAGACAAGGTGTATGCGAAGTTGAGCCACCGACCATAGCTTGTCCTTTGCTCATGCTAGTATAGGACCCTTCCGCTACGAAATTTTCCACCTTTCCATCGACACCCAGTCCAGATTCCCCGTCAGGAAACCTAAGTGTGAGGACTCGTAGTTCTGCCCGGCGAGCGAACCCTTCAATCCCCCATCCTTAGATGCCAGGACCCAGGTCAGGGGGTAGGTCGCCATGACCATCCCCTCATGGAACGAGGTCATCCTCGTTGTTGAGGCACCCCATACTAATATGAGCAAATTATATGACTACGCCCTTTTCCCATAGGTGGGTAAATGTGGTCGCACAGGGTATTGGTTGTTCTGTAAGTACAAGGACACAATGTGCATTTTTCATAACCATCACCATTTCTCCACTTCAACACCGATATCACGGCATTCCACATTTATCCAAGTACTTTCAAAGGAGTTTTGAGTAAACCATGTTTTTCCCATCCTATAGTTTGAAAAAGAAATTCTAGCTAATATCTCCATATAGGGTGTCAAAATAACATACTTATTTTTAAAGAAAAGGGTTTTCAAAATCATAGCTTTAGTGGCAAACACCACATAAATCACTTATGCTCTTTATAAGTAAAACATGTAAATCAAAATAGATGTATATAGATGCAAGCTCAGAGAGTAGCTTGCCTGATTTCATCATGATGTTCCTGGACTTCTCCTCATTGATCAAAGAAATAAGCTCTCATCTTTCTCCGATAAATCCTTTCCAAATACCACCCCGGTAGCGTTTATCTCTAGCGTCGCAACATGAAAATAAAACAACACGCAATAAGCAAACCAAACCACAAGTGGTATACAAACAAGTAATCAAACCACAACATAGCACTAATTTAATCAAGCAACAAACTAAGATATATATTTACAAGGGCATTATACTCACAGGAGTATAACACCAAACACAAGCTAAAAACATAGAGCACCAAGACATCTTCTACTAAAGGTACTTAACAACCACTTTTCTCTAATCAGGAAATACTTCAGACAAAAGTTAAACTACCAATTAATCTTGGTAATTCAAAATATCTCACCACGCTAAGGTGGATACACTAACAAGATACTTAAGCTAGTACTCAACTCAAGAACATCAAGTTCATCAAGCCATGCAAACATATTACTCATACCAATGTGTCTAACAAATACCACTAACAGTACTAACATATTATAACCTGCTAAACAATAATAATATGCAAGCAATAGTACCACAACAATCATTAACAAGCATAAAATACAATTTTGTAAGCAAGGCAATTAGATTCCTTTCTTTTATAAAGGTAGGGTTGAAGTAGTGATTAATCCTCTTTTAGGGACTTCTACTAATCATGCAAGGCTAAGCACAATTAGCAACTTGAGCAACCAGTAGCTAATTATTAGTTGCAAGTGGTTATTTAGCTCATATGAATTATTAAGCACACAAGCATAACTAAACGATTGTTGTAATTTGTTAAGCATCATTTAACCACATATACTTTACTCAATACTATCTTAACACAAGTTACTAACATACTAAACAGCAATAGCAAATCTATAACAGTACCTAAACATGCAACAAACAGTACAAACAACATTTTCCTAATAAAGGCGCTTAATTCTTTTTCCTTTTATTAGAGGCAGAAAACATCATTTTTAGTGATTAGTAAACCTAGACTGTTATCTTGATCCAAAATTCAAACAGAGCTAGATCTAGGTTCTCTATTAGTATTAGAAGCTAACACAATTGGATTTACTCCAAAAATCCTCACACAAAAATTCACAAAAATCACCAAAGTGCCACTGGTGTGTTTTCAAGAATGAATAGAACTTTTGTTTTAGGCTTCATTTGCATACAAGACCAACAGATCTAGAAAGGTATCACTTCAGGCTTTCCATAGCATTTTAGTTTGCAATTTTTGGAGTTGTATAACTCTAGATATTAAATATTTAGTGAAAAATATACTTCCTACAAGATTTAATCTAGACCACTCCTCAAATCATATTTTTGAAATGCACCAGTGCTACATGTCTAAGAAAACACATAGGCACACAACAAAATTTAAATCAATCAATTATCTATCACAGATTTACCACAAATGAATTAAAGCTGCACTGCAAAATTTAAACAGGAAATAAAACATAGATTAGATCTATTAAAAGAAAAAGGGAAATGGGCCAGATCTGGCCCAGATCCAACGGAGCAGCGCAGAGAGCGGCCCAGCTGCGGCCCACGCGCACGAACGGGTACGGCGCCGTCATCTTCTTCCTCGACGCACCGCGGCAGAGCGAGGAGACGAGCAGGAGCTTCGGCGGGGACGGCGTCGTCGACTCGGGCGTTCCTAAAAGAAATGGTGGTGTCCATTAGGTAGAGCAGAAGAAGGGGGTCACGAGGTGCACGAATGGCGAAGAATGGTGGATGGGGTGGCTCGCGAGCTTGCAGGAAAGCTGATGGCCGGAGCGAGAGGAAATGCAGACGGCCCGCTTGACTCACTGCTTCCCAGCTCGATTCCTTGGACGAGGATGGAGAGGACGTCGAGGCGGAGAGGATCGTGGTCTTCGATCTGGCCTGGGAGCCCTGGAACGGTGGCGGTGCTCGACGGCGGCTCGGCTAGGGTTCGGTGCCGTGGTGGGGAGAAAAGAGAGAAGGAGGGAGCAGGCGAGTGAGCGAGCGCTGGAGGGCAGAGCAGAGGAGCGCCTGGGGGGGGGGGCCTCTTATCTCCTTCGACGCGGCAGAGGAACGGAGGGGGGCCTGGCGAGCTCGGCGTCGAGCGGGCGACACGGCGTCGTAGGCCACGGTGCTACAGGAGGGAGACGACCAATTTGCAGAACGCCCCCTAGATTCTTTTTCAATTACATCTAGGTCCTTTTCTGCTTCTTTTATTTCTTTTTAAAAACCAGTAGCCTTTTAGGGATTTAATTGAGGTAGTAAAACATTTTATAAAAGTTTGAAAATATTCATGTGGCCTCCCCAATACATGTAGAAGCTACACAAAAATTGGTGCGGCAAAATAAAATACTTTGAACCACATTTGCTCATATGGTTTGAATATGGCATTTTTCTTAAATACAATTTTATAATCTTTTGGAAACTTTAAGCAAGTTCAAAATATCATTTTTGAACTCTTGGAACTTCCTTGACAAATATATTAACTTCAAATAGTTTTTGTTTTCATAAGAAAAATATTTGTTTGAATGAAATAGATAGTTAAGTAGAGAAAATTATTTATTAGGATCATTTCCTTAACTCATGATCTGAATTTCCAATTGTTGAATAATTTGAGGAGTTTGCTTTAAATTTAAGTCACATTCCAAATTGTTGCCAAGTGTGTTTTATTTTTAGTGTTAGACACAGTTGAGGAATTGTTCTCACAAGCAACAAACATAATCAAATCAGCATCACAACCAAGATCACACAAAGTCAACACAACAATGGGAAGTAAAACACAATCATCAGTGAAACATTTCAAAAAGTTTTTGTTGGTTCTGAAATTTGGTTCTTGTGAAACTAAGTTTTTCTTAGTTTTTAAATTTGGGATGTGACAGCTCTTCCCCCCTTAAAATAAATCTCGTCCTCGAGATTTGCCCGGTGGTAACAGGGGAGTACGGGGCACGGGTTTTTGGGTTGGCTATACTTCTGAAGTCGCTGCTTATCCAGTGAGGTCGCCATGTGAGATCTTGACAACTTGATGATGCGAGGCTTTCTTTGTCGATAAACTTCTGTGGTGAGTTCAGATCCTTGACGATAGAGTTGACTTGACGATCGACTCTGATGGATAGTCGTGGTTGGCTGTTTTCAGATACGGTAAGGTTAAAGCGCAAGGAACTAATTATTAATAGTTCTTGTATACCTACTGCAGGTCTTCCCCCCTTAAAGGGGTTTTTGAGCGGTCATGATGAGGGTTGCATCTGGAGTTGATTTGGAGGCATTATTCTTCCGAGGTAGCTTGACGATCTTTGTCTTGGGTGTCATTCCTCGGTGCTTGGGGTTGGGCAGATGTCACTTCCTGATATTGCCTTACGAGGGTCGCAGGTGGGGTCATGTTGTTCTCAGGATGCGTCAAGTCTGAGCACTCGACTCTCTCCGGTTTCTAGTTAGTAGAGGGGTGTTATAAACTTCTAAGGGCGTCTGAACTTGCTTGGTGGTTAATGTTGCTAACAGTAAGTGCTTCTGTTGTTTGATTCTTCTTTGTGACTTCCGGTAGATCTTCTTCACGCTTTTCTTCCTTCGGCTTGGCAGGAAAAAGGCTGATCCTGAAAGACTTCTTTGGCTCTGGGTCTTTACGGAGCTTCACAGTGGTCTTCACAAGTAAGTTAGAGTGCAACCGAATAGTTAGGGTTTCCGGGAAAACTTTCTGGTTGAGGGGCTTAAGTTAGTTTTCAAGGGGGGTTGGGTGCTATACTTTGAACATCAGACTTATTGTACCTAAGATCCTAAACAACCAACTTTACATAGGCCTCTAATTCTCGAGTCTTCAAAATACCATTCCAATATCTCTGGTAAGGCCACTACTATCAACTAGTTAATTAGAAACATGGTCCTTGCCCAAGCAAAATTATTAATCCACCATCATCTTCTTCGGGCATAACTCTTTATCATATTATAGTTCAATCTATCGGATATCCATCAAACCTTTAAGGCATAATCTTCCCATTACATCCTATCACAAAAATCGTAGTGGTTCACCAATTATTTCTTGATTGATTTTCTCCCCAGATAGGCATATCTCATATTATCTTACTCCTTCAGGTGGTCATTTTTCCCACGATCATATCATCAAAGCTAAATAAAGCATCCAACAGTCATGTAATCATACCATCAAGAATTGCCCCACTTTCTAACCAAATTCAGATTTTATCTCAATACTTTTGGGCCTTGATCTCTTAATCAAAGATAAAAGATTTTCTAAGAATAATCCAAACAGAGCGTGACAAGCTCTGAAAACTACTGTCACCTAGAATGTCTTGCTACTAGACCAAGTCACATTGATTCCTAGAATCCGATAAACATTCACTTGTCCTCCACCAATTATTTCTTGCATACAACGATCTACTCATTTGCTAACTCATCTTTGACCACTTACTATAATTCCATAAGAATTTAGTACAAGGTCACTTGTGCTAGGAATCACCCTAAACATTCAACACCGGAGTATTCTTCTTAATTTACTTGCTTCTAACCAATCGAAACATCATTTTATCAGCAAGTGCTTCCTAAAAATCTAATAACTTCACCTTTATTTCTAAACCTTAAATCAAGGGTCACGTCTTCTAGCTCCAGATAACCACCAATGGTTGGGGACCACAACTGGTTAGCCCCAGAGTACTAATCAAATATATCATCTGTCCAATCCCAATTAATTTATCGATCCACTCCAAGTTTTCACTTCTATTCTAAACCCCAAATTTTTGATATTACCAACATTATCCACCAAATTCTGATCTCATCGAGATACTTTTGGCTAATAACTTACAATTCAACACCCTTATATCTTCCTAAAGTCTCCTTTCTACCAACTAGTTTTGAGTCGTCCACTGGCACCTCTTTCTTTTCTTGTTTTTGGGAATCATATCCTTGGGGAAACACTATAAATCTTCAGGTGATTTTCTTACTTAGAACTTGAGTAACTCCTAAGTTATATACTTGGTTAAGAAAATTATTATTGTCCTTTATTTGAGATCTAACATCATTTGCTTCACCCCTGGGGTGAAGACATCCACTTAGTCCGAGCAAGCTTTCTATTAGTTAGTTGTATAAAAATGTGGAGGTCTTTTATAACATCAATTGCCTTAGTCATACGAGAAGAATTTGTTAACAAGGTAGCTAGTCTTGTCATCAAACTACTTTTCATATTCCAGAGGCTGAGGTGGACTGGATTATCTGAGGTTCCGTTTATTTGTATATGACACTCAATTGTTTGAGCATACAAAAGCGATTTGTTAACAAGTTCATGAGGCTTGTTACCAAACTGCTTCTATATAACACGAACATTGGAATATCACACTATTTCTAGAGAGATTTATAATAGTAGATTCTGACATACGAGTTTCCAAATACTCAAGGATAGTCTGTTATATTACTTCTTTGCCAACTTAAGAAATCTCTCTTCGAAGTCCTCTTGTCGTAGTTCCTCCTTCTTGCGGTCTCTGAGCTCGAATCTTCATAGCAACTCTATACACTCCTTGAGTTCTCCTAGTTACCGATTCTAAATGAGTCTCCTTATGTCCTCGTCTCTTGTCAAGGCTTGCAGTCCTAGAAGATTAGTTAGTACTATCGTGGACTTGAGTCAGATGTTGATCTAAAGTTAGATACGATAAGTTAGTGTAGTATTCTTGTAACTTCACAAGTTAATTTTGCGGGTAAGGCTCGGGTCTTCACGAGGTTGGCGTAAAATTGCAGTCTCCTTCGAGATCTTGACGCACTTGCTCCAGATGGTGCATGAAGGCCATTATCTGATTTGCCGGTTAGGTTGCAAAAATCTCAGGCTATTTGGTTAAAGATCAGGGGTCTTTTGTATCTTGCGAAACTGTCAGTTCTTATCGAGAGACGGTTTAGATAAGAGGAAAATATCTTGAAAAGATTTTCCTAAGCGGGTTACATCTGCAACAAAGTGCAACTGTGGCGAAGAGGTCAAAATTAGTTTTTGTTGGGTAAAAAGGAGTTTTATAAAAAAGAGAATTTTGGGTTACTTTGTGTTGCCATCAGGCGTGATTGTGAACGCACAAGAAAAACAACACCCAAACAGAGGACTCACCAACAACAACACACAACCAGAGTAAAGCACACCAACAAACAACACACAAGGTACCTTTAGTACCAACGGACGTCTAATACTCGTGGTAGTCGGGTGGTACAACCAAGGTTCCTATCAGGTTTATCCTATGGTCTCGGTTAGACATGGTTGGTGAAGTTTTCACTGTCACCTTAGGCTTCAGCGGGAGGAATTGAGATTATCGAAGTTGCAACTTGAGTAGAATTGTTGATGTTGAGTTGAGGTCTTCGAAGGTCTCTTGCTTGGTTGACTTCGACAATCTTGGTATTTGCAGATCAATCACCTTGATGTTAAATGTTGAGTACTTGATGGAAACTTCTTCTTCTTCTAGGCTAGCTAATTAGGTCTCACTTGGGTTCATCGTCAAGTATTTTGAAGGTAAGAGGGAGTAGAGAAATCCTTGGAAAATCTTAAAATAGAGGGATAAGACTCGGAAATATTTGAGAAGGTGAAGAGTGGAAGTTATTTTTGGACTTCCTTAGATAAAAATATGTTTTTGGTAACAATATATTTTTAAAAAATATTTCTTTCCTAACTAACGTCCATGCTAACTAAGGTCTGTTACAGTCAGGATGGCTCTGATACCAAGTCTGTGAGGACCCCGGATTAACTATCCGAGATACTCGTTATGTTTCCTGCAACAATCCCATGATCAGTCTGTTGTTGCACATAACTCGAATTGGCATCACAGAACACCCATAAATACCGAATAAATATACTTACTTGATTGAAGTCATAACTTCAACAGGTACTTGCAGCGGAAATCACCAAACAGCGTGGAGCCCAAGTCATTTGCCTTAACCCTACAGGCAGCTGACTGGGAAGCGCCCTAGTTCGCATTGACGTCATTAACCACTTCTTCTTCGAACTGCTCCTCTTCAGAATCTGGCTAAGACAATAGCCAGGGACGAAACCAATATGAGTACATTTGAATGTACTCGCAAACTACCCCCGGAATGAGCATGCACTACTCTTTTATTGTTTGAATAAAACTTCGTTTACTTTGAAAACTCCATATCCTTGTTGAAAAGAGTAGGATGGACTTTTGTTTAATAACACTTTGTTTTGAAATCTCTATATCTTTATTGAAAAAAAAAAAGGCTTTTAGAACTTTTCCCATAAATCTGTCTTTGTAAGAAGTCTCTTTTAAAACTTTCTCCCGTAAATACATCTTTGTTGAAAAAGGTAAGAAGTCTCTTTTATAAACATTTTTCCCGGAAAATCACCATTGTATCTGTTTCTCCAAAACTCCTCCTTTTTCTGACCATGGCTCGCCATAGGTCCAATTAACTCCAACACATCATACCAACTCATTGGTATAGTTGTGGAACACTTTCTCCACTTCATTTCCCTTTTAAACTCAAAGCTTTTCAAAACTTGCACATAGGACCGAGCAGTTCTTTCCAACTGTCCATATCCGAGGACTCGGCTATTCGAATAGTTTTACACTCTGCAGAGGTAGCACGCTTTTCCCACACCCATCCGTAACTCATCGTGTCAGCCACGTCCCGCCATACAAGGTGTATGCGAAGTTGAGCCACCGACCATAGCCTGTCCTTTGCTCATGCTAGTATAGGACCCTTCCGCTACGAAATTTTCCACCTTTCCATCGACACCCAGTCCAGATTCCCCGTCGGGAAACCTAAGTGTGAGGACTCGTAGTTCTGCCCGGCGAGCGAACCCTTCAATCCCCCATCCTCAGATGCCAGGACCCAGGTCAGGGGGTAGGTCGCCATGACCATCCCCTCATGGAACGAGGTCATCCTCGTTGTTGAGGCACCCCATACTAATATGAGCAAATTATATGACTATGCCCTTTCCCATAGGTGGGTAAATGTGGTCGCACATGGTATTGGTTGTTCTGTAAGTACAAGGACACAATGTGCATTTTTCATAACCATCACCATTTCTCCACTTCAACACCGATATCACGGCATTCCACATTTATCCAAGTACTTTCAAAGGAGTTTTGAGTAAACCATGTTTTTCCCATCCTATAGTTTGAAAAAGAAATTCCAGCTAATATCTCCATATAGGGTGTCAAAATAACATACTTATTTTTAAAGAAAAGGGTTTTCAAAATCATAGCTTTAGTAGCAAACACCACATAAATCACTTATGTTCTTTATAAGTAAAACATGTAAATCAAAATAGATGTATATAGATGCAAGCTCAGAGAGTAGCTTGCCTGATTTCATCATGATGTTCCTGGACTTCTCCTCATTGATCAAAGAAATAAACTCTCATCTTTCTCCGATAAATCCTTTCCAAATACCACCCCGGTAGCGTTTATCTCTAGCGTCGCAACATGAAAATAAAACAACACGCAATAAGCAAACCAAACCACAAGTGGTATACAAACAAGTAATCAAACCACAACATAGCACTAATTTAATCAAGCAACAAACTAAGATCTATATTTACAAGGGCATTATACTCACAGGAGTATAACACCAAACACAAGCTAAAAACATAGAGCACCAAGACATCTTCTACTAAAGGTACTTAACAACCACTTTTCTCTAATCAGGAAATACTTCAGACAAAAGTTAAACTACCAATTAATCTTGGTAATTCAAAATATCTCACCACGCTAAGGTGGATACACTAACAAGATACTTAAGCTAGTACTCAACTCAAGAACATCAAGTTCATCAAGCCATGCAAACATATTACTCATACCAATGTGTCTAACAAATACCACTAACAGTACTAACATATTATAACCTGCTAAACAATAATAATATGCAAGCAATAGTACCACAACAATCATTAACAAGCATAAAATACAATTTTGTAAACAAGGCAATTAGATTCCTTTCTTTTATAAAGGTAGGGTTGAAGTAGTGATTAATCCTCTTTTAGGGACTTCTACTAATCATGCAAGGCTAAGCACAATTAGCAACTTGAGCAACCAGTAGCTAATTATTAGTTGCAAGTGGTTATTTAGCTCATATGAATTATTAAGCACACAAGCATAACTAAACGATTGTTGTAATTTGTTAAGCATCATTTAACCACATATACTTTACTCAATACTATCTTAACACAAGTTACTAACATACTAAACAGCAATAGCAAATCTATAACAGTACCTAAACATGCAACAAACATTAGAAACAACATTTTCCTAATAAAGGCGCTTAATTCTTTTTCCTTTTATTAGAGGCAGAAAACATCATTTTTAGTGATTAGTAAACCTAGACTGTTATCTTGATCCAAAATTCAAACAGAGCTAGATCTAGGTTCTCTATTAGTATTAGAAGCTAACACAATTGGATTTACTCCAAAAATCCTCACACAAAAATTCACAAAAATCACCAAAGTGCCACTGGTGTGTTTTCAAGAATGAATAGAACTTTTGTTTTAGGCTTCATTTGCATACAAGACCAACAGATCTAGAAAGGTATCACTTCAGGCTATCCATAGCATTTTAGTTTGCAATTTTTGGAGTTATATAACTCTAGATATTAAATATTTAGTGAAAAATATACTTCCTACAAGATTTAATCTAGACCACTCCTCAAATCATATTTTTGAAATGCACCAGTGCTACATGTCTAAGAAAACACATAGGCACACAACAAAATTTAAATCAATCAATTATCTATCACAGATTTATCACAAATGAATTAAAGCTGCACTGCAAAATTTAAACAGGAAATAAAACAGAGATTAGATCTATTAAAAGAAAAAGGGAAATGGGCCAGATCTGGCCCAGATCCAATGGAGCAGCGCAGAGAGCGGCCCAGCTGCGGCCCACGCGCACGAACGGGTACGGCGCCGTCATCTTCTTCCTCGACGCACCGCGGCAGAGCGAGGAGACGAGCAGGAGCATCGGCGGGGACGGCGTCGTCGACTCGGGCGTTGCTAAAAGAAATGGTGGTGTCCATTAGGTAGAGCAGAAGAAGGGGGTCACGAGGGTGCAAGAATGGCAAAGAATGGTGGACGGGGTGGCTCGCGAGCTTGCTGGAAAGCTGACGGCCGAGCGAGAGGAAATGCAGACGGCCCGCTTGACTCACTGCTTCCCAGCTCGATTCCCTGGACGAGGATGGAGAGGACGTCGAGGCGGAGAGGATCGTGGTCTTCGATCTGGCCTGGGAGCCCTGGAACGGCGGCGGTGCTCGACGGCGGCTCGGCTAGTGTTCGGTGCCGTGGTGGGGAGAAAAGAGAGAAGGAGGGAGCAGGCGAGTGAGCGAGCGCTGGAGGGCAGAGCAGAGGAGCGCCTGGGGGGGCCTCTTATCTCCTTCGACGCGGCAGAGGAGCGGAGGGGGGCCTGGCGAGCTCGGCGTCGAGCGGGCGACACGGCGTCGTCGGCCACGGGTGCTACAGGAGGGAGACGACCAATTTGCAGAACGCCCCTAGATTCTTTTTTCCAATTACATCTAGGTCCTTTTCTGCTTCTTTTATTTCTTTTTAAAAACCAGTAGCTTTTAGGGATTTAATTGAGGTAGTAAAACATTTTATAAAAATTTGAAAATATTCATGTGGCCTCCCCAATACATGTAGAAGCTACACAAAAATTGGTGTGGCAAAATAAAATACTTTGAACCACATTTGCTCATATGGTTTGAATATGGCATTTTTCTTAAATACAATTTTATAATCTTTTGGAAACTTTAAGCAAGTTCAAAATATCATTTTTGAACTCTTGGAACTTCCTTGACAAATATATTAACTTCAAATAGTTTTTGTTTTCATAAGAAAAATATTTGTTTGAATGAAATAGATAGTTAAGTAGAGAAAATTATTTATTAGGATCATTTCCTTAACTCATGATCTGAATTTCCAATTGTTGAATAATTTGAGGAGTTTGCTTTAAATTTAAGTCACATTCCAAATTGTAGCCAAGTGTGTTTTATTTTTAGTGTTAGACACAGTTGAGGAATTGTTCTCACAAGCAACAAACATAATCAAATCAGCATCACAACCAAGATCACACAAAGTCAACACAACAATGGGAAGTAAAACACAATCATCAGTGAAACATTTCAAAAAGTTTTTGTTGGTTCTGAAATTTGGTTCTTGTGAAACTAAGTTTTTCTTAGTTTCTAAATTTGGGATGTGACAATCTCCTCTGCGCCACTCGGCACTCCCAAATCCTTCAGCGACGACATTAGCTATGAGGTGTAGTGGACCCACATTATCTTGGGGCGGTGTAGCTGCTTCCTGTCAGACTAGGGTAGAGGGCGCGGAATAGCATCGATGAAGGGAGGCCCGTACAACGGGTTTTTTTAAACAAAAAGAACCCAAATCAGCATATGCAAGGATTTGAATCAGGGTGTCTTGCTTGTACCAGTTCTCTAATCTAGGCTAACTTCAACATAAAGATTTTTCCCAATCAAGTGAGGTAGGCTCACTTCATCATAGAGATTTGTTTTGACCATGATTGTTTTTTTTTTTGGTTTGTAGAGACAAATACGTAGTCGACTACGTTGTGTCTTGACATATTAAGTACGTCTAAACTATGAGTTGTTGTTTTATTCATCCAATAAATATTAGATAATTTTGTGAGCTTTCAAACAGAGGTAATAACGCCGGCGGTAGAAATACTTGCATGTCATGTGCAATTTTCATACAACTAGTGAAAAATGTGATAAGGTGGTACGACAAGTTGTGCGTGTCCAAATCATCTTAGTGTGGTCACGTGGCAATGTTATTTTTATGAAAACACCCCTGGCATATTTTTTTTGTCTCGCGTAAGTGACCCAAGCGATTTCTATGTACCAGTCAGCTAGGTGAACCAAGTGACATGCTATTCTGTACTAGTGTGATCATGGAGAGTAAGCTTGCTACTAAAGTTGGACAAGAACAACATTCTTCCTTGAAAGAACCATTTTCTCAGAGTTTTTTTTTTATCAAACTCGAGAGTATTTCTGTTGTGTCTAACCAAACTTACAATGCGCGGACCTTAACGCACCATGTACAATTACATTAGGTATTTATAATCTGACAGAGATCTTCATTCTTTGACAGTTTCTTTCCAGGTAAATACAAGTGTGAATTCTATTTTGTTCAGCTCTGGCTGACACAAAAGAAATGTGAATTTAATATCAGTAAGAGGAGGGTGCAAGCCCAATCAACATACACCAATCCCAAGTATCATATGAACAAAATCATCAAGGTTATATTGACAGTACAATCAGTTAGCTAGAGACCGAAGTATTAGCTAGAATTCCTGCACATGACACAGCTCTCAAAAGAGGCAGAATACGAAGAAAGACGCTTGCCGCCTGATTTCCAACAGTGTTTCCTCTGCTCCACCTTGCTGCTGTGACGCCGCAGCTCCTTTGTTTTCTATTGCCATTACTCCACACTGGATCAAAATAACCCTGTCAAAATATGGTCAGGAGAAAATTAGAACAGTCGTGCGCTGCCAAAAATCATGCACAGATCATCAGCACGTAAAACTCGTTTTCTCTTTCATTGATCAGCAGTGCTTCTCTTTATTTCCGCAAAAAAAAAATGTATATCTGTACAGATGAAGACACAAGAGATATCCTCTCAAAAAAAGAAGACACAAGAGATATGTACCTAGTGTAACCATTGAAAAGTATCCTGATGGCGACAAACTAAGATTGGTACAGACTACAGAGTACAGACCCTTGACATGGCTAGGTTAGCTGCACGTATACATGAGCTGGCTTGAGAGACCTAATTCTTGACGCTAAAAAAATAGACCTATTTCTTAGCATATGGGAAAAATTGTCCGAAAACGATGGATTCTCGCACAAAGCACCGAAGCTTATCTTGTTTTCAGATATTTCTTCTATTATTAAGAGGGATTTCGTTCACACAAGAGAAATTTCCAGAAACCAGCCGGCAATGTCCAGTTGAGATGTAGTTTTCATATGATGGTAACACTAGAACATATGCATGTTCATGAAGTATGGCCTAGCTAGTTAGTGCCAGGAGTATCTAAATGGAAGAAAAAGTATGTTAAGCTGATACAGACTAATGTTTTCCAGCTTACTTGTAATGCATGTTTAACAGTTACGGAGGCACATACAAAAGCTCTTCCGAAATTCCATTGTTACTTGGATTTTTAACATTTCAATTAATATTTTTATATTGAAACAGCTCTACATATATATAACTTTCTAGCTCCATTAGTGATATGGAAAGCAAACTAACTGAAACCTGAAGGGGTACTAATATTTGGGGTCTGAAAAGTCAAGCTTCTATTCTTACAAAGGAGGCAAACTTCTTTTTTTTTGTCCTCTCTTTCTTTCTCTTTTTTCCTTGTCAACATATATAAAATTTTCCTTTGTTCAGATGGAGGCGGAGCCAGAATAAAACACAATGATTTTTCCAGAGCTGGACTAAGTGAGATGCTCGGCTTTTTAAGACTCGTGATCATTTAGATCATTATTCTTAATGTGATACAAAAGATTGGATCGGTTTGTTATATGCTCATGATGAGCAGCTTGTTAAGCTCGTTAAGAAGTTAGACATGGGTCAGAACCCTACATGTCGCCACCGCTGCATGTTTTTGAGAAGTTGACGAGACGTGGTGTCGGGGAGGGGATTTGGGGAATTAACTCTCGCTTGGTCGCTCCAACTCAATAAGACGGTTCCAAATTAACGTGCTTAGCGAGCAGATCACGAGACTCGCCGACTCGCTCATTTAACTCGTTAACGTTAATGAGCAAAAAACGTTGCTCGGCTCGATTGCTACTAAAAACGAACCGACCATACGTGCGCTCGTTAAGCTCACTGAGTTTCGAGCTTTATGTCCAGCCCTCGGTGGAGTTGGCATGTTGGCGGCAATACGAGTAACGAGCTTCCCACCAAACCTTAGAGGATAGCGTGATCGTACTACATTCTCGTGATGGATCTAGTGATAGCAACGAGCGGAGAGTAGGAAAGTGGGCGAGAGAAGGAGATTGGAGGCGGTGGTGGAGGTAAGAAGATGGTGGGGAAGCGGCTTGAGGTAGACTGGAAGTCTCGAGAAAAAGAAGGTGAAGGGTGTTAGGGAGCCATGAGTCCTTTAGATGATTAGACCTCGTGTGTAGACTACCTGTTGTAGCCGCGCGCTAGTCTTTTGGGGTACATGAAAGGTTTCATTTGTAAGATAAAACTAGTTTCTAATCCAATTCTTCGTTTTTTTATAAGTTTTAGTTTGTGGGTGAAGTACTGTGCCATGGTAACTTGTTTGAGCTTGGCGAGTACGCGCTTTTAAGCTCACATTATGCCCATTACACAAAACAACCTAGTAAACAATGAAACTTGTTTTTGTCAAGTTTCAAAATTTTATTATATATCTACAAAAACACATTGAAACTTGGCAAAAACACTATGCTAATCCACAAGCACAGCCTCAGTCGTAACTTCCATCCAGCGAAAGCAATCGAGGTTCCGTGTCCATTCTTAGTTCCAGAGTTTATCCGAGTCGACAGTGCCGTGTATCCGTCTAAGTTCTCTTTCCCGATGAAGCGTGAAAAAAAACACGAAAAACTTCTAGCACCTTCCGTGCGCGATGAGAGGAGGAGAAGCGTGCATACGTATCAAATTTACCTCATCTTTTGTTCGGATGCATCGCGTTTCCCGGCGCGCAGGTGCTGGCGGCAGGCGTGCTGCCATTCGGGCCATGGTGTAGCCCTGGACTTTGCTGCGCGGCCTTCGCCCCTAGCGGGTAGTAGCCCACCCCCTGCGCATAATGCTGCCGAACCATCGACATATCTCAGCCAAAGAATGGGAAAACGACTGCGGCGGCGTTGGAAATGGTTCTGGCGGTTTCTGGGGCGGACGGTACCTGGTGGTGGGCCGGCGGCTGCAGGTGGTTGACGGCGCCGAGGAAGTGCGCGTAGTGCTCCAGCATGCGGTGGCCTCGCTGCGGCTGTGGTGGCATGAAGGGCATCCGGGGCGGCAGGTACTGGTGCATGCCCGGAAACATCACCGGCGGCGCCGTCATCCCGCCGCCCATCCACATCATCTGCACCTGCATCTGCAGCGACTTGAGGTACTCGATCGCCTCGTCCAGCATCGACGCCTTGTCGGTCTGATCGATGGCCAAGATGAAAAATTCAACTTAAGCAAACTAATTCATTAATGAAGATTGGTAGTGGTCGGTAGGTGGATCAGTGTCTGCAGGACTGGCACCTTGTTGCAGTGGGGTATGAGCTCCTGCAGGGCTCGCATCTTCTCGTTGATCCGGTCTCGTCTCCTCTGCAATCGTCAGAAACAGCAACGGTGTCAGGTCAGGAAAGATAGTTGACGAAGGGGGATCGAGACGAGAAAAAGAATCACGCGACGCACCCGCTCGGAGAGGTTGTGCACCTCGGCGGCGCGGCTCCTCCGTGCCGTCGCGAGCTTCTGTGGCAGCTTGCGCTTAAGGCCGGCGGACTCTGACTCGGCGTCCTGTTTCAACGCGTCAACGTCAGAACAATGAATGAAGCATGCATAACGCGTTAAGGAGCAAGGCAGAGGCCCGCGTCAACTACCTCGCTGGGGCTCTCAGTGGAGTACTCGCTGTCGAGCCCCCGCTTGCGCTTGCTGCTCCTATTGCTCGTGCTCGTCGGCTCGTTGCCGGTGGTGGTGGTGGTGGTGGTGGTGGTGGTGGTGGTGGCGGTGCCGAAACAGTAGTTGGACCACCCCGAAGACGAGGCGACGGTGGCCTCGTGGCCCCTGCCTCTGGCGTTTGCATTCCCGCTCCCCACCGCCGAGGGCAGAGCGCTGCCTGCGCCGCTGCCGCCGTAGGCAGTGGTGCCGGCGCGCCCCTGCTCGCTCGCCGTGCGCTGCACCTGCACCTGATTGCTCTCGCAGAAGCTCGCCCCGATCGCGCTCAGCGTCGACGAAGCGCCCTCATCCATCGCCACCTTCCCCACCGTGGCCTGGACGAGGTCCGACAGTTCGCCGGCGTTGTCAGCCAGGCTCATGCTCATCGACTTTGGCGGGGGCATCAGCTCACTCGGCTTGCCGGCGCCCTCGGCCGCCCCCGGCGGGACCGCGTCGCAGAAGAGGTCCGAAAAGATGTCCTTTTCGAGCGAGTCGGCGAGTGCAAACGGGAACCACAGGCCGGCATCGTCATCTTGCACCGCCGGCGCAGCCTTCTCGGGCCTCGGCGGCTGCTTCCGGTTGCCCCCTGGCTCTGCATGACGACATGGCCGTTGCACCAGAGCAGCTCCATGAGGTCATTGTCTTCGCTGCAGCAGGCAGCAGCACACACACATTAGCCAGTCACCCCAAAATACAGTAAATCGAAAAATTTCAATGCGATCAAGTCCGAACCCGAGTGGCCTGGAGGCGTCTCCCATGTTTCCCCAATCAGGCACGAATTGGCTCATGGCTCAGAAGATCATCGATCGCGGTCGCAGCTGGCGATTGATGACTCACTTCAGTGCAGAGAGCACGCTGCGGAAGAAGGGGAAATGGCAAGAATCAAAGAACAAAATTAGCTGAAGGAAAATTTATATTCAGAAACCGTGCTTAGTCTGCATGCGACATGGAATTCTTTACTAGTTTGATTGACAAATGATAACTGATCACACCATAAACAATTTGTGTCTCCTGCCTAGGATCCTGGAGCATGGCCTGATTTGGCTTTGGATGAAGCAAGCAGCCAACAGGGTATGTGTGATAGAATATTATGGGATGGCACACAGAAATCCCAGATATGAAATCTGCCAAAAACAAAGGGAAGAGGTGACACCAATGATGGGGAAAGGGGAGGTAGATGCAGCATGGGGAGCAAGGCACCACGAAACCTACCCGGTCATGTAAACCTGCAGACGAGGGAGCACATGCAGAGGAGCAGCTAGCAGCTAACAGAACAGTGAAAAGGCTTCAGAAAAGGGTTTTGTTTATGTGTTCTCTAATCCAC
This sequence comes from Poa pratensis, assembly GCA_947311845.1. Classification (NCBI taxonomy): domain Eukaryota; kingdom Viridiplantae; phylum Streptophyta; class Magnoliopsida; order Poales; family Poaceae; genus Poa; species Poa pratensis. Next base: position 81,899,045 of record CAMZMU010000117.1, on the reverse strand, counting down.
CAATCAATCTCAGGTCAGAACACCAACTAGATAGTGTCTTATAAAATCAGGTTTTGTTTGTTAAAAAACACTACTAAAGTAGTAGTCCTCTTAAAATAAGCTTTGTTAAACAGTAAGAGTTGAATTATCCCCTTAAAATTAATGGATAGGGTGAAATCTAAAACAGAGTTCTCTTCAGAAATAAAAAATCATTCTTTGATGATGTAGTAAACTTAAAAAACATGAGGAGAAACAGGGAGGGAGAAAAGGGAAACAATTAAGAAAGGAATACTGACCAATCTAGCTGCAAGATTTGGTGCCGAGCTTTCTTCCTCCCTCTCAGAAGCTTGCTGAGGACAGCACTCGCAGCTCTCTTTTCTTTCCTCGGATACCAGCTGAGAGCGGAGGCTAGCACGGCAGCACGCGGCGGAGGTGGGCAGAGCTAGTGGGGAGGAGGAAGAAGGAGAAGAGCAGGCAAGCAAGGGAACATTGCCAACAGTGGCTTTTAAGCAGGCGCTCGGCACTGTAGGCGGAGCTGAACCGGATTCGAGCAGACAGAGACGGGGAGAGAAAGGGATAGAAGAAGAGGAGACGGGGAGGTAGGGGTACGGACAGGGAAATGATTAGAGGAGCAGAGGTGAGTACACCTTGCAGCTGCATCGGGAAGGGGGACTGCCGTTTTCTGCATCGCCTAGGAGGGGCTACGCATGTTTCCCACGGGATTTTGCCATTTCGAGGGTAACCTGCCGGGCGGATCGCGCGGTAAAACCGCGGCCTATGGGGTGCACGCATGCCAAAAGTAAACGTATAATAAGTTTTGACTAATTATAGAGACAAAAATATGAACATTTAGAATACCAAACCAATATCAATAGACTCATCACATAAAATATTTCCATATTATGTTTCATAAATCTTGTAAAGATTATATTTTTGTCTATAGGATTGGTCAGAATTATACTATGTAAAGCCTTATTTTACGGAATGGAGGTTGTATTGTTTGTTCTGAATAGAGCTGATTACAGCGATCTGCACTGGCAGCCCAACAAATGTATTTGGCATTTTCGAAAAAGTGTCCGCTATTCGGCAATCCTCCCACTGATGTTATGTGGTAAATATTATTTACGGACACATGTATGCGCCTAGACAAAAGCAAACCCTAAGATTGAATCACTTGAGCATGGCTGGATTCACCCACCGGCACATAAAAAATATATATTCACGGTCACAAAGAGGCGCCTAGCCACGGGAAATTCTCGAATGATAGGTCATAGGTCGCACATGCTACAGAGGGTGACATGTGGGTCGGCGAGATATGATGCAATTCGAGATGAGCATACTATGGAGCGACCTCGGAATTTTGGCGAAAAGGAAACAACATGGGTCGTACAATAGCTTTTAGTGTCACTTCGATCTCGATGGCATCAACCTCACAACCACATCGCCGATGATTTCAAACGGCTAGAGCAAGTCAAGCTGAAAAATGTAAATCGGGGTGAGTACACAATGGCGCATCTCCTCTTTTGCATGTGCAGGTTCAACACATGCATCATCACCGAACTTGACAGTCTCATGCACATCGGCATCACGATTAGTATCTTGGTGGTCGAAAGAGGGAAACAAGCCACCGCTTGGTAGACGTTCAATCAAGTAGGGTTGTCCTAGATTGGCAGGCTACCACGAGTGTCCACACTGATGTAGATGGTGACCGGCACATCCTGATCCCGCCACAACATAGGCACCATAGGACTCGCCACCGAGAGACAACATAGTAGGGGGGCCTTTGATTCAACAGCGCGCTCGAGACGCATATTCCACTAGACAGATGTTTACATTAGGGGAAGCTACAAATCGACATTATCCCGACCAGAGCTTGGCCGCAGCAGAAATTCCGTCACGTCAAATCCAGCCACCATGATGATGATAGAAGGGAATGGAGAGGCCATCGAGCGCCGATCACCTCCTCTTGGAGAATGGGACGAAAATAGGGGATGTGACCTATCTGAGATGCAACAGCTCGGGACTCGATAGTCCACACCCGAGTCCATGGTCGCCGCCTATGGCCGCCTCTATGGTCAACACACACTAGTAGGAAAAGGCTTATAGCCACCAGCGTACCGCTGGCGGACAACGTCTTCGTCCGCCAGCGCTACGACCGCTGGCGGGCGGTTTTTCCTGTCCGACACTGGTTCTGGACGTACCGCTGGCGGACAACAGCACATCTCGCCAGCGGTAGGAACAGGAATCTGGGACGAGGCGGGGCAAACTACCGCTGGCGGGCACAATACGCGCCCGCCAGAGGTATTAAACGTACCGCTGGCGGACGATAGACAGGGCCCGCTAGCGGTAGTTGCCGCGGCTGAGCTCAGCTGGGAAAAAAATGGGGACAGTACCGCTGGCGGGCTGACGAAATAGTACGCCAGCGCTCCGTTCAGTACCGCTGGCGGGCACGCTGAAGCGTCCGCCAGCGGTAACCTGGGAAGTACATATACGTGCGGCCGCACCTACCACCCTTGCTCACTTATTGCACTTCACTCTTCTCTCTCTTAGCTCGAGTTTCCCCCATTTGTGGCTCATTTCCTCCATGAAATTAATCACTTTTAGCCAACAAAAAGTGATTTAGTTGATAGATCCCACTAGATCTCTCCCCCACATCCAACTTTGACCAAAAGAAATCCACTCAAGTCACTCAGATCTCAAGATCAAGATTTCATCTTCGGCCGACTTCCGCGGTTATTTTGACGTGTGTTTTAACATTCTTAAGGTGATCTTTTAGCGATATAAGTTAAAACACATTCTTAAAATTAATTTGGTCGGATAAATGCGCCCGCCGTAACCATGCGAAATGCTGGATGAAAAATGGCTTGGAATGTGTGAAATTGAGTTGTGATGAATAAATTTGTGTTGTGATGTGTGAAAATTAATGAGGGTGCCAATACCATGCCGGAATGTTGATTCATTTTCCGTTTCGGCAACTTTTGGCACTCTCCTTGGGTCCTATTTGTAGGAAGGTCATGGCGAATTTTTTCGTGAAATAAACCCGATAAAATATTAAATGGTGCTTAATTATTGTCTTGATTATACAACGTGCAGGTGATAATGGTTATTATGAGTGAACATGTCGTGAATACATACTTGAGACACGCGACGGAAGACATGCTGCAGAATAAGCGCAAAGATATACAGTGTCCGTGTCGCGCATGCAAACTCGAGGTCGGCATCAGTCCATTTACCGGAACTTTGCTGGAACACCTGCTCTTCCGTGGTTTCATGGATGGCCACACTCGTTGGTTAACAGATGATGAACATGATGGAAATGATGGTGCGCCGGAAGGAAATAATCAGGATCAAGGGCAGCAAGACAATAACAACGAGGGGCCAGAACACGAAGAGCCTGATCCGGATCCCGTGCAACATGATGAAGTAGAAGAAGACGATGATGATCGTGTGGTACTAGAAGAGGAGGACACACGGACACCGCTAACTTCAGTCGTGCGGGACCCTCATCTAACAGAATTGTTTCTTCAGAAGACGGCTAACAGGGAATCTAAGCTGGCGCAATTGGAGAAAGATTCAAATACTCCGTTGTATCCAGGCTGCGACCCAGAAGCTTCCCGCTTGAAAGTATCGCTTGATTTTCTGCAGATGAAGACAAGACACAAATTGAGCGATATAAGCGTCGACGCTAACCTGGAATATTTGCACGGTATCCTTCCGAAGGGCAACACGTGTCCTAAAAGTTGTGACGAAGCCAAGAAAGTCGTGTGCCCCTTTGATTTACCGCACGAGAGGTACCATGTGTGCATCTTCGATTGCTACATATTTCGGAAAGAGGACGAGGGAATGACCAAATGTCCAGTGTGCAATGCCAATCGATACAAGACCGGGAAGAAAGCCCCTCGCAAAGTTGTGTGGTACTTTCCGCTCATTCCTCGTCTGCAGCGATATTTCGCAGACCGTAAGGAAGCAAAGCTTATGCGCTGGCACGCGGAAAGAAAGGCGGCAGTGGTGCAAGATTCAGACCGGAGTGAAAAGATAATTCTGACACACCCTTCGGATGCAAGCCAGTGGAAAGCATTAGACTCTTTCGATGCAGACTTTGGAGACGAGCCAAGGAATATCAGATTGGGTTGCAGCACCGACGGTCTCAATCCGTTTGGCAACCAGAGCAGTTCACACAGCACGTGGCCCGTGTTTGTATGGATATACAACCTACCTCCCTGGTTGTGTATGAAAAGGAAGTACATACACATGAGCATGCTAATTCAAGGGCCGAAACAACCTGGCAGCGACATCAATCTGTATCTGAAGCTACTGAAAGATGAGCTAGACACGTTATGGTCGTCCCAAGGGGTTCCCACTTGGGACGCCGTCGCAGAAGATTATTTCCCTATGAGAGCTGCCTTGTTGTGTACAGTGCACGATTTGCCCGGCTACGCATATGTTGCCGGCCAGGTGTGCCACGGATATTTCGGATGTGTCAGGTGCCTGGATGATCCGACATACCTCCAGCTGAAGAAAGACGGTTCTTCGAAAACCGTCTACATAGGCCATCGAAGGTGGCTAGACGATGAAGACCCATGGAGATGGCGTGGAGACCTTTTCAACGGTAAAGATGAGCTCCGAGAACCTCCACTTAAGAAGAGCGGCGATGACATTTACGAGTTGCTGAATGAATGGCAAGAGTGCCCTGAGCCGGGAAAGAAGCGAAAGGCGCCAAAACCGCTCTGTGGTGTTTGGAAGACGAGGTCTGTGTTTTGGGACTTGCCATACTGGCCCATCTACACTACGCCAAATTGCCTTGATCTAATGCATGTGACGAAGAATGTGTTCGAGAGTATGTTTGGCACTGTACTCCACATGGCGGACAGGACCAAAGATGGGCCAAAAGCAAGATTGGACCTTAAACATATGGACATCAGGAAAGAGCTTCATGCGCAGCGCAAAAATGTGGTAGACGACCAGTTGGATGAGGAGATGGACGGTCACAATGCCAAAAGGGTTAAGAAGAATGACTATTACTGTCCCCCCTCTTGCTTCACTCTTAGTCCAAAGGAGGTCGAACAATTGATGAAGTGCCTTCTAGGAGTCAAAGTGCCTTTGGGTTACTCGGGGCTGATAAGCAGATTCTTAGACTGGCAGAAAAAGAATTTCAGCGGTATGAAGTCTCATGATTGTCACGTGATGATGACACAGATATTCCCAGTTGCGATCCGAGGGATAATGGACAAGCACGTCCGTGAGACCCTTTTTGGACTCTGTAACTTCTTTGACGTGATCTCTCGAAAGTCAATCACCGCAAAGAGACTCTCAACGCTGCAGGAAGAGATTGTTGTGATACTATGCGAGCTTGAGATGTACTTCCCGCCCGCATTCTTTGATATTTGCGTGCATTTGTTGGTCCACATCGTGGATGATATCATTCATCTCGGACCGTTGTTTCTCCACAACATGATGGCGTTCGAAAGGATGAATGGGGTCATAAAAGGATTTGTTCGTAACAGGGCCCGTCCGGATGGAAGCATCGTTCAAGGCTTTCTCACTGAAGAGTGCATCTCTTTCTGCACGAATCATCTGGAGATAATTGATAACCCTGTTGGTTTGCCCCCAAACAAGCACTTTGGCAAGTTAGGTGGGTCAGGTCACAAAAATGGCGCGCGGGACTTACATGTGGGCTTCAGTAAGAGAATGGCCGACTTTAAGAGGGCAAACTTAGTAGCTCTCCAACACCTTCAAATGGTCGATACTTGGGTGCAAAAGCACAAACTGGAGATTAAGCAGAAGTACATTAGCCAGGGCAGGCAAAGGACCGAAGGAGAAATAATCAGAGAGCACAACTCCTCTTTCTTGAGTTGGTTCAAAGATGAGCTTGTCGCTCCGCCAACGGATGATGCAGAAGGTAGATGGTTATACGACTTGTCACGTGGCCCCGCCCCCAACCTCGCGACATTTCAAGCATATGATATCAACGGGTTCACTTTCTACACAGAGGCAAAGGACAAAACTTCTGACTATCAAAATTCAGGGGTAACAATGCTATCTTACGTCGGTGACAAAAAGTTCAGATACTACGGAAGGATAGAGGACATCTGGGAGCTTAACTACTCTGGAGAGAAGGTGCCGATGTTCCGTGTGAGATGGGCTAGGTTATCCACCGTGAAAAAGGAAGACCAATACTTCACCACCATGGTTTTACCGGAAGCCGGCACTTCATCAAGCAGCACGAACGTCACCGCACAAAATGAGCCATGGGTATTGGCTAAGCACGTGTCTCAGTGCTTCTTCATAACCGACCCGTCAAAGCCTAGTCGTGAGGAGAGGCAAAAGAAACATCATTGGAATGGATGGAATCGCGAACGAGGACGACTTCGACCAGTACGGTGACCCTAATATTGAAGATGATGAAGATGATGATAACACGCCATACACATCAAGAAGAAGCAGAACCACGCTACCCACGAGAGGAGGTCTTCCATTCTTAAGAAGAGGTCATAATGTGGGGCTGAATTATGTAGCTAAGACCACCAAGAAAGGCAAGAAGAAGGCCAAACGCTAAGAGAAAAGCGCGAGACACATGCATGTGTGTTATTGTAAAAAGTTGTAATTTAATTAAGATGTTTTGAACAATGTGATGTGTATGAATATTTATTTATATACACACAACTATTTATTTATATACGCACAACTATACTAGAAAATACTAAATAATAACAAAAAACAGAATAAAAAACAAAACAGAAAATTTTAAAACATACCGCTGGCGGATAAATCTTTCCGTCCGCCAGCGGTAACCATATACCGCTGGCGGACACCTGGCCCGTCCGCCAGCGGTAAGTGTGGCCGGCCCACTTACCGGCCGGTCGGGCCGCTCTCTTTCCATCTTCCCATTCTTCCCCCACCCGCGCCCGGCCTCCTCTCTAACCCTAACCCCGCGCCGCCGCCGCGCCGCCCCGGCCTCCGAACCGCCCCGCCGCCCACATTCGCCGCCGCCGTCGCCGTCGACCGCGCCCCACCCCCCACCGCCCCGATTCGCCGCCCCGCGCGCCCCGACTCGCCTCCCCGCGCCGCCCCGATTCGCCGCGCCGCCCCGACTCGCCTCCCCGCGCCCCCCGATTCGCCGCGCCGCCCCGATTCGCCGCCCCGCGCCTCCCGACTCGCCTCCCCCGCCGCCCCGACTTAGCCGCCCGCGCCGCCCCACCCCGCGCCGCCCCGATTCGCCGCGCCTACTCGCCGCCTCCCCGACCGCCGCCGTCGCCGGCCTACTCCTCCACGCCGCCGCGCCCCTCCCGGTGAGCTCACCCGCCGCCTCCTCCTCCCCTCCCACCCGTTAACCGCCGTGCACGGAAGGTGTTTGTTGAAATGCCATTACTATTTTTTACCCCTTATTTGTGGTTAGTGGTGACAATATGAAGTATGCATGTGAATATGGTTGCGGATGTGATTCGGTGGTGGTTGTGATGTGATTCGGAAATGCCGATTTTGGTGGTTGTGATGAATATAAAATGTTTGCAGGTACCCTTGAGTCCCTTGAGATTGCCGGAACGTTGATTAGCTTCCGTTTCGGCAAATTCGGGTACTCCATATCTCGTAATTGTAGCAAAGGTCATGCCAAAAAAATTCGTGAATTTTTTCGTTATACTAAAGTTCGACTTTTCTCGTTAGTGTGAACATGGCGGACAACGACGAGGCCGGCGGTTCTCATATACAAGACGAGGATCCGATGCAGGCGTTCATAGAGAACGAACTCAGAAATACCTTCAAATCCATGTTTCCTACTGTCCGTGAGTTTGTTGGGACTTGGATGAAGGGAGGCCAAGTAGGACCTCCCCCCATGATCGGCTACGGGTGCGGCAACTCTATCACCAATTTGGTTCCTATCTTGCCAAATCATGGGACGCCAGAAGATGCGCCGGTGAACAAGCCTAAGAAGGCACGTAAAAGATACAAGAAAACAAAATTGGACGACTCCACCGTCCCACCGGAGCAGGGGACTGATTCCCGGTTTGTGGACAGGATACCCATCAAGGACTGGCATAAGATGCATCACTTGGGTAGATCGATCCTGCCGGCGGATCGTGTCAAACAGTTGAGAGGACATTTGTTGGACCTACATGAGGTTGTTCTTGTTGTGGAGAGGAAACTTCTCGACCAAGAAGCTCCAACATATCCCCTTTTCATTGCAAATGTACCAGAACGGTTGGGCTTTGTCAGGGAAAATGGCGCAGACCTGCTCTTTGTGAGATTTGATGATATCTTCGCAGTGTACCATAGTCTTCCGCTCCACCCATCCATAGTCCGTCTTGTTGCGCTCCAAATGGCGCACCAAATCAAAATGGAGAATACCCCCGGCATAGTGATGGTTGACCCCTACTACATGCAAGAAATGTTCGTGAACAACCCTGAGGGTAGGAAATCCGCGACCGGTTATCTCCAAAAGCTCTTCCTCGACAATGCGTCGAGCCCGCCGTGCTCATTTCTCTTGCCTTATTTTCCCGAGTAAGTCATGCCTACCTGTCATAACATGCTTCCACAGATTTCCATCGTTGAATTTGCGTCTACAATGGTGATGTTTTGCGCAGAAACAAACACGGCACCCTCATCCACTTGGACATGGAACGCTTAGCTGCCTTGTATCTCGATAGCGGGGATCGCTATGAAGACAGGGCGGAGTCTAAGCGGGACTACACCGACATCAAGATTGTTCTGAATAATGCTCTCCACGGCTACGCCATGAAGGGTGGCCCGATTTTAAAAACAAGAAAGTCAGAGGATGGAAGGTTTAGGTTCGCGCACCGAACGTATTTCCCCTGCATGAAGCAGGATTCAAGTAGTTGGATGGAGTCATGGTACCTCCTCTATCAAATGAGGTGGTTTTTAAAGTTTCAACGACGAGGCCAATTTATTTCTCGTGATTTCAACGCATGGGTTGCAAGACTAAAGGACTCCGCTGATTATGTTATCAGAGCCGAGTTCCGATACATTCAGAACATGATCGCGCGAATCATCATGTGTGACGTCCTAGATCAAGATGGACAATTCTACTACGGCTTACAACCACCAGCTAATGCCGATATAGAAAGGCGCTTAAGCTATTCGGGTGATGACAGGCCATTCAACTCGTTAAATGGTTGTGAACCATTCCCGTAGATACCAGAGAGAAGGTGATCGAGGAACAAATCTTTATTCTGTCTTATGTACACAACTCGTTAGATGCATGCATGCTTAGTTAATTTTTTGTTTGCTTTAATCTTTCTTCTCTCTTATGTACACAAATCTTTTTTCTTACAACTCTTATTTGACTTGTAATTTTATATGCGTCTTGTGTACAGAGAAATGGGGAAGTGGTATGTGGTGTACAAAGGTCGTGTTCCAGGAGTATATGAAAAGTGGGAAGACTGTAAAAAGCAAGTGAACGAGTTCAAAGACAACAACCACAAGAGCTACAAGACTAAAGCGGAGGCGGAAGCTAGGTATGCCAACCATCTACTTGAGGAAGAAAAGACGAACCGGATGATGAGTCCAACATCATCGTGAACAACCACAACATTTACGAAAGTAAAGCGGAGACAGAAGCTAGATATTTGCATCACCTGCTTGCGGAAGAGAGGAAGAACCGGATGAAGTCCAACTTCATCGTGATCCCCTTCTTACTGATCATTATTGTCATTCTCTTGTATAAGATTGTGTTTTAGATGACAGTAGTAATCCATTTGGAAAACTTCCGTGTATGAATTAATCTATCGACATGTATTCGTGTATGACAACTTTTGACGCGTTTGTATGTGGAAATTTCTATGTTATTATCATTTTCGTCGCCTGTACCTCAATATCCTGTATTTATATTTGATATGCTGCTGGAATACGTTATTTAAAAAAAAATACCACGAAAAATGTACCGCTGGCGGACACAGAGGCGTACCGCTGGCGGACAGCTCTCTCAGAACTCCAACCAGCGAGGCGTACCGCTGGCGGCCGAAGTATCTTATCGCTGGCGGCCGCTGCTGCACGCCAGCGCTGCCTATCCTCGCGCTGGCGGGCGGAAATTGTGCCCGCCAGCGGTAACGATCGTTACCGCTGGCGGACGGCCGCCCGCCAGCGGTAAATCGTTACCACTGGCATAATCACCGCTGGCGGGCGCCCGCCCGGCAGCGGTAGACCATTTCCGTCCGCCAGCGGTAGGCCTTTTTCTACTAGTGACAACAGCCAAGGTTAAGCAGAGAAAGGAAGGGCGCCCGCCAGCGGTAGACCATTTTCGTCCGCCAGCGGTAGGCCTTTTTCTACTAGTGACAACAGCCAAGGTTAAGCAGAGAAAGGAAGAACGGGAGCTCAAGAACCGGTTCATGGGAGTGAGAACACCTAAAAAATATAGCTATATAACTCCAGACCTCCATCCCACACACTGTCGGCCACCGTGGCCACCAACATGAAAGTGGGAGTGGTCGGAACTAGAGGTGTGAGGGGAGGTTGCCACAAGAGGGGCATATGCCACTGGGCAAAGGAGTACTACAACATGTCGTGGAGATGTCCTGCAAACAAGGATATGACCAAACTTTCTCTACCCAAGAGTGCATCTTTTCCATGAATTCACAAGGGTAACGACAAGCCTGGACCCATGAACAAATCAGCATTGGCATATAACTCATCAAACATCAGTTCTAATGTGTTGGGGCATTTTTTCTCCATAAAACCGCATCCATCCAAGATTTTAGTATTGAAATTATATTTTCACATTTAGCCCCAAAATAGTTCATTTCCATGGTTTTATCCAAATTCTCCCTACTTCTACGCATACATGTACGGGTATGATTTAGGTTATGTTAGGTTGGAAAGCTAACTTTGTCGTAGTTGACCACATAATTTATCATACTTGCCTAACCTTAGGTCAACATATATATTCTTAGTCAATTGTTCGAGTTAATCCATCTGGCTGCCGGCTTTGGTAGATTGCGACTAACCCTAGCATATCTATCAATACATTCGAGTCGTCGGTATGGTAGTCTAATGTTATCAGCTTAAACTCAGTAAAGAACAAACATGTATCCTATGTTTTGATGCATGGCCACATGTTTATATAGCTTACATCCTTTTTTTTCTATAGGAAACAATTGTGAAGCACACATACGTAGATACATTAGGTCATAATGTATGTACTCATTATTCTTCAGACACAAGTAATAGCATGATAGATTGGTGGCGATAATTATTATCATAATGTTGCATAGAGGTTCCATACATTGGCAACAGATGGGCGACACCCAAAATCCTGGAAAAGCCATGCGCACGTACAACTTGGCCGACGAATAGCTTTTATTCGTGCAAATTCTGAAAGACAGCGCAAGCTCAAGTTGTTTCACGGATTCTGTCTTGGCCAACTTGGGTTTATCCACATCACTGAAGCAGACCCTGGCCGCGAAACAGATCCTCCAAATCACGGCCACATCTTTAATGTCTCCTTCCCTTATTGAGAGTGAGGGCCAGCCCTGCCCGCCCCGCGACATGTGAGCCAGGAAAATGGCCATTGCGCATGTGGCTGAGATCTCCCTCTGAGCAACTCACTAGTCGTCTTGTCAATTCTAAAACTCCATTAATATGCATGGCTTGCTTCCCACATGCCGTGCAGGGCAAAGCTTGGTCATGGCGCAAACCAGCTGGCAAGAAGCCGTCGTCAAGCTGATTGATGGTGGCATGGCATGTGAGAGTGATGATTGCTTGTGTTTATGAGAAAAATCATGAAAATTTCGCACGCCATTATTTGGGTTGTTTTTCTTGGTGGGCTAGGATTAGACCCCCCATGCAAGGCCATCAAAAGGGACCCCAGCCCCCTTTTTTCAAACACCATCAACCATATGTATATGTCCACACAAGGTCTTATAGCTCCGAAAATTCAATACATCCCCCGATCTCATATGCTCCTGCCTGAGTACATATTCGAAAAAATGGAACGCACGTATCAAGCATTTTAATACGTGCTAAGTTCCGTGAAAAAAAAATACATTTGTGGTGCTTTGTATGGACAAACGAAATCAGGGGCCAACATGGCATTTTAAAATGTTTTTTTAGAGTATTGATTTTACTTTTTGACACAGATAACCACGAATACCATTTCGTCACGAAACTCTGCACTTACGTAGAACACTTGGATAAGTTTTTGCCATTTTTCTGAATTTATTGAAGTGTCTTACTACTTTTTCGGAATTTTGTAATCTCGCAGGAGCATGTGTGCTCGGGAGCCAAAATTGCACCCCAATGCTATACATATGGGATGTGTACCTTTTGTTTTCATATTATTTTTCACATCACAGCATATTCATGAATTTCGATAAATTTAGGAAGTTTCGTAGAATTTTTGCAAAAATATAATTGGCTAGATTTGAATTGAAAAATAAAATTAGGTGATGTGGAATCAAACTCAAAACCTACCTAACATCTATTTAGGCCCTCAACACTGCACTGAAGGCAAGTTCATGCCATGAACTTGCCTATTTCATTTTCAAGGGAAATGTGTCGGATGTATTCAAATTTGACAGAAGTTTCGGGGAGCATGTACTTCGTTCCTCGCTTTGGATTTACTCTGTTAATTGTTATTACCTCTGTTCAAAATGTGTTTTGGTCGGTCATTTTAGCGTAACAAAACATTTTATATTTCGGAACGGATGTAGTATTAGATACCCCCAAGTTACTCATGAAATTTTCATGTCTTGTAGCATATATGTAGTAGAAATGGTCAATTGGAAAACTAAGAGCGTCGATGAAAAATTTCCAAGCAATTCGCACATACGGCCTATATAGTCAGCGCCAGGAGCTTTACGAGTGCACGCACACACCTTCTGTTTGGACTCAGAGAGGACACGCACAGCAATGGAAATAAGTGGTCACCGACGAAACCTTTTTCGTTTTCCTTTCAGAGATTCCAATACTCTGACCTACTCAGGCAACCCTTTTGCCCAATTGGTGGAATGACATCAATCAATTGGTTAAAAGTGACAGGGAGAAAGAACATCCACTTCCGAACGAATAAATCTGCATCTGTTACAGTCAATGTACTGTGCTACTGCTTTAAGCTGGTCTTGCTTATTTGAAAATGTCTTGCCATGGAAAGCGATTCCTGCACTATTCAAATCATCACCGGTCTCCTCTTCACCTGCGACATTTGAACGGAAAACACATGGTTGGGTTCGCCTAAGCAAGTTCAGACCTACTTCTGCAGGGAGCACACGTCAATGCCATGTATCCCCTCCCCCGCAAAAAAAAAAAAACAAAAAAAAAGACAGACATCCCCTTCAACATATATAGTGGCTCGGTCCATGGGTTTTAGGTAAAAGTCACGTATATTAATGTCAAACTGATAACAAATTAATCTTGTCTCTGTAACCACATAACTATATGACTTAGTCGAGACATCGAAAATCTACACAACAAAATTTTCTCGACATCCATCACCACAGTTGGCAACACTCATAGTATGAGATAGGTTTTCTAAAATCGACACCTCCAAGGAAAAAGAATAATGCGCAAGTGCCGCTGTCGCAAATCCAACCACCAAAGTCAAGTCATAAGTTTTCATCCAAAGAGCAAATTTGAGCATTCCCCGGGCAATGCCTTCAACAAGTGAGCAATGTGTAATTGCCGCTATTTTCAAGCACAACCAATTAAGGTCAAACATACTTTTCTCTTGGAGCTCGAGACCTGCTAAGATAACACAACCAAATCGAAGTCATCTTGCGTTGCCGCTCCAACATGTCGAGCCAGCATAGCTATGTCTCACAACTTGGACAATATCAAACACGAACTGAATGCCCCTTCTTACACACCCCACCTAGCACTGGCGGAGCTCCAGCCAAAATCTTAGGCGGGCCAGCCCAAAGAACAACACAACTATTTTTACTTTCATGAGCCAAATTTCCTGTTATTCTTCAGTGTTTTGGTTTTTTCTGGGCGGGCCGTGGCCCAAGTCGGCCTTCACTGAGCTCCGCCAGTGCCACCTAGACCACTAAGATACACGGGACATGCCCGAGCGCCTTAAGGATCACAGAAGTTCGAAAGTTTGCACGCCAAGCAACTAACATGAAGGAATAGCTGAAATAGTATCGGATCATACCTAAACTTTAGGGAAGGAAGTCGATGTTGGATGGGAACATACAAGTCATGGACCAAGGACTAGAACTTCGACCCCATTCATGGCGTGCACACCAGGTGATGACCGTTCACGTGCACGGTTCTGTCGTGGATGTCGGGATGATAGGATTGGAACTCCTGACATTCTTTACCAAATAAAATGCGCTACATCCCTTTTCCAATTGTTGTACAGTATCAATTGTACAAAACCTCCGTTTTCTTAAATTTATATGAACTCCAATAACATTGTGTTTTCTGAGCCTTTCAGTGGACTTTGCAATAAATTGTCTTCCTTGGAAAATATTAATTGTTTGTTGACTAATAAAAAGTTCACTTGGAATGAACAGCTTACCACAAAATGCATGCAATATTTTTTTAGGGGAACACGTTCATTTCTTATCCGAAAGGAAAGCAGCTATGGCCCAGTTTGTTGGCCTTTGCCATTAGTGTCACATGCTGCTATCTTCAGCTTGGGCCTAATGCTAACTATTGCAACTTTGATGACAAGATGAAGAAAAAAGTTTTTTCCATATCAAAAATTTATCATTATCAATTGAAGTTGTGCAAGCTTGACCGTGCACAGCACAACCGTCGAGCGAGCCACATCCATTCGAAAACAGAAAATTATAATCCGGTCTTCCTGCTACGGATGTAAATTCTGTGTGCACGTAGTCATCTTCAGTTGCCATTGTTGTTCCCGGGGTACAACCCCCACTTGGGCTGGCCACCGGTCTGAACGCCACCGCCGCCCGCGGGCAGGTCCATCTCCGCCCCTTCTGCCGCGCCGTCCAACGCCTTAGTCTCGTCGTGGGCCTGATCCGCGGGCTCGCCGCCGCCATTGGCCGGCAGCCAGCTGGTAGGCGTGATTGGCTTCTGCGCCGGGTTGAGCAGCGAAGCCCACATGGCGACCTGCTCCTGCCGGGTCTCGTCGACGTAGGGCGACGATTTCCCAAGCTGCCCGCCGCTCGCCCCGTAGGCGCCCAGCGCCGGCGACGCGCCGCCCGCCGCCCACATCATCGGCTTTCCCTCAGGGTACCCGGGTAATACTTAGGGTACCCGGGGTAGTGGTGCACGCCGCCGCCCGCGTACGGGTACGGCAGCCACTTCCCCGCCCTGGCCGCCGCGTCGACGGCACGCCACTGCGCACCCTCGGCCGCCGACGGTGGCACTGCAAGCGCGGACGTCCCGGAGCTCGCCGGTCTCGTGGAGATCGGCCGTGCGGCGGCGCAAGGGCAGGCGTGGAGTAGGATGAGGCTGAGCGCCGTCACGATGGCAACGGCGACGGTGCGGGCCATGATGGAATGCTTGCTAGCTGGATGTGAGTAATTTGTTATGAGGTGGCACGGCACGGCGGGATGCATGGCTGCGCCATAATATACGGGGAGAACTCCCGGGAAGAGGCGACAGTAGCTAGCTAGCTGGTACGTGGTCGAAGAACTGGAACACCTGCTTCCTAGCTATACTGTCGCTTCAGCAGTTGACCGTTGACAGGCCAGTCAATGGCGGAGCAAGAATAAGTAGGTTGGTCACGCTTTCCTTCCAGTCAATATTGGGCTATGGGGAGAGAGGATACTACTATCCATCTTCAGAGTCGACATATGGCGTTGTGTCAATGTTTACCAAACAAAAGGGAGACACCATTGAGGGTTTGTTGAGAGAGGATAGGATGGCCGGGTCTCGCGACACGCAAGGCGACACCGGCGCTCGCGCTCGCACGGCGGCGGTCCCTCCGACCACCGCCGTCCACCCTAACCAGTCCAACCCCACCGTCAGGGCGCCGGCCGCCCTCCTGCGAGGCGCTACGGTTCCCGTTGGCGCTGGACTGCGCTCGCAGTGTCTTGCGTGTCGGGTCTCTCCTGGTCGGCCGTGCCCCAGATCTCCCCGGCGCGATGATCGATCCCGTCTTCGACAAGGTGGTCGGGTTAGGAGGCCATTGGCTCCCCCGATCTGCGTCTCAAATCCGGGGATCGCTGCTGAGTTCGTGGTGGGCGTGGCCTCCGGGAGCCCTTCAGCGGGAGGGCTTGGTTGTCGTCGACGCTCGCCGTCCCGACCACCAGATCCGCCATGGCCGGGGAACTTAGCAGAATTCCCTCTGCTTCCTTCCCCTGCTTCGGAGCGGCAAGGGGAGGTTGTTTTGAATTTGGGGGCCCCGACTGTCGGTGACCTTGCTTCGGTGTCACCTACCTCCCATGGCGAGCCAACACCTGGCGTGATCTCGACCTTTGATCATGTCCATCCTGATGCTCTAGGGTTTCGTCGCGATAGGGGTCAGATCGAGGCCGAGGCTGTCGAAGATTTTTTCGGTCAGCTTTGGGCGGTTCCTGCTGAGGCACCCCGTGGTGCGCCGCCACCCAGATCGACGACTCCGCTTAGATGCTGGATCCGGAAAGGGCTGATAGCTGCGGGAGATTTTGCGATCTCTGATTGTTTTCCTGCTTCTGAAGAAGATCAACGTCGATTCCGAGGTACGATTCAGGTGATTTCTCGCCGGTCCGCTGGGATTTCGTCGTTCGCTGCTGTGCTTAGGGCTGGGCTCATGGCATCCGGTCAGGGTCGGGGAAGAGGAGGACCCCGCCCGCAACCACGTCCGGTGCACCCTCCTGCGGCGGTGGTGCCAAATCCGGTGGTGGCACCACAACAACCACCGGTGATGCCTATGCAAAGAGGGCTGGGACAGGCTCCTATGCAGAATCAAGGCCAATTCCTGCCCAATTATCAACAGAATCAAGGCCAATTCCTGCCCAATCAACAACAGAATCAGGGTGCGGCGGCACCTCGTGCTAATCAGAATTTGGGGAATCGGTTCAACAATAACCGTGGATACTATCGGCCGAATCAGCGTCAGAACTATCAGAGACCACCTGCTGTGAACAATCATCCAGCGGCTGTGGTGCAAGCTGAGGTTCAGAATGTTCCTCCTCCTGCTGTGCAACCTCCACCTGTGGTCCAGCTTCCAGTTGAGCAAGTGCTAGACTCAAGATATTTCAAAATGATATGTTTCAATTGTGGAGACCCGGGTCACTTTGTTGGAAATTGCATGGAGAAGAAGAAATGTTTCATTTGTGGCTCTCTGGATCACCCGGTTCACCTTTGCCCAGACTGGTTCAAAAAACACCCGTGTGCAGAATACTTTGGCAGTGCGAACAGAGGTCTCGGTTTTTACCATCTGGAAAGCCCTTCTGAAGAGGAAACAAAGTGGTTCAAGACCTCCAATGTGGCTGTGGTCAGTGTGAAGAAAGGGGAGCTGACTGTTCAAGAACTAGAGCGCAACTTATCTGCAATATTCTGCAAGCACAAGAGATGGCCATGGCAGATTCGTGAGCTGGCTCCAAAAAAGTTCCTGGTCAGATTTCCACCCTGGAAGAGTATCAAGGAGTTGGTGGATTTCCCTGCTTTTGATCTTGAGAAGGAAGGTGTCAACATTAAAATTTCTGAATGGGATGGCGATGTGGAGCATCTTGCTGAGTTACCTGTTGTTTGGATGAAGGTTACTGGCTTACCTCCAAAAAACTGCACCTGGAAAACTTTTGCTCGCACAGTTTCAACAGTTGGTATCCTTATGGATGTGGATTGGAGTTCTTACTTCAAAAGTTTCTATGCTGAAATACGCTTGCAGATTGCCTGCCGAGATCCAGTTCAAGTACCTAAGGAACGTGTGGTGGAGATAGATCAGAAGCTTTACATGCTACTGTTTGATGTGGAAGGTGTTGATCAAGGGTCGACAGAGGGAAATGATAGTGATCCTGATGAGGGTATTGAGGGGTTTGATGGACTGGATGATCTGCGAGATGTGGACGACACCATAATGGATACAGAGCAGAATCAAAGTCAGAATGTTACTGACAATGCAACTGGTTCGACTTCTTCTGTCCCTCATAGAAATGCTGCGGTACCTGACTCATGGGATGACCTGGATCTGTCAGATGAAAGACTATCAATGTTCCCTTCTGATGCTAAGAGTTGGCAGGGTGAAATCGAAGAAGATGTGTGGAGTTTGAGCCCATTGCAGACTCCTCGTTCCCTGCCAGGAAAATTAAACCATGAGATGTTGGATGACGAGATTTGGGATATGGGTACTCCATCTGCAGAACAAATGGAGATTGAAACACTACAGAAAATGGAAATGTCTGCCAATGCTGCCTACTGCTCTAAAGTTCTGGAGACTTTCAACCTTGAAGATTCTGTAGATGGTGATTCGAACCAAGGTGATATTGCTGATGACATGATGGAAACCGAGACCTGAGTCAAGAGTTGGTGGATAAGATTGGGTCTGCTAGAAAAGTTCTGTTCCCAGTTCAGGAGATTCCTGCTGTTACAGCAGTCCCTGCAACTAAGAAGCAGAAATGGGGGCCGATACTTGCCACAACTCGCATGTCGACGAGGAACCAAGGTGCTCAGAATATAATTGAGAAGGCTCAGAATTACCAGAAGAAACGAAACTTGGAGATTCCTCCTAGTTTCAAAGGTAATTCCTTTGCTGTTCTTAGTTCTGATACTTTGCTTGATGTTGCTGAGAATATTGATATTCGTATTGGCTCAAATATTACTGATTCTTCTGATATAGTTGATTCTCTGATTGAAAAAGAACTTCTTAAGAATCTTGCTTATGCTAAGAGTAATCCTGAGATTTCTCTTCCAGCATCTTTAGATATTGTTTCGATCCCCCTCTCAACGTTAATGGTCAACATCAGTTACCTGATGTTAATGATCATGATAAAAACGGTGAGTGGATGACTATCAGCAGAAAAGCTAGAAAAAATAGAAGATCATGATAGGTGCTATTCTAAATATCCGTGGCTTGGGTAAACCAGGTCGCAAACAATCTTTAGCTGATCTCATTAAGAATCATAAAATTGAGTTTATAGGTATCCAAGAAACTAAAAAAGAGAAGATTGATGATAGCTTCCTTAGATATATTTCTAATGGCCTTGATTTCAACTGGTGTTCCCTTCCTGCGAAGGGATCTGCTGGTGGTATTCTTTTGGGGCTTAGGGATGATATCTTTGAATTAGTGGCATATAGTACAGCTGACTATACTATATCTGCTACTATTATTAATAAGAAAAATGCTTTTGCTTGGCAACTAGTGGTGGTTTATGGCACAGCTTACGCTGAGTTCAAACTAGATTTTTTCGCTGAGTTGCATGATGTGATGGAGAAATCTGCTCTTCCCACTTTTATTGGTGGGGACTTTAATTTGGTAAGATTTGCCTATGAGAAAAGTAATGGGGTTATTAACAGCCAATGGTCCTTTCTTTTTAATGATTGGATTAATAAGTGGTCGTTAATGGAAATTAAAACCTCTAATAGACTGTATACGTGGGCCAATAATCAGGATAACCTGATTCTTGCCACTTTAGACAGAGTTTTTGCATCGACTGACTGGGAACAGAAATTTCCCCTGACCATTGTTACTGCCCTGTCTAGGGTGGTTAGTGATCACACTCCTTTACTTATTGACACAGGAGATAATGTTCCCCCTCCCCCTAGATTATACCGTTTTGAGAAATGGTGGACTAAGGTGGATGGTTTCTCAGATATGGTAGCTAAAATCTGGAACACTAAATGCAATTATACATCGGCTATTGATATCTGGCAGTTTAAACTTAGACTTCTCAGAAAAAAAACTAAGGGGTGGAATAACAATGTTGAAGCGGAGATGAAAAAAAGGAAATCAGCTCTATTGCTAGAGTATGATATTCTGGATGTTTTCTCTGAACAAAATAGATTGTCTGCGGATGATATAGCTAGGATGAAACAAATTAAATTAGAGTTGGATGATATTTTGAGCAAAGAAGAAACGAAAGCCTGGCAACGTTCTAGAGATAGAAATATCGTAGAGGGAGATAGGAATACTGCCTATTTCCATGCTGTGGCAAATCAGCGTAGAAGAAAGAAAAACTTGGCTGTCTTGGATGGTCCTGACGGTCCAGTTGAAAACACAAGTGATATGCTTCGAATTGCTTCTGACTTCTACAAGGATTTATTTTCTTGTGAGGATAAACCTGATATTTCTCTAGGAGATAATTTCTGGGATCCACAGGATTTACTCACTGATGAGGAAATCGGTATCCTAGAAGCTCCTTTTTCAGAGAAAGAGATTTACGAGGCGATTATGGGTTCATATGGAGCAGGTGCTCCAGGACCTGATGGATTTCCTTTTCTTTTTTATCAGATTTATTGGCACGTTATTAAGAATGATTTTATGGCTCTAGTTAGGGAGTTCGAGGCTGGCAAACTTGATGTTGCCAGACTGAACTATGCTATTATCACTTTGATACCGAAGGAGCCGAATGCGCGGGAAATGAGAAAATTTAGACCTATTAGCCTCGGTAATTGTAGCCTAAAAATAATCACTAAAGCTATGACCAATAGGATTGCTCCTATTGGTGATAGAATCATCTCTAAAAATCAAACGGCCTTTATAAAAGGTCGATTTATTTTAGAGAGTGTGGTTGCAGCTCACGAGGTTATTCATGAAGTTCACTCCAAAAAACTCTCTGGTCTTGTTTTGAAACTTGACTATGAAAAAGCTTACGATAGAATTGACTGGAGTTTTCTTGATGAAATGTTAAAATCCAGAGGGTTTGGCCCAAAGTGGAGAGCTCGAATTAAATCCATCTTTCTTAATGGATCCTTTTGTGTGAGGATAAATGATGTCAATGGTAAATATTTCGTAGCTGGAAAAGGGTTAAAGCAAGGGGATCCTCTTTCCCCCATTCTTTTTAACTTGGTTGCGGATGTGTTTTCCAAAATGCTCTCGAAAGCTGCTAACCATCAATTGATTCGTGGTTTGCTTGCTCCGGTTATTCCAGGCGGGGTCATTAGCTTACAGTATGCTGATGATACCGTGCTGTTTCTTGAATCTAATTTAGACATGGCTAGAAACCTTAAGTGGATCCTAACCTGTTTTGAACAGATGTCAGGAATGAGGATTAATTACCATAAGAGTGACTTACTGACTATTAATGTACCTGAGGAAGAGGCTAACCTCTTTGCTCAAGTTTTTGGTTGCAAGTTGGCTAATTTCCCGTTTACCTATTTGGGTGTTCCTCTTCATTTTTCTAAATTAAGGAAAGAGGACCTTCAGCCCATAATAGATAAAATTATCAAGAGGATATCTGGCTGGATGGGTAGATTGTTATCTTATAGTGCCCGGCTTGTTCTCTTACAAGCATGTATAGCCAGTATTCCTATGTATTTGCTGTCGATAATTAAATTCCCTAAGTGGGCGATTAGAGCGATTAATTCCCAGATGGCTCACTTTTTTTGGAAAGACACTGATGTCTCCAAAAATTACCATCTGGCAAACTGGGATTTAATTACTCAGAAAAAAGATTATGGAGGCTTGGGAATTCAAAATTTGCGTGATTTTAATCTGTGTCTGCTTGCCTCGTGGATTAAAAGGTACCATATGGACCAAAATAAAATCTGGAGGCAAATTGTTGATTATAAGTACAACTTATCCCCAAATATTCTCAGAGCTACGCCCGCTCAATGTTCTCCTTTTTGGAAAGGAATAATGTGGGCCGCCTCTGCAGCTAAACATGGTTATAAATGGAAAGTTGGTAATGGGAAAAGAGTTCTCTTCTGGGAAGATATTTGGTTAGGGCACTGTTCTTTAGCTACTATGTATTGGGATCTTTACATTATTGTTAATGAACAATGCTGTACAGTAGCGGAAGCATGGGATGGAACTCATCTAAAAATGACTTTCCGTCGCACAGTATCTCGGAGAATTTTCGATATGTGGTTAGAATTAACGGCCTTAATTGAAAATGTGAGCTTTTCGGAGGAAGAAGATAGTCCTATTTGGTTATTTCATCCCTCTGGATCTTATTCCGTTAAATCTTTCTATGGGATTATTAATAATCGAGGGGTTGTTCCGGTGTTTACACCCTCGGTTTGGAAGCTGCACATTCCTCCCAGAATCCATATTTTTCTATGGCTTTTGGTGAACGATAAGTTGCTTACTAGGATTAATCTTAATAAGCGTCGCCCTGTTAATGATCAGTCATGTCTATTCTGTTCAGAATTAGAAACTGTTCATCATATGTTCTTTGAATGTGTAGTTGCCAAAGCCTTATGGTCACATGTTTCTGAATGTTTAGACATTTCCATTGGTGCTGACTTGCTATCTGTTGCCAGATGGTGGGTTAGTGAGGATAGAAACTCTGTGATCAATGTTTTTTCATCTGCTGCCTTATGGTGTATCTGGAAACTGAGAAACGAAATGTGCTTTCAGGACTTAAGTTGGCCAGGTGTCATGGAACTAATCCGAAGAACTTGCAATACAATCAGAAGCTGGAAACTGCTGTGCCTGGACAAGCACTCGGCGTTGCTCGATGCGAATCTTCTGAAACTCGATCATCGGAGAGGAGAACTACTCAGGATAGCTTGGCGATGACGATTCTGAAGGCCTGCGACACATCTGCTGATGGATCTCTGCTGAACAAGTGGCGCCAGTCACAAGCATGTGACAACCTGATCGACGACACTCCTGCTTATCCTTGGTGATGCTATTTACGTGGTGGTGCTACTTGTTTATTAGAATCCTGTACGCTTAATATTTTGTTCTTAGCTAGGTTTTGCTACTAGCCTGGTACTATCCCCTTTGTGGGTTCTGAGCTGTAAAACGTGTTGGTTGTATGACGCTGTGGTTGCTTTTAATAAAAGGTAATCAGGGGGCGCGCCCCTTTTAGTCTAAAAAAAAAAAATATTGGGCTATGGGCCGTGGGCTGTTGAACACGGTGGGCTAACTAGATTTAGTGATGGGCCAGCAAATGCACCACCAAAACTAAACGAATAAAGCTGTTTGCTTTCTCGCGAAAAAAAATGCTGTTTGTTTTCTGAGACGAAAATCATGCTAATTTCCAGGTTATATAGGTAGGTATCATGATCCATGAATCACAAATCAAATCAATCATATCTCGGGCAAGGGCACGGCTGTTTGGCAATGAACGATAATACCTGCCTTGCCGATCTGAAGTGTGAATGAAAATTTGAAAGCGCAAAAATTCCACCAGGCACCATTGACGAACAAGAACACATGCTGCGGCAGCAAGCTGAACCCGGCCTTCACCTATCCTCCAGAGCACCTGGAAAGTGATCCACGCGAGCCTGTCACCACATCAACCAACCACACGTCCTTGTCGTCTAATCAGCTACCCTTGCACGATCATTTTACCTTGGCATCCAAGCGACCAGTCACCTTCCCTCGACTCTCTTCTCCCGCGGCAAAGTAGTTTCGATAGGGGGAAAAAAACTTAGTAGCTCTCTCCTGGCAAACTGGCAACGAGTCCAGCAGAGGGAAAAATGATAACGGAAGTAATATCTGCAAATCCTATCAACTTCACCATGGAGGAGCTGTAATCGCTTGGACATGCCGGAAAGGGATAATTTAGAGAAAGAACATGCATTGATCTTCACGGTGTTGTGCTGGAAGCCTAACGTTCCAGGGTGTTGTGCTGCTGGGTGAGCCTTAGATATGAAGCGTACGGGCAGAAGTTGATAGCGTAAAACTATCACTTTTGTAGCCAAATTCACTGATTGGTACCAGGGTGCTCCTCAATCTCATTTTGGTCCACATTTTGCCCAGGTTTTCTCATTTTGCTCAAATGACGCTCTGATTCAATTTAGACAGCCATCCTGACATGGATGGCCCACCCCGTAGGGTGACGTGGCAATTAGGCCCCACTTGTCAGTCTAATTAAAATATATAAAAAAACTAATTTGGTGTGGTGGAAGGTGGGTCCCACTTGTCAGTCTAATAAAAAAAATCAAAATATAAGAAATATCTAAAAAAAAAGGAAAAGTCAACAGGGACACCCGGCTCTCGTCCTCTCGGCGCCGCGACGAGGTGCGCATGGTGGGCGCGCGCGGCGGCGAGCTCGGCCTGCCCACGCGGGATCTGTCCGGACGTCGGCACGCGAAGCTGTGCCCGTGCCCGTGCGCCTTCAAGCGACTCCGCGCCAAGTCCGCGCCGCCGTTCAGCCCGCCCGCACGACGTTGTCCAGGCCGTCATGGTCTAGGCCGCCGCTCACCCGGCCGTCGAGCCCCTGGCCGTCGCGGTCCAGACAGCCGCGCTCCCGGCCATCGCGCGCCCGACTGTCGAGCTCCTGGCAGTCGCGGTCCAGGCTACCGCGCTCCCGGCCGTCGAGCTCATAGCCGTCGCGGTCCAGGGGCCGGCGCGCGTCCGGCCGTCCGCCGCCGCGCTCCCGGCCGTCAAATCCAGGATCCTGGCCGTCACGATCCACGGCGCTCTCCCTGCGTCGGCTCGGCGTGGGCGCCACCGTTCTGGAGCAGGGACGATTAAAGAACGGGTGGCACGTGCTGGACACCATCAGCGTCGCCGACGAGCTCCGGGCCTCCACATCCAGGGGTACCTAGTTCTGCCTACTCCCTATCAGGGTGTAACCCATGTCCTGTTTTTCAGAAAAAAATTCCCAGAATTTTTTATTTGTTTAATTGGGCTGACATGTGGGGCCTACTTGCCACGTCATCCTACAGGTGGGGCCGCCCTGTCAGAACGGCTGTCTAAATTGAATTAGAGCGTCCTTTGGGCAAAATGAGAAAACATGGGCAAAATGTGGTACCAAAATGAGATTGAGGAGCACACTGGTACCAATCAGTAAATTTGGCTACAAAAGTGGTAGTTTTACGCTATGAACTCCATACGGGCATGATTGATTCATCATCTCATCTCATTGTGATACTAATAATCCCTTACAATTCTCCGTTGCCCCAACAAGTCGTGTTCAAATTGGAAACAAATTCTTCAGGACTTCATTGTTGCTTGTGAGGTAAAATTCTCATAAGGTTACACATGCGCCTTATTCCCAGTCGTGGTGGCATCCTGTTCTGTCGTAACAAAGAAGAAAATTAGCTTTCTAGAAGACGTGCGCATCATCAAACATTTCCGCGGGCTTAATTTGATTTGGATTAATTAATAAGGGGATGAAAACGACCGAGCTGTGTAATTTTCTCAAACAATTAGGATATCCGAAGTACCTAGGCACCTGGCTATAGCTAGGACCTAGCTAGGAGCTGCATTATTATTTTTGCGAGCTGACTAATTAAGCAGCAGTAGTGTAATCCAATTTTTGTTGTCAAACGTACGTCTCGTGAAATAGACGTCCTAGCTGCATGCGTTGGCCGCTTCGTAAACCATGTGATGTGTACACGAGGAATTACGGGCAGGAAGCTAAGGTACTAGGAGTAGGTGTTGATTATTTGAGCCGGAAGAAGCATGGAATGTAAGCAAGGGTCTCTTTGGTTATAAAAAAATCCCTATCCCCTTGTGTTTTTCAAGTCCCACGGATGAAATTAAGAGATGATCGGTTTTCTCAAGTGACCTTTTTCGGCGTGGGGCCATATTTGTTCTCCGAAAATCCTAACCAACCATAGATCTTCCAGAACGTTCCCATTTTCTAGATTCTTAGCTCTCATACATGCGCATGCGTGTTTGGTCGAGCAACAATGACCTTAGCAAGAGAAAACACACGCTTTATATATATTCTCTCTTGCTTTGCGTATATATTCGATCACCACCGGTATGACGAAGAAATGGCACTTCCGCAGAAAAGACGAAAAATCAAAGCAAACAGAGAGCGACGAAACAAGGGAGCAAAAGGCAGTAGTAGCTACTAACAAGTTTAAGTTCCAAGCCAAACAGCTCTTAACTCGAAATTGACTGGTTCTAGAATCCGGTTTTTTTTTCAAATGGGAACTGGTCATCATTTATTTTATTTATTCAGCAAAGAAAGATAAAAAACCTTACAATAAAAATCCAGACTGAAGTCACGGAACAAGGTGACAAAGCACCACCCACTAGCACAAACGATAGAGGAAACAACCAGGCCTTAGACACTGCGATCGCCAGCTCACCGGCCAAAATCAGGGATAGTGTCTTATGCGCATGCTCTGGAAATTTCAAAGTACCGTCCTCCCAACTTTAGGGTATAGATCGAAGTGAAGACTCTCAACAGTCCCGCCATCAGCCCCAGACATCGCCTTTACCTTGCGCGCGTCTATCATAACGCGTCCATTCTCAAGACCCGTTGTGCCATGTCGCCGAGACTCGCCATCGTCCAGACCACCCAGCAGGCCGGCGCCTGGCTGCTCCTCTGGACCTCCCTGATCCCAAAATTCTCACCGCCGGCGTTGATTTGCGAGCTGATCCCGGCGATGTGGACACGTGAGAATTAAAGCTTCTAGAATGACGAGACAGCATACCAGGTACCGAGCTTGGCAGATCGGTAGCTGTAGCGTTCGTCACACCAACAGAAACTCTAGGCCGTCCTTGTTCCTTGCCGCAGCCGACGACGCGTTCAACGACCGTAGCAGTAAAATGAAAACGGAAAAGGTTTGTCGCCTAGCACGTGCGCCACTAACCTCTCAGACCAAACCCCTTGTCGGAAGCTCCTCTCACACTCTCTTTATAAAAGACTGCCCACTCGTGTTTCCATCCCTCTCAAACTCTATTCAAGCCTAATATCGTGGCTAATTAAACACCTCCACCAGCAAACTAGCCATGGAGATTACGGTGGCCGCGGCGCCGGCGTGGGGGGAGATGGAGACGGACTGCCTGGTGCACGTCTTCCGCCGGCTGGCGCTCGAGGACCTGGCCGCGGCCGCGCCGCTCGTGTGCCGCGGGTGGCGCCGCGCCGCGGCCGACCCGTCCCTGTGGCGCGCGCTCGACCTGCGTCACGGCGACAACGTCGCGCGCTTCATGCCGTGGGGACCCCTCGCCGCCGCCTTCGCGCGCCGCTACGGCGTCGCCCGCTTCACCTTCACGGGATTCCTCACGCTCTGCCTCTCCCGCGCCGCCGGCTCCGTGTCCACCTCGCGCTCCCACCGCTCCTCTCCTCGCCCGTGGCCTCCGAGCTCGACCGCGTCGCCGCCGACTGCTCGAGACTCCTCCGGCTCGCGCTCCCGCCGCTCCTCTCCGCCGCCGACGAGGCGCGCCTGCCGGAGCTCATCCCGCGGTGGCCTCTCCTCCAACACCTCGAGCTCGAGTCCAAGCCGTCGTCGTCCTTCCCCGCCGTGGTCGTGCAGCTCGGCGCGCACTGCCCGGACTTCCGCGGCCTCAAGACCTCCGGTGCGATCAAGCAGGAGGACGCGGCGGCCATGGCGGCCTCGCTGCCTGGGCTCCGGACGCTGTGCCTCGACTCCTCCTACCTTCCCAAGCAGGAGCTGCTCGCCATTCTGGCCGGCTGCACGCAGCTCGTGGAGTTCAGCGCCAGGAACTGTGTTGGGTTCGACGAGCAGGACGAGGAGGTGGTCCGACGTGGCGCTGGGATCGAGAGGTTCGAGATCGGAGGGTCCAGGTTCGTTGACGACCTTCACGACGAGATGATGGTCGGCGACGAGTTCTGCGACTCTTCCTATGTCGATGTCATGTGATTTTCTCTTTGAACCTGTCAACCTGATGAGTAGATGATTTATGTGGCCTAATCCTTGGTGTGTGCTTGTAGCCCAAAACCTGTGATATGTATTTGCCACTATTTTAGTGGGGCGAATAGTAATTTATTCAGGTGTGATCATTCATTCAGTTAACGATGATTGTTGCGTGTTCGATCGGGTCATCGTTTCGTTCAGCAACGAACCAGCAGACTGACCCGGTGTGCAAAGATTTTCTACATATTATTACGCATGTTGTTTTAAATTTTGATGTGGTTTTTATTACATGAGCTTTTGCCACTATTTTTCATACAAAACATGTAAAAATTTGCATCGTCTTAGAGTATATGATAGTATCATTGCCCATTATTTTCTTTGTTGCGGATTTGCGTATAATAATGTCGTTAACAGTGCAAGTATAGGTACATTTAAAAATTGCGAAAACATTTTGGTCGAAATTATAAGTTGTTATTTATGATGGTATTCACATCGTGTTGCATTGACTTACTCCCTCCGTTCAAAATTAATTGGAATTCTAAGTTTTCTTAAGTCAACCTATTTTAAGTTTGACAAAGTTGGTCGAAACATATATCAGTATCTATAACACCAATTTAGTTCTGTTGGATTGTTAATAAAATGTTTTTCCATAAAATATAGATTTGATATTGTGGATATTAGCATATTTCTTATAAAATAGGTCAAACTTAGAGAAGTTTAACTTAGCACAAATGTAACTTCAATTAATTTGGAAAAGACAGTATATTATTAAGCACATTGACACACTTTGTTTTTTTAGACCTTAATTTAGTGTTGCTGGGATGACAGCATCTTCCTTCCTTAGAATTGCCATGAATGGCTCTTGCGGAATTACTCCCTCCATTACACAATCTACATTTACAGGATTATTTTACAGACTCATCTTATGGACGCGACATGGTTTAACTTTCTTGGAGAGTCTGCAACAGTTGCTCCTATTCTTTCTCACCCAGATTCACAGTTGATTGTCACATCAACCCATAACTCTGTTCCGTAACAATTTTGCCCATAAGTCTAGCATTATTTTTGGACAATACTCTACATCCTATATATTTTAAAACTACCCATAGTGAAAGTAATATAGCTAGTAACATGCATGCCATTTAATCAAGAAATTTGACAAGTAATGAGGAGAGAGGGTTGCGGTAACATAATATGATACCACAACACATATCACAAGACAATGTGAGTTTACAATCTAATAAATAATGCTTTGCATGACATGACACATTTCTTACTACTATGGAGGTGCCATAGGCATGTTAGACTAGCCATAGTGGGCGTATCATATCTAGTATCATGCATGCCATGTTGGCAAAAATCTGATGTGGCACAACAATTAATGAGGAAAGAGATGATAGAGTGACACGTAAAACAAGAAATTTTAATAGCAAGTAAATCTTATACACATATTTGTATTGAGATTCCACAAATCAATAAATAAAGTGTGGCTATGATACTATGCATTATAGGGGTAGTATCATACACAAGTATCATATGTATGATACCAGTCTATGATACTCCCCACTATGGCTAGTCTTAGTAGTGTACTACTCAAGTGTTCAAACACCCAATCCACGCCATATTAGCATTAATGAAACCCAATAGAAACAAAGAGAGTTTGCTCAGCTTTTTGGTTGTGGTTGATTACCGAGTAAACAATTAATCTACAAAATATAAAGTGTAGAATAATGTGGAACAAAAATACTAGTGTAGGATATAGATAATTCTAGAACGCATCTTGTATATCCAGACATGTATGTACTATTTGGTTCTTATGACTCTACGTACTCTCTGCTTGTGAATTGTCGGAGTACCGCGAGTCTATACATCTGACTTGAGGCATGTCACAACAACGGTGATTTTCCCACAACATATTTTCATGTTGTAGAAGAAAATTGTATTCTAATATTTTAATTTTTATTCTACATTTTCGCAACTCAAATTGGAAGTGTAGCTTTTTATGGCGCTCATATGCAGCATATGCAATGTAGCTATTTACTCTTGGATGGTGTTCCTCATAAACAGTTTGGTGGTTGTGACAACGGATATCTCTCATGGGAGTTTGTGAAGAGTCTTGGTAACTCCTTCGTGGGGTCTGTGAAGTGGTTGTGGAGTTGCCATCTACGGAGTGGATAAAACACTAGTCATAAGAAAAGTGCCCTAACTTCATGGAGGCGCTTAGAGCCGAATGTGAGTTTTCGTAGCGTTCAGGGAGTACTTCGTGGTAACCCGCCCCTCTCTAACGGTGATTACCTTTTTTCTGTAGAAGTGAACATCGGGATATATCGTCGTCTCCGCGTGTCTCGCTTATCTCTATACTCGAGTTTATTCCTTGTGATAGCCTTTGAAGCTGAAGTTAATTATATACTCCCTCCATTCACTTTTATAAGGCACACTAGCTATCTGTTGTTTATCACTTGTGAGCTATCTGTTGTGATGTGAGCTATCTTTTGTGTTGTTTAATTTAACTCGCGCCCCTGTTGATAATTTAGTAAACCTAACATTTAGTAGGACAATTTTGCCGAAAGTCTGTTGAAAAAGCTACCTGACAACAATTTAGTTCCAGTAAGAGATATAGCCGTGTCTACATGCGGCGCCACCGTCGTGTAATTGTTATAACACATGTATATAGCAATATATAAATAATGCCGAGAAGGCGATCTGGTACATAAAAGAAAAATTAGCCAAGTGCAGTGATACTATGTGTTTGCTGGTTTAGTTTATACGATGTGAGCCGCCTCGCCCGTTGTGATTCGAAATTTTGAAATCCATCAGAATTTGTCTTTTTGGCGCCGCGTAAAATACAACAAATTTGAAGATTAGAGAGAAATATGTATATTGTCGTGGTATGAAACAACAAATGCCTAGGGGTAGGCTTAAGTTTGGGGCCGATGGACGCTAGAGGATTCGGGGAGGGATAGCGCACTGAAGAGCGCACACAGAAGAACATATCAACACGGGGATTTACCCTGCTTCGGGGCTCTCGTGAGAGATAAAACTCCTACTGCAGCATCTAGCCTATTCGGTGTATTCTCCTCTCATATGTGATTGGTACAAGTGCTCCTTGAGCTGTGCAAGAGTTGCATGTAAGAGGCTTGCTCTAGCTATGGGGAGAGAGCTCACGGGAGCAAGGGAGAAAGAATGAGCCCAAGGGGCTGAGTGAGCCCGCGCAGGAGCTGCCTGGAGCGTTCCCCCTGGTGCCCTTTATATAGGGAGAGCCCAGGGGATAAGGGGTGGCCCGCATGTCACTATGCATGCACTGTAGCTGATTTGACTACTGGGGTCTCGTCAACACTATGCACGCGTCATCATCTGTACTCTAGTCACGTTCGTGCCACTGTAGCCATGCTGGCTGTGTCATCATCTTGTCCACTTGCGCTTGTCTCCGGGGGATGGCAGAAGGCATCTGGTACTTGACGATGGAGGGATGCCGGCCTGGTTATCTTGGTCACGCAGGATCGATCGAAGGACGCTGGAGCGATCCGGTCGATGACATCTCGGTCCAACCGAGACGAGGATGTCTCGGGCTGCCGGGGCGAGGAGTTGGACGCTGGGCGTCGAGGTGAGGATGCTGGCACGGCCTGCTCCGAGACAGGCGCAGCTTTGGTCGAGGGCGAGGCGATGCCTCGGTCCGTCCCGAGGTACGCAAGCGCTGGCCCGTCCGAGGCTGGAGACGGCCCGGCCCAGCCGAGGCGCAGGAGTACCGAGGCGAGGACGCTGGGCACCGAAGCGAGGCCATCTCGGCCTGCTCCGAGGTAGGCAGGTGCCGGCCGCCGAGGTAAGCTGGCGACGGACTGCACCGAGGCGGGAGCCAAGCCGGCCTGCTGGAAACTCGGCCCGCCCGAGCTGAAGACACTTCGGTCCAACCGAATCTGGAGAGGCCTCGGCCCAAGGCGAGGTGAAGAAGATCTTGGCCCGCTGAGGATCTCGGCCTGCCCGAGGCTGTGCTGAAGCTCGGCCTGACCGAGGCTGCCTGGAACTCGGCCCGATCGAGTTAGGCAAAACCGACACATGCCTATCTCGGCCCAGGACCTTTTTATCTCCCTTTTCTTTATCTTTACAGTTATTTCTTTGCCGTTTCCTCTACCACCTCCGTAAAACCAACAACTTTGGGGTACCCGGGGTTACATCCCCGACATTAGTCCCGAGGCTGCGGGGGACTCGCAAAGTCGCGCGCAGACTTACAAAAACAAATATCCAATACCAAAATCTCCATATAAGAAATATTTTGCCAGCACGGGCATCATTATATGTCGGTTCTTAGCCATTATGGGCATTACCGAAGGCGCATGTCACCAGCATATCTCATGTGTCTCTTATATGTCGGTTTTCAGCCACTCTGGGCATTACCGAAGCCATATGTCTGTACGAACATATCTCATATGTCTCGGAGCGTATGTCTGTACGAACATATCTCATATGCCTCGGAGCGTATTTCTGTACGGACATATCTCATATGTCTCGGTATCTCGGCCTCTCTCGGCATATCTCATATGTCTCGGTATCTCTGGGCATATCTCATATGTCGGTTTTTAGCCACTTTGGGCTTTTACCGCACCAATATGCTGGCAGCCTTAGCTGATCCAACACATATAGCCGTTATTGGCCGATCTGTCATTTTACCATCACAGGCACTTGCCTTATGCCGGTTTTGACCGTAAAGATATGCTGGCAGCCTTAGCTGAACCAACATATAGCCGTCATTGGCTAAATCCGACATATTGCCTTCATAGGCACTTGTCAGATGACGAGCTGAGACATTTCTCAACACGTAATACTTAGAGAGATCTGATACCTTTTGACTCATTATGCCGAGATAATGATGCTATGATACTCTGGTAAGCTCGGATAACTGAAGAATCATGATAATTGATTAAGTCGATAAAGATAGCATTTATGAGACGCTCGATGATATGAGACAAATGCCGTGATATCTTGGCCAACCGAAATAAACGGCGATTTGAGATATGAGATGATGTTGAGATATAACTGCAAACCGAAATAAACGGCGATCGGGGATATGAAAGATGCCATGATATGTTGGCAAACCGAATAAAACGGCGACCTGAAGAATACCGACAATACCATGATATTCTGGGTGATTCCAGATAACCAATATAACCATGATCTTGAAGACGAATATTGTCTCGGTAAAACCGATGCCACCTTTCAACGTTAGTACAGGCATATATGTATACTGAATATTAAACGGAACATCAACTTCATTTAACAAACCAAGGTAAATCTAACTATAGCATACGTCGGTAAACTAAAACTAGCAGCAAGACTATGCACAAGGATACAGACTCGAACTCAACCGAGTCCCCGAGTCACCTTTCTAGATCTAGGAGAAGAAGCAGAACTGACTGACCAGCCAGTCCCCGGGTCAAGACATCTTGGCCCCGGGGAAAACAACTAAGCAAAGCAGAAAAGAGGGGAGAGTCCCCGAGCACTGTTTGAGACTATTTAAAAGAGTGATGCAGACATATAATTAATACTCACGAGGTAGTGTTGTTGGAGCAGTCGAAGAAGACGCTTGTGCCAGCCTGGTTACCAACATGTTGGCCTGAGCCACCAATATACGGGTTTGAGACACATGTACGTTTGCTTTGACCAACATATGTCGGATTCCTGCCTTATCTCGGATTTCCCAAGCTTAACTCGGATTTCCAAGTCTTAACTCGGATTTCCCAAGCTTTAACTCGGATTTCCAGGGTATCTCGGATTTCTCCAGGGTATCTCAGATTTTTCAGCACACCAGCATATCTCGGATTTCCAGCATACCTCGGATTTACCAGCATATCTCGGATTTCCAGCATACCTCGGATTTACCAGCATACCAGCATATCTCGGATTTCCAGCATACCTCCAGCATACCTCGGATTTCCAGCATACCTCCAGCATATCTCGGATTTCCAGCATACCTCGGATTTACCAGCATACCAGCATATCTCGGATTTCCAGCATACCTCCAGCATACCAGCATATCTCGGATTTCCAGCATACCTCCAGCATACCTCGGATTTCCAGCATACCTCGGATTGGAACTGTAGTCAACTCAAAATTGAGTTAACACACGGGGACGATGCCGAAGTTGAGTCCCCGAGTCACTTTTCTCATCCGGGATCTGCCGAGGATGTCCGTTGGTGGAGGCAGCGCTAGCCTCTGCTCACAGCGGCAAGCTAGAACGCGGGGGACAATGGCGATGTCGAGTCCCCACGTTGATGACGAAGGTCCCGTCCGAATTGATCCAGCAAGCGCCACTGTCGGCCCCACGGTGGGCGCCAACTGTCGGGGTATGAAACAACAGATGCCCAGGGGTAGGCTTAAGTTTGGGGCCGATGGACGCTAGAGGATTCGGGGAGGGATAGCGCACTGAAGAGCGCACACAGAAGAACATATCAACACGGGGATTTACCGTGCTTCGGGGCTCTCGTGAGAGATAAAACCCCTACTGCAGCATCTAGCCTATTCGGTGTATTCTCCTCTCATATGTGATTGGTACAAGTGCTCCTTGAGCTGTGCAAGAGTTGCATGTAAGAGGCTTGCTCTAGCTATGGGGAGAGAGCTCACGGGAGCAAGGGAGAAAGAATGAGCCCAAGGGGCTGAGTGAGCCCGCGCAGGAGCTGCCTGGAGCGTTCCCCCTGGTGCCCTTTATATAGGGAGAGCCCAGGGGACAAGGGGTGGCCCGCATGTCACTATGCATGCACTGTAGCTGATTTGACTACTGGGGTCTCGTCAACACTATGCACGCGTCATCATCTGTACTCTAGTCACGTCCGTGCCACTGTAGCCATGCTGGCTGTGTCATCATCTTGTCCACTTGCGCTTGTCTCCTGGGGATGGCAGAAGGCATCTGGTACTTGACGATGGAGGGATGCCGGCCTGGTTATCTTGGTCACGCAGGATCGATCGAAGGACGCTGGAGCTATCCGGTCGATGACATCTCGGTCCAACCGAGACGAGGATGTCTCGGGCTGCCGGGGCGACGAGTTGGACGCTGGGCGTCGAGGTGAGGATGCTGGCACGGCCTGCTCCGAGACAGGCGCAGCTTTGGTCGAGGGCGAGGCGATGCCTCGGTCCGTCCCGAGGTACGCAAGCGCTGGCCTGTCCGAGGCTGGAGACGGCCCGGCCCAGCCGAGGCGCAGGAGTACCGAGGCGAGGACGCTGGGCACCGAAGCGAGGCCATCTCGGCCTGCTCCGAGGTAGGCAGGTGCCGGCCCGCCGAGGTAAGCTGGCGACGGACTGCACCGAGGCGGGAGCCAAGCCGGCCTGCTGGAAACTCGGCCCGCCCGAGCTGAAGACACTTCGGTCCAACCGAATCTGGAGAGGCCTCGGCCCAAGACGAGGTGAAGAAGATCTTGGCCCGCTGAGGATCTCGGCCTGCCCGGGGCTGTGCTGAAGCTCGGCCTGACCGAGGCTGCCTGGAACTCGGCCCGATCGAGTTAGGCAAAACCGACACATGCCTATCTCGGCCCAGGACCTTTTTATCTCCCTTTTCTTTATCTTTACAGTTATTTCTTTGCCGTTTCCTCTACCACCTCCGTAAAACCAACAACTTTGGGGTACCCGGGGTTACATCCCCGACATATATGTCTGTCAAAATGAAAAGGGTAAAACATGGAAGCTGTTTGGAAGGGTGATATCCGTCTACTCGTGAAAGGAAAATTCAAACGGATGACTGAGCGCGACGAATTTGACAAAATTCGTCAGATGTTTTTGCGAGCTTGGATCCAAAATTAAGGAGTTAGAGTCGACCGAACTCGAAACCGATCACGGGAATGGAACCTACTCGTTGTCGTGCACATATTTCATGTAGATTTTTATCGTGAAAATGAGAGCGAATCGTAATTTTTGGAAAATGCGAGGGTTTTTTCGCAAAATGCGCGCAATGTTCGTAAAAAGAAATGCGGGGGGGGGGGGGGGGGGGGGGGGATTGGGGTAAACTAAAAGGGGCAGAAATCTGTTAGAACAAAAAAAAATCAACTGTACCGGAGGACTGATCCGCAATTTTTGGAAAATGTGGGAATTTTTCTGCAAAAAGGCCACGTACTGTGGATGCGCAAATTGTACCAGAGGACCGATCCGCAATTTTTGGAAAATGTGTGAACTTTTATGCAAATTGTACCAGAGGACCGATGCGCATCTACAGTGATGGGGCGACGTGGCCACCCGGACGGGAGGCTGAAGAGGAGAGCTTTTATATATAGATAGATAGATTGCTTCCATTTCCATTTATGTATTGGAGCGGTAAGGTTTTTTTGTATGTGTAACCGTGGCCCATACAAATGTTGGTGGTAGATTTTGTTGTAGTATCTCCAGGAAGGTTTGGTTTTGCTTGGCTCTGTTAGACTACATGTTCAGCTCCACCTAGTCTTCAGCTGCATGCGTCCGCGCGATGTGCTAGCTCTAGCCCTGGTCTTCTGGGTTTTAACTAATGTTCCCTCCGTCCAAAAATAAGTGTCTCAAATTTGCTAAAAAATGGATGTATCTATACATGAAACATGTCTAGATACATCCACTTTTGGGCAAAGTTGAGATGAAGGGAGTATTTGTTAGGCGTACGACGGGGAGGAACACAATACAAACACACTCGAGTTCAACTGATTATCAATTCTTACAGGCTCCTCTGTCATCCAAGGTGTTTCAGACTTTCAGGTAAACATGACCTTTCAGCGCAAAAGAACTGTGTTGATTAATTACGGCTCATGTTAGTCGATGCCAATATAAAAGGCAAAGCTTTTGCCTTTGTTTCAAAAAAAATGTTAGTCGATGCCTTAGCTATCAGAAGCTAATGCCAGGGAAAAGAGCGCATGCATTCCCGTCCTGTGTCTGTTACTGCTCACCTGCTAAGTCAATTTGTGGATTCTCATCCAAGGTAGCGTGCATTGTATTCTTGACAAGATAGACGGCACCCTTTTGCTGAAACCATTTGGAAAGAAAAAAACTTTTTTGCTGAGATAACCATGACGCTCACAAAGAAGTACTTACTGATGCAGCCTTGCTTCTTTCCCTCGAGTAATTCTGCTTCCGGAGTGTGATTTCTTAGGAGCTTGTTTGGCACTAATCATTTCATTTCATTTGACAAGTGAAATATAGGGTTAGCGATATAAATTGACATAACATTCAACAATAATTTGCTGGAATTCTAAATAGAATGACATGTCCAATACTCAAACAGGTTACATTTGGAATCAAAGAATGAATTTCATGATTGCAGCTCAAAATGATAGCTATGTGACATGCAACATGGAACAGTGGAAGTATATATACAGCAGTCGGCCACCGGCAGTGGAACATCGCAAAAGAACAGGTCGCGTGAGGCCGGCAGTGGCAACCGGCCGTCGAGACGCATCGAACGGGAAATGTAATGGAAGCCGTGGCTTTACCAGGGTCGGCTTAGCTTACGCCGAACCCGGCCTAGTGCGACATGAGAAGCAATTATTATGCACCAGCAAAGTTTCAGAAACTTGGCGACTAGGAGAGCATCCAATCACTAACAAGGATCGTTCGGTGATCACGCCGCCTTTAAATTTCCTTTGCGGAAAGGTTGCTTCATCCCATCCCATGCCTTTTAAACCCGATCCATCCCATGATTGTGCCACCCACGATGAAGCTTATTTTACCGCCATCTTTTACGCGACAAAAAGCATGGAGAGGCCGCCATCTGAGATGGCCCATCTCTCGGATGATCACATGCACTGAAGACTGATCACATGTACGTTGACAGTGAGTGATCCATGATCGATCAGTTCTACTTTAATAACCAATCTTTCCTGTGGAGAATTATCCAGGTCGTGTTAAAAAAAACATGTGCGGTTTTATTTGATACGAGGCATCGTCAGTGTGCAAAGCATCAGACCGCATGAGCTAGCAGGGATAACTGTTTACGGCAGTACCCAACATTTTTGCAGACTGTTTTGGTGTGCAAATTACCCAGTCGCCAGTGTCAGTGGCTTACAGCCTTACGCTGTATCCGACCAAAAAGTTTAGGGCTTTCAATACCTGGCGGACTACCATAGATCAACAGAGTAAAATCATTTCTGCTCCTTTCAGTCCAGACTAGCTGGTGAAAAATGGTAGTACCATCTCACCTAAGAGTGGCCTGAGCAAGTGAACGGTTGATAAACAGACCATCTGCTGAACACAAGTATCTTTATGACCTTTATTTTTTTTTGGGTATACACAGAGAGATTCAAAAGACATCGAACAATGGTCAAATGGACGCAGAAAGGCAGGAGTTTCAAGGATGCAAGGCCTTTATCTGAGACCACAGTCGTAGAATACAACATGTGTGACTGCCACAGACTTTCTTAACAATTACTATCACAATATCAAACTCCTATAGGACGTGTATGTCAGACCACAGCCGTGGGGCAGCGACTGCACAAGTGACAAATGGGAAGCATGCTGCGGAGCTCCCAGTCATGTCGATAGGCAAAACATAACCAAGGGACCCTGAGAAGAATCTACGGACCCCGTGCCCTGGTGAAACATAAGCAACCTGATGACTGACCATCCGGTATCATACCGCCACCTTTGCTCGTGTCGAGGGCCTCCATAAGCTGCACCACCTCGTCCATATCAGGACGCTTATCTGGATTCGCGTCCCAGCATTTGCGCATAATATTTGCAAATGGACTTGGACAGCAACGAGGTATGTCTGGGCGCAAATTCTGTACACAAATGAGGAATGATTATATATGTTGTATGTATTCTGCGCAAATCATAGGACAGAAGGAATGGAAATAGCATTGCAGGGGCATATCTAGAACACAGGATAAACCTGATGAACAACCGCCGAAGAGACATCAGCAAAACTTAGGTCTGGGTATGGCATGTCACAGCAATAGATTTCCCACAAACAAATGCCAAAACTGTAGACATCACATTTCCTGTTGTACGGTTTACCATCAAGAACCTGTAAATGCATACAAAAACAGCTTTTGTTAGTTGGCATCTTATTTTGTAGAGGCAAAAATGTAAAGATCCAGTACATACCTCTGGGGCCATATAACCAAGTGTGCCTGTCGCACCAGTCATATCCTTTGGATTCTGAGCCTCAACGCGAGCAACACCAAAATCTGCAATCTTAAGGTTTCGCTGTGTATCAAGTAGCATGTTTTCGGTTTTCACATCACGATGCACAATCTTTCTAGAGTGTAGATAGCTCAATCTGCAAAGACAAGCGCCAGGTTGTTACTGGTGTATTGAGATAGAAATAATGCATGGTACTGATTTTACGTAAGTGCTTATTACCCTCTGGACAGATCCAGTGCAAGCTGAACCACAACTTTGTATGCGAGCTTCCGCCGTCTGTTCTTTATCAAATATTGCTTCAAAGTGCCTCCAGCTAAATATTCTACCACAACACAACACGCTCTGGCTGGCAAGTTAGCACGCGCACCATTGTCGTTGGCTGGAACCTTAAGGTCGGTGGTCCCCATAGACGCACCAACAAACTGCAGAAGATATTACGACATGTGTTTAAGTACTTATCAAATAGCTCGAGAGTAGTATGGCTCATGCCAGCTACAAATGTTACTCCTGAATGATAAGCTAATATACGGTAAGCTTATCAGCTTTAATACAAGAACAACACATATATCACATGAAGATGGACATCATTGCTGGAAGGTATGTGTGATTTGAAATACTCACCCTTGTAACATTAGGATGGCTGAGCTTATGCCAAACAGCAACCTCCTGCTTAAATGATGTTCGCAAAGCGGCAGTTTCGGCTTCTGTGGCG
Source organism: Poa pratensis (assembly GCA_947311845.1). Lineage (NCBI taxonomy): Eukaryota > Viridiplantae > Streptophyta > Magnoliopsida > Poales > Poaceae > Poa > Poa pratensis. The sequence goes on along the minus strand of CAMZMU010000117.1, from coordinate 81,859,759 downwards.
AAACCATCTTCTCCCCAATCCAATAGCTTCACTGCATATAATATGAAGAAACATTATAATTTCTTCCATGAAACAATGCTCATATAATGTGTACAATTGCGAACAAAACAATGTCAAAGCCTCGGTCCGATGAAGCGGCACACTGATAGCACATTTGGAATAAAAAATGGATAGATAGAAAATAATACATTCAATTGAAAAGATCCCCAATAAGAATTGCATCTAATTGAAGTATTCAACGGAAGATCTAAACCATTTCGGTTGCAAATCTGTGAAATCTAACTGAAGTCCTCAATGGAACAACAAAGTCTCTACCATATTGTTTGCAAAACAATGAAACTCAGAAGAAACTGAAGTGGGCCAAGAAAAGATAAGCTTAGAAAGGAACCGTGGACAGACGGTACAAAGCAACACAAAAGAGCTTCGCATGGCGTTCCTTTTACTTAAAGAGATAAAATGTATCCATTATTGAGTAGGCTGCAGAAGTGTTCTCAAGCGGTTACGAAAAATCAACATAGAAGAGTTTGATGGTTATCCAACATCGAAGGACTCCTCCAAGATTGATTGACGGAAATATGAGTGGAAATCTAAATAAACCGATGTTGGCACATCTCTAATTAGCAAGAAATTGATGTACAGTGGCAGGTGGCAGGAGGACTGCAACTGAAGAATGAAAGCACAGGGCATGATAACAAGAGACTGAGCTTATTCATATACGTGGACAGTGAAAGGAAGACCTGACGAAGGCAGAAAGAAGACGATACTATCTTAAGTTATTCGTGAGCAAGAGCATCAATCAGCGTACACATATATGCAGAAGGCCAGAAATCAGATGTATAGATGCCACATGGTCCAGCCCAACCACTATTCTAGTTAACAGAAACAGTTACCAAACAGTCATCCCATTTTTATTGTCCGTATGATAAACATCCTTTTTATGCATGAGAGTAACAAAATAAGCATGCAATAGATGATACCTATAAATAGTGTGGAAGCGGCAAAAAGGAAAATGTTCGACTAAGTTGCTAAATACCTGTGTAAAAATTTATCTGAATGCATCTATAAAGGGGAGTCCTTAGAAGAAAGAAAGTGCAAAGCTTGTTGGATTCTCAGTAGGTTGACAATTCATCAAACTATGATCCTACTTCGTACATGGCCTAGAAGCCTAACTCGACAATCTGCTTGCTACGTGAACTAACCAGTGCATAGAACTGATGGAAGGGCAAAATACTGATCTACAAAATCACCAAAGATTACATAGTTCATATGCAGCATCTCAATACTGAAAAATAGGATAAAGAAATATGGAAGTGTATAAAAACTAACTAGACATACGTTTTTAGATGCGTGTAAGCGTGTTTGATAAAAACACAACAGACTGCGTGAAGCATAAAGAGCTAGCATGAAGTTCAGGATTAATTAACAGAACATGCTTGAACGTGCTTGAGGGACTATCCAACTGTCAAGCATTGCACTTTGCTAAACAACTATGATTTAATGCAACCAGTTCGAACTGGGAATGGGTTTAAATAAGCATGCAATTTAACATTACTGATATTAGAACCTCTACCTATCGGAAGTTCTAGAACATAGGGACTAGGGAGGGAGTGAACACAATCAACAAAAACAAACACATATCATTTATATCTCATACTAGAGAAACGAAACAAACTGAATGTATTCCCCCTAGGATCATCTGCCATTTCATCAGATACATAAGTTTTCAACGCATTGAGATATATAGATACCTGCAACTTCCTGGCCATCATATGTGCCGCGGTACACCGTCCCGTAGGTCCCCTGAGCGATGACATGCCGGATCTCCAGCTTAGCCAGGTCAATCTCCCAGTCCGCCTTGGGTCCCTGGGAGGTCAGATTGGCCTTGCCCCATTTCTTGTTGAGCTGCTGCTCCAGCTGGATGTCAAGGCTGGTGAGGTCAATCTTGTCAGCGCGCACATACGCGTCGCTGCTTCCCATGCTCCCGGACTTCTTCAGCTTGGGTTTCACCTCAGGGAACTCACTGATGCTCGACGCCATCTCTCTATCTCTCTATCCAGGAACGAAGATTTTTTGTTCTTCAAGAACTGGTACACCGCGAGTCCAACAACCAAGGGTTGCTTATCGGAGACGCGAAAAAATTGGTGCGCCGCAGAGAATCTTGGGAGTTGGGATGGGATGGAGCACCAGAACCAAGAACTGCCTCCTCGACAGAAAAAAAAAGTACCTGGCTCGCGAGGACGCTGATCCGGCCGGAGCTCGCGGCGCAGGATGACGGACCAGGTGGCTGGGGCAGATCCGGTGGGAACTAAAGCGGACAGCTTTCCGGGCGGAAGTCGCTGGAAAAACAGTTTGACCAGGCTGGAGGGTGGAAGCTCGCCGGAAAGAAGGCCCGAAGCCGTCAAATCAGACCAGAGCCGCGAGGGCGGGCGGCGGGCGCCTCTGCTGGGCTACAAGGATGCTGGGACCCTCCGATCGGACCGAGGCGGCGATACCATCGAGCGGGCACCGGGCAGCTCCCGGTCGCGGGTGTTGACGAGCGAAGCGATGGCCAGCAGCAGCGGGTGGGGGAGGCTGGCTGAGATTTGTTTTGTTATTTCTCGCGGTGGCCACCACCGGACGGCTCGCTGGTCGCTGCTTAGCTTGGGCTTGTCCGCTCGCCTTTGGAGGACTGACTTCCGTCGGTTGTGTTGGAAACTTGGAACGACTACGCACACATTGGTTCTCTTCTCTACGAGTCCAACCAAGTATGGGCACACGTACTAGGCCAGGGCAGGGGGTGTCGTCATTTCAATTCAACAAATGGATGGTCAAGAAGACTGGTTCAAAAAAGCTTATACATGTGGTTGAGAATTAGCATATGGTTTGCAGTTCGCATGGTATATGCTCTTGGCTCTTGTATGTATGATTGTTCTGTGCATAGTCACTTTCGTGCTCCATAGGCCTGAAACCAAGCAAATCCGAGTATGGCCACCTGAGACCAGGACCGGGGGAACTGAACATCTTTTTCAATAAAGGGAATATATTAATATCATCGCTTGAACCGAGCATAAATGCCACGTTAAATGATAGATATGTCTAAAAGAATAGATAATACATGTCCGATAAAAAAAGATTGAGGTTGGAATTATAGCGCTTTTTTGGGTGTATTTGTTCAATTTTTGTCCAAACTTTCAAAGTCTCTTGAATTGGTACTTAGCTTGGTTGAGCAGAAGAAAGCTTCATGATAGATCGTTATGCCCCGGTGAATCTTCTTATTAGATGTGTGTCGGTAAAAACAAAACAGACACATATCGCCATGCATTGCCTGAAGCATAAAAGTTAGCATGAAATCCTGAATTAATTACGAGAATACGCTGGCGGGACTATCAATTTGTGCGGCATTGCATATGCTAAACAAATAAGATTTAACGCGTCTAATTTGAATTGGGAATGGGTTAAGATAAGCATGATACTGAATTTAACATAATTAAATATAGATTATAGAAGATCTACCCATTTGAAGTTCTAAACATAACTAATCAATGATATGTATCACCAAGTACGTGATTTGGTTGAGAAACTATGTATTCTATCATTTTTGCTCTAGATGATACACAGTCAGCGTAGATTTGTGGACACATACCATTAAACTATTATACGGGTCGGTTGATGACTATGTTTCACAGGTCATTGGCTTGAAGATGCCAATCCGATAGTATTGACTCTGACGATGGAGATCACTGAGTCAGAATAACCCACATTGAGATGCCATGAGATTTTTTTTGTCATTTGTTAGTCTCAAGTACAATGCCTATCCCATGTCTCAGGTTTCAAGCGGCGCGGCGGTACCGCATAGGCCCGTTTAGCATGTTTCTAGCTCTAATCGATTAAATCCCGGTGGTTCGTTGCAACAAACTTTTGCCTATTTTGCTGTTATGCGGGCCGGGTACGGGCGCCACCTGACACCCTTACCCATGTATGAATCAACTTACTTAGGTTGTACTGTATCAAATATTGTTTTGTAACGGAGTAGTTGCACTGAGATTGGTGGCAACGAAGCAAGCTAAGGCTAGAGCATCATTTACATTTTACAAATTGCGGTCGGCACCGACCATAGGTGGTGTACGTACGGCCGGGTGTTGTGTGTAGGACACGATCGACCATGTCGACAGCGACCTATCTGTAGCCCCGACGACTGTGCCCTATCGTATTCATCCGGTGTGTGCAGTATACGGTGGCGTGCGGAATCACCAAAATTTCAAAAGACAGACGATCGAGCGGATGGTGGCGACGATGAATTGTGCTCGCTTGCCGCTGAAACAATTCTCTCTGTTCCTTAGCCATTCGAGTTGATGTGCGAGTCAAGAGAATCTCTTGTGTTTCTTCAGGAGTATATCTTTCGAGTTCTTTTTTCATGACAGAGAACTTGAAGGAGCAATCTTATTTAGAGTACTTTATTTAGGGAGGAGTAAATCTAAACATGCAATTTGTCATGGACCGGGGCAAATTTCAGGTTAGGCTGTTTGCCAAAACAAACGGGGCAATGGGACTTGCTTTTGGCCGATGCTGTAACATCACAATAGGGAAGGCTCAAACCTGATGAGATGTTTCCCTGAGAAGAAAAAAGACATGAGCTCCAGGGCAAAAAACCTCACTGTGGAGCAACTCCTTATCCTATTTTCTCTCCAGATATAAAACTGAAACATGTCATTGGCATGAAGATGTCAATCCGATAGTATTGACTCTGATGATGGAGATCACTGAGTCGGAATAACCCACATTAAGATGCCATGCGATTTTTTTTGTCATTTAATTTGCTAGTCTCAAGTACAATGCCTATCCCATGTCCTATACCTAAGGTCTTTGCATGCCCGAGTTATGAATCAACTTACTTAGGTTGTATCTCCGTTCTAAATTAGATGACTTTCATTTGTCTACATACGAATGTGTAGACAAATGGAAGTCATCTAATTTGAAACGGAGAGAGTATGAAATATTGTTTTTGTAACAGTCTTTGTAACGGAGTGTTGCACTGAGATTGGTGGCAACGAAGCAAGCTAAGGCTAGAACACCACTTACATCTTACAAATTGCGGTCGGCACCGGCCATGCGCGGTGTACGTACGGCCGGGTGTTGTGTGTACGATACTACGAGATCGACCTGGACAGCGACCTATCTGTTGCCCCCACGACCATATATACCCTATCTTATTCGTCCGGTGTGTGCACTATACGGTTTTTTTTTTTTTAAGCAGGGGGATTTCTCCCCGATTTCTATTAAGAGAAACCAAGTTTTACAGGATCCACCAAAACGCCACCTCCAGCCAACCAGTTCCGTCGAGCAAGTTAGAGCACAACTAACAGGAGACTAACCAAGAAAAAGAAGAAAATAGAGCAAGAGTCACAAACACAACACACTCTAATACTTCTAGAGCTTCCTCCTACTTTTCCTGGCGCCACGGACACTTCTCCCTTTTAAGCCTCTGTTCTCGAAACAACTTCTTCCTCTTCCTAGCTCCATTTTTAACCTCCCAGTCTCGGCCTCCAAAAGTTCCAACCACACGCTCCTCTAAAGATCTCCTCAGCGACTCGGGCCAGTACCTTTGCGGCCGTTTGTAGTTCCAGTCTTACGTCCTCCGCCTCCTGCAAATTAGACCACCAATCAATCCAATAGCACACACGTCGAACAACATCAATTGGCTCCGCAGGCCATTTTTTCTTAAAACAGGCTAAATTCCTCGCCTTCCAAATCCCCCAAAACACTGCAGGCACCCCAACCAGCACCTTCTTTTTTTGTTGCACACTAAACTGATCCAGCCAAATAGTTAAACATTCTTGCGCATCTACAACATAACAATTTACCCCAGTTGCTACACTCACCACATTCCAAACATACCTTACCAAAGGACATTTAAAGAAAAGGTGGTTGATGCTTTCGTCCTATCCACAGAATAAACAGGTTTTTTTTCACATTTACCTCCCCTTTTCAATAAAACATCCCGGGTAAGGATGCTTTTTTTTTCAAGATTAACCACAGAAAAGTTTTCACCCTTAATGGAATCTTCAACTCCCACATAAAACTGTAAGGGACCTCCCCAACAGATTGCATGGCAGCATAAAATGATTTCACCAGAAACCCCAGAGGAAGACAACAACCAAGTCAGCGTGTCTTCCTCCTCTGTTAAATTCACCGCATCACATAAAACGGCAAGCCTGTTCCATTCAGCCAGCTTAGGTAAGATTTCTTCTAAAAGAAAGAGATCTTATTCGCCCTCAAAAACTTTTTGAACTGTAACATTATGATCATTTGAGATATTGTAAAGGATGGGAAGTTGGTCCGCAAGACTAGTTTCCGAGAGCCAGTTATCCTCCCAAAATCTAGTTTTAGCACCATTTCCAACCTTAAATCTACAACATGAAAGAAACAGAGGTTTGATTTCCATCAACCCCTGCCAAAAATGAGAGTCGCCACTCTTATGAGAACAAAGCCCAAAAGTGGTTCTCTTAAGATATTTGTTTATCAACATAGTTTGCCAAATCCCTGTTAAATAATTTCCATAGCCATTTACCAAGCAATGCTATGTTCATCATTTCTAGGTCAAGGACTCCCAGTCCACCCTGATCTTTTGGTTGACAAACTGTCTTCCAATTGACCAGGTGGTATTTTTTTCTTTTCCTTCTTGTCACTTCACAGAAAACTGGACCGAATTTTGTCAAAGAACTTCCTCTTGTCAACTGGGACTCTATAGAAGGAAAGCATGTAAAGAAGAATGCTGGTAAGGGAGGTGTTTAATGAGAGGTTCTCCCCACAATGGACATATTTTTCCCCCACCAACAGCCAAGCTTTTTTCCATTCTCTCTCCATAAGGATCCCAGTCACTATTCTTAATCTCACCTCGTCAATAGGCACCCCCAGGTATTTCATAGGTAAATCCCTCCTTGACAAGTAAAAATTTCTTCATAACTATCTTTCCTAGCTGCGGCCGCCCCTAAACAATAAACTTCACTTTCGTGGAAGTTAATTTTAAGGCAGACATCTGCTCGAAAAGACATAAAATAAATTTTAAATTCCTGGCATGTTCTAGATTGTCTTGCAAGAGAAGGATCGTGTCGTCCGCATATTGCAGGATCGAGACGCCTTTCTCAAGCAAATGGCAAGATAAACCACCCAGCAAACCATTGTCAACCGCCCTTTCCACCATAATGGCTAAAACATCGCTGGCAATGTCGAAAAGCAGGACGGGCCGACAATGTTTTTTTCTTCCTTTAATCGTGCTCGCTTGCCCAGAATTAAAACAAGTCGCTTGTTCCTTTGCCATTCGTGGTTGCTGTACGAGCTAAGAAAATATCTTGTGTGTTTTAAGGAGTATCTTTCGTGTTCTTTTTTCATGAGGGAGAACTTCAAGGAGCAACCTTTTTTAGATGAGTACTTTATTCAAGGAGTCATGTAAACATGCCATTTGTCATGGACAGGGGCAGATTTCTTGTTCGGCTGTTTGCCAAACAAACGGGGTAATGGGCCTTGCCTTTGGTCGATGTTATGACATCACAAAAGGGGAAGCTCAAACCTGAGGAGATGTTTCCCTGAAAAGAATAGATAATCAATGGCAAAATCCTCAAAGCCACGTCAACTACCAGCTGTGGAGCAAATCCTCCTTATTTTTTCCTTTGACCAATCCGGAAGTCAGACCATATACACTTTCAGAGTCTTTATCAAAAAAAAAAAACTTTCAGAGTCTTCATGGATTATGGATGCATTTTAAGGATTTTGGAGGCATTTTATTTAACCGTTATAAAACCTTTTTTAACGGCTCAGAGTCAGCCATACATTAGTTTAAACCGATATAAAACTGAACATGTAGCTCCAAATTTGGATTTTATTAGATTCGTCGAGGAGGGAATACATTTTATCGATTTGCGTTGTGTTGACATTGCAGTGAGTTATCCTAATCACGTTTGCTCAAAGCAGTTTTTGACCATATGTAGTGTTTATGTAACTTGTTTTCGTATACTTTCACGGCTAATTTTCAAAAACCAATTATAAAATAAACACAACCCAGGAACCGCAAACTGAGCCAAATAAGTCGTATGAGGTTTTCTTATGCTCAAGTCGCCACCTTAGGTCGCCCGCTGTCTCTGCATTAAGATTTGTGTAAGCTAGAGGGAGCAAAGATCACTAAATCACACTGTTGGCAAGGAGCACCAGACTTGCCCTTCACATTCTGAACGTTCATGCCTTTGTTCAGGAGACACATTATGTGTGCATGCTCAAACTTGCTTGTTCGTCTCAGGTTTCAAATGCCAATCCAGCTTATTGTACATTTTTTTGCATGGATAGCCCATTGGTCCACATCCAATCCAGCACCTCTCATAGTCCTGAAACTCTGACTTCGACTTGGCTGGGGACCAAATCAGCATGAGAATTCAACAGAAGTTACCGGGCCAAAATGCAAGTTGACACCTGATCACGTTGAAAGAATTGATACATATATATACATACATATACCGTGGTCATGCTTTACAGACAATGACATCTGAAACCCCCAAAATACATTTTGAGGGATCTTCATCGTCATATCCACTAACATACTATGTGAAATACTATACATATAATGATGCTTACATAACATTCACGCATAGATGCGTGACAAATTCCATGAATGGTGGTGAATTGGACAGTTTTTCTTTTGCGCCATGACCAGCATTAGTTCATATCTCGGCCCTTGGTCTCTACAGGGAAGAGTATGCAAGCAATCGCAGCCAGAATAACACCACCTCAAACACAGCGATAGCTTCCATCTGATGGCAGCTTCTAAGCATCCCAACGGCAACAAGCGGGCAAACAATCCCAGCGATTCTTCCAATGGCATTTGCAATTCCAACACCAGTAGAGCGTACTGATGTTGGATATACCTACAAAGACAAGAATATAAATCAGCTCATAGGAAAGACTGTTTAAAAAAATCTACTACAGCTTCCTCACAAGACTTCTTCATACATAAGCTGCTGCAACGACTGCTGCATCTCTGTCACGACATTCAAACGTTCTCAGCTAAGAAAATAGACCACTTAGCATAGCCAGAACCCTAAGATGGGCAGACCACATGAGATAGCAACTTAGCTTATCATCTGAAAAATGGACTACAATCGCAGACTTCATTTGGACGGAGTTGTCTGTCTAGCAGGATGTCCGTTTTGTTCACACGAGTGTTTCGTGAAGATCCTCGAAACAGGCTTTCGCCCCGCTATATTAATATAGTAACCAACGATACAAAGGTAAGACCACTGCTGGGGCAAACAGCACAATTAGGATACTAATGGATGCTTCAAGATTCCAATGGGTCATTCGTTACTAGATTTAATTTAGGATCTAAACAAGTAGGACCTTGGAAGAGACCCCAGTGGTTGCAAGAGAATGCTTAGCATACGTCAATTGATTTGGAATACTTTCTCCTTATATAATTCATCCTATTTGGTATACGTACAGTCAGGACCTTGTATTTCTGTTTTGAACCCACCAATGCAAACCTATCCAATGCTAAATATGGAAGCTCAAATTTCTGTGGTGAACACCTTGTGACCAATAATAAACTTCAGATTTGCAAATGAAAATGAATGAAATTTAAATTGGATGCACTGGCTACGAATATACTCTTGTTTTGTTTTAATATTAGTTTGCAAGCCTTCCGTAGATCTTTCTAGAACGACTCTTCTTTCATGTAACTCAATACAAAGAGACTCAAAATGATCATGGTATGATAGTGTAACAAGAAATCATCTTATTACAGTAAATTTATAAAACTGATGCAATAGTATGCTTTATTTGTATTAGGTTCTTTTGACACCAGGGTACTTAAATACTTCCTTATGAAATGTAAAATAAGACACTCAATATTCAAGAAGCAAAACTGCCATATGAATACTCTGGCCACATGAATTGATATACTGTATAACTGACACTCACAGGATATCAGATGGATTTTTTAACAAATTAAACTCAAGATACATTGAAAACCTAATCGCCAAAAAAGCACATCTACTACACGCCATAAAAAGTCAGTCGAACCTCTGGGGCATATAAACATAGAACTGTGAAGCTACCCATGGCACAAGCACGGGCACCAAATAGAAGGCCAGTTGTCCATAGCTCACTCTGATGAAGCACAAGTGGTCCAAGGAAACCACAGCATGTGAACAGCAAGCACCACATTGTAGCTTTTCGGCCAAACCATTCAACAAGAACAGCAGACACAATTAGACCAGGAATCTCTGACAGAGCATAGAGTGATGAGTTAGTGACATATTCCATAGCCAGTCACACTAGGTGAAGAGGAAGACTACTGTATGCTACCTGCTAAACTAGTAACAAATGTATCCCTGTAAAGGCTGGCATCTTGTTCACTCTTCACATATCTCAGCCCAGATGCACAGCCTCTATTCGCATCACTCAGTTGAGAGGTCAGCAAGACTAGCCCATAATAAGCAAACGTAGTTGCAAAGAAAACAAACCAAAGTAGAAGCGTTGATCTGCGCAAATTTCGTGACAGTAGACTGCACAATGCAGCAACACTACCAGATTTTTTGCGCATGACATTATCATCTGTGCATTCCTTCTCTCCGTCCGGAAGAAGATGATCTATATCACAAGTGAGAGCACTGTGATCAACTTCTATTTCACGGTTGTATGTGAGAACTCCAGGAGGAAGAGCTGCTTGGTTTGTCACAGCGATTCTCTCCAGGACAAGCGTTGCATCAGACATTTTATTTTGTGCACACAGATAACGTGGTGACTCTGGCGTAAGTCCAAAGAAAGAAAGCAAGAGAAAGCATGGAAGAGCGGTAAATGCTAGCAACCACCTCCAACTCAATGCCGGTATAACAACCTGCAATAGGAACAAAAATTAATAATACTTCATTTTTTTACAGTATATAAATATAAACTAGAAGCACAGATTTGCAAATGGATTAGTCCAATACCCATGCAAGTGAAGCCTCCAAGACTGTGCCAAGAGTCCAAAAAAGGGAAAAAATAATCATCCAAGTGCCACGATTTTGTGCAGGAACAAACTCCAAAAACCAAGATGAAAACACATGCCCACCACCCAGTCCTACGCCAACGAGAAATCGAAGAACCATCAAGCATAAATAGTTAGGAGACAAAGCACTCATGAAACCCATTCCGGTAGTCAACAGTGTTGAAAACAGTAAACCAGTCCTGAAACAAGAAAAATACAACTTCTGTTCAGGGATTAATTTTGTGCAATGTCGCAGTTATAAAGACGTGCGCCATGGATCGTTCTGAATTTATGTTACAATTCAAAAACAGGCTGAACGTATGAAAGGTGCCTGTACATCAGGACTATGAAAACAGATTTCATGAGCATGGTTACAGCCATAAAGTTCTCGGGAATAGGAAAAAAGTTGTACTGAGAAACTGAATCACAGAAGCGCTTGTAAGACTAAATCTTTACCTTCGCCCATATTTGTCGGAAACAAATCCCCAACCACATGCTCCTATTAACATGCCAACGAACACTACACTTGAGAGCAGACTCTCATCTTGGGCAGAGATTTTCCATTCCTCCCGCACCAATGGCCCAACAAACGACAATAGATTGAGCTCCATGGATTCTGCAGCCCAACCCATGCCTGCATACACAAGAACAAATGCTTGGAATTTCCCAAATCCCATTGCTGCAAGCGCGTTATCCGTTGTGTATGTTTCCATGTTAGCAGTGTCTGTGGATTTCAGCAATTTAAAGGCAAGTCAGTGACAAAACAGGTACTAAGTGTTTGCTCGTCTCGACATCCACCTGCAAATGGCACACACAAGCAATAAATACATATAGTTGGAGATGATGCCATAATCATACGTACTTGCAACTAGAGTTTGTTTCTGCATTTATTAAGAACTGAAAGGTTAAATTTGCCTCATAAAGTTTGTTTCTGAAGCATAAAGATATCACATAGTTAGAAATCGTTTTCCTTGGTCTGTTACTCTATGCAGCCCATTCACACAGCACCTGGGATGAAACTAAATAAGCTCAGGGCAAGTTGTTAAGCCACGGGGCCTAATAATACCCATGGCTTAATTCTGGGGCCAAATGAGGAACAGGGGCATCGCCGCCTTTGGCCGGGGTAAACAAAGAGAAATCGCGCAACCACACACAGAGATAATTAAGCGGCAAACCATAGAGGGTTGAGCGAGAAGACGTACAGCGAAGGGGAAGCGGACGGACGACCCTCGGAGGTGGATAATCCTCGGGGGGCAGCAGCAGCAACCCAGCCAACGGAGAGGACGGGTAAGGGAATGGATGGTGAACCCTGTGATTCGCTGATTCTTGGGAGGGGAAGAAATTTAGTAATCCAGAGACTGATGGCGAAAGCGAGAGAGGTGGAGAGGAACAAGCCACTGGTACAGGTGCAGCCAGTGGCGAATCCACGTTGGAGCTGTGGGGTCAGCTGACCCCACAGCTTTTTAGCATATCCTTCATATATATATTTTTTTTTTTTTTGAGGAAGGATCCAATCCATATATTAAGACAGCTCAAACACTTTACAAAAAGGACCACAGAGAAACGGAAAATTACAAAGAGGTCCCGAAAAGTGCAAGAACCACCTCAAGCCGCCGATAGGAAACACGATTGAATCCACAGAGCCACACCCAAAGCTCCTACGCATCGCCGGAGACGCCGTACCGCCGCCCGCGGGAAGAAGCGCCACCACATGTTGTAGACGGCCGCAGAAGCCATCCGTCGCGAAGCAACGGAATCTGGTCTCGTTGAACGAGTACGGCCACAGCGCGAGCATCCCGCCTCCACCCTTCTTCCAGCCGCCACGGCGACGCCCAGGACCACCATCGCCAGCACCAAACCACCTCCCGCCGTTGCTCCCCTCGCCGCCACGGCCGGCCAGAGCAAAGACGACAAGGAGAACCTCCAGAACCACCAAGCAACAGAAGCAGATCGCCACCGCCCAACCTCTTCTCCCCCACCACCACGGTCGGACAGAGCAAGAAAGAAGGAGAGAGCCACCCGACGGAGAAGATCCGGCTGCCGAGCTCCTCTTCCCTTTTCCTCCTCGCCGCCACGGCCGGCCAGGAAAAGCATCAAGAACCATAGCAATCGGACCAAAAGCACTTATTGAGGAGAGCAGTCACCGATTCACCTTCGCAGATCCTCCACCTTGGAGGCTTGACGAAGAGCAGATCCATGACGACCACGACGCCGCGCCCAAGCACCACCATCTCGCACCACGAGAGGAAGTAGAGGACGACGCCAGGCCACCGGCCACCGCCGCGCAGCAGCGGAGAAGCCGCTCTCAACGGCATATCGCCAAACGCCACGAAGGACAAAGAAAACCTAAGAGCAAACCTAAGCCTACAAGAGCCTATCTACACACGCGAGCAAGAGCCGGAGCTCCCCCCCCCCCCCCCCCACCTCACGGTGCCGGAACGGCGACCGGAGGCGGAGGGGAGCGACGGATCCGCCGCCGAGAAGAAGGGAACTCGAAGTCGCCTTTTCCGCCTCTCTGCACTGTAGCAGTGGACGGAGACGAGCCGAGCTGCTTTTAAGTTCTATTTTGTAGATATCCTTCATATTCATGTGTGACTTGATACTAAAAAAATCTAAAAAAAATAGAACAAACTGGTGATAATCTTAGCTCTGACCCCACAGGATTTGCATCCTGGCTCCGCCACTGGGTGAAGCCGGCCGGCGATGGCGACCCGTCCCGGTCAACTGCTCCGGTCGGGCAGTTTGGATATATTAACAGAATGCGTGGCAGACGGGGCTATATGTTTGGATTTTCGAGTGGGACGCCTGGGATTCGGGATGTCATGAATCATGTGCTGCGGCCGTTGGACTACACGGCAATTCCTATATGCCGCCCGTTAGCGCCCGTATGGTTCGCGCCGCTAACGGGGACGCTCTGCGGGCCGGCCTAGTTTGGTGGGAATCTTTTTATTTTTCGTTTTCTCTTCTGTTTCTGTTTTTTTCGTTTCTTTTTGTTTCTTTTCGTTTCTGTTTTATTTTCTTTTTTATTATTATTTTTCGTTCTTTTTATTTCTTTGAAAATGGTTTTAAAATTGAAAATGGTTCTAATTTTGAAAATGGTTGCAGCTTTTGAAAATGGTTCCAAAATTTTGAAATTGGTTCCAATTTTAAAAATGGTTTCAAATTTGAAAATGATTCCAATTTTTAAAAGTGGTTTCAAATTTAAAAATGGTGCCAATTTTGAAAATTGTTCCAAATTTGAAAATGATTCCAAAATGGTTGCAAAATTTCGAAAATGGTTCCAAAATTGAAAATGGTTCTAAAATCGAAAATGGTTTCAAATTTGAAAATGGTTCCAAATTTGAAAATGATCCCAAAATTGAGAATGGTTCCAAAATTGAAAATTGTTTATTAAAAAAAAGGAAAAACGAAAACTGAAAAGAAAAGAAAAAGAAAAAGAAAAACGAAAAAAAAGAAACGTTTTCTGGAAGAAGAACATGACGGCGCCGAGTACTTCACCACAATGAAGGGCTTCTGCTCCGAGCTCGCCGCCGCCGGAAAGCCAATTGATGACGACGAACTAATCGGTTATATTCTTAATGGCCTTGACAGTTCGTACAATGATGTTGTTGCACCAGTGAATGGACAGCGCGGCACCTCTCTCGACGATCTGTTCGCTCAGGTCGCCGCACATGACATGCGTCGGGAGATGCTCTCCGACGAAGAAGATGCACTGTCGGCGCCAACCTTCACCTCCTCCGCTCACCTGGCTCGTGCTGGCAACGAGCAGGGTCGCTCGGGTGGTGATCGTGGACGCCGTGATGGACCCCGACGCGATGATGGAGGCCCCTGGCGCGATGGCGCCCGTGACGGCCGCCGAGATGATGGCGGCCCATGGCGTTCCCGTGATGATGGCCGAGACGGAGGACGCCGTGATGATGGCGCGTGGCGTTCCCGTGACTACGGACGCCGTGATGGTGGCGATGTTGCTCGCCGCGATGGTGGTGGCAGCCGCCGTGATGGCGGCAATGCAGGAGGACGCCGTGATGATCGGCGCGATGATGGGCGTGGTGGTCGCCGTGGCCGCGCCCCAACTCCATACGTCAACGTAACCTGCCAAATCTGCAAAATTCACGGGCACCCAGCAAGCGATTGCTGGTGGGGCTACCAAGACCGTGACGAGTCCGATGATGAAGATCGTGAAGAAAAGAATGCGCATCTCGCTTCCTATGGAGTTGACACCAATTGGTACCCCGACACTGGCGCCTCAAACCACATCACATCCGAGCTGAGCAAGCTGTCCACTCACGACAAGTACAAGGGACGTGATCGCGTCCACACTGCTGATGGAAACGGTATGCAAATAAGCAACATTGGTTATTCAACATTGTGCACTCCCCATGCATCCTTTCATCTTAAAAATATTTTGCACGTTCCTAATGCTACTGCAAATCTTCTATCTGTCCATAAGCTTACACTTGATAATCACATATTCTTTGAGTTTCACCCACATTTCTTTTTGATCAAGGACCAGGAAACAAGGAGAATTCTGTTTAAAGGCCCATGCCATGGTGGTCTTTATCCGCTAGTGCCGTTCTCTACCGGATCCTCCAAGCATACCTTCATTACAATAAAGTCGTCGTCATCCACTTGGCATCGGCGTTTAGGACATCCTTCATCATTTGTGGTTCAGCAAGTTCTTAGAAGTAATAAAATTTCCTACACTCCTGAAATAAGCCCATACATCTGTGACTCTTGTCAGTTAGCCAAGAGCCACCAGTTGCCATATCCTGTGTCCACTAGTGTTTCCACTGTTCCACTAGAACAAGTGTTTTCTGATGTATGGGGTCCAGCACCTGAGTCTGTTGGCAAACACTCTTATTATGTAAGCTTTATCGATGACTTTAGTAAGTTTACTTTGATATATTTGCTTAAGAAGCGTTCTGAGGTGTTCCAAGTTTTTCTTAATTTTCAGCAACTTGTTGAGCGAAAGTTTGATAGGAAAATCATCACCATGCAAACTGATTGGGGTGGTGAGTATGAAAAACTTAATAGCTTCTTCCAAAAGATAGGTATTTCACACCATGTCTCTTGCCCACATGCCCACCAACAAAATGGTTCCGCTGAGCGCAAACACCGTCATATTGTTGAAGTTGGTCTTGCTTTGATTGCCAATGCCTCCATGCCTCTCAAATTTTGGGATGAAGCCTTTCTCACTGCCACCTTTCTCATAAACTTGCTTCCAAGTAAAGTCATAAATATGGATACACCTGTTGAACGTCTTCTTCATACAAAACCGAATTATGATTCTCTTAGAGTGTTTGGATGTGCTTGTTGGCCCAATCTACGACCCTACAACAAAAGAAAACTTGCTTTCCGTTCCACACGATGTGTGTTTCTGGGTTATAGTCCCCGTCACAAAGGAGTAAAATGTTTAGAAGTCTCCACCGGAAGAATCTATATTTCCCGTGATGTTGTGTTTGATGAGAGTGTGTTTCCGTTCGCCTCTCTTCATCCCAATGCCGGTGCTCGTCTTCGCAAAGACATACTTCTTTTACCCTCCTCCACCACATCAAATATTGGGGATGCACATGTTGAAGACTATATGAGTTTGCCTATTATACCTGTTGTTACTGATGCTCAAGATGCAGAAAATACAGTCCCAGCAGATGCGTGCGTCAAGCAGAAGGAACCAGAAAAAAATCGGTGTCAAACCGTGCTGAAACGGTGTCAAACAAGCAAAGAAATCAGCCATGAAAAGACAACCGCGATCCCGAGGAAGATCCGATCCTCGCTGATCCCCATGCAGATGCTGGCGCAGGTGGTCACGGTGATTACGAGGAGGATTCTGCCTCCTTGTCGGACGCGTCGGACGCGCAAGATTCCAAGCCGCCGTCGCCGTCCGTGCACACGCCACGGTCCCCTCGCCAGCGAACGACGAACCGGACGGCGCCACGTCCCCGCGCCGTGCCCACTCCCGGACCCCGCCTCGGTCTTCATCGCCAAGGCCGCATGCTGAAGAATCCGCTGGCGACACTGAAAGGACACGGATGTCGCCTAGAGGGGGGGGGGGGGGTGAATAGGCGATTAAAATTCTTTGCGGTTTAGGCTTGAATAAATGCGGAATAAAACTAGCGTTTAATTTATCAAGCACGAAACCTAAACAAGCTAGGTTAACCTATGTGCACCAACAACTTATGCTAAACAAGATAAGGAAATATGTGATAGCAAGATATATTACTTCAAGCTCGATGGCTATCACAAAGTAAATAGCATAAGTAAGAAGCTCGGGTATAGAAATACCGAGGCACTTGGAGACGATGATTTATCCCGAAGTTCACTTCCCAATGGAAGCTACGTCTCCGTTGGAGCGGTGCGGAGTCACAAAGTGATCCCCGAATAGCCGTCAAATGGCACACCGTAATCTCCTTCGTGCCTCCACCAATGCGGAGTGCCACGAACCACTATGGGACACTTGAGGGTGGTCACCGAACCCGTACAAGGATGAGGCACACTCCACAACTTAATTGGAGGCTCTCACCGAATTCCCACGGCTCCCAAAGCCACAAGAATCACAAGGTTGGGGGGCGACTCCACAACTTAATTGGAGGCTCCCAACTATCCCGCGAGCCACCAAAACTCCGAGATCAACAAGGACCGTCTAGGGCACTCCAAGTACCCAAGAGGACAAGCTCTAGGGCACCCCAAGTACCCAAGAGTAACAAGCTTCTCAACTTCGATTTCCACGTATCACCGTGGAGAACTCAAACCGATGCAACCGATGCAAGAAGGCAAGACCACTAGAAGTGGTCAAATCCTTCACTCCCAAATCCCACCAAAAGCAACTAATGCTTGTGGGGGGAGAAGAGAGGAAGAACAAGGAAGAACTCAACAAATGGAACTTCAAGATCACGATCTACTAGGTTCCCCTCACTTAGAGGAGGAATGGATTGGATGAGTATGTAGATCTAGATCTCCTCTCAAATTCCCTCAAAGATATGCAAGAATCATGGGAGGGATTGAGAGGAAGGCAAGCTTTTCAAAAGGTCAACAATGGAGGAGAGAGAGGGGGAAAGCTAGCTCAAGGACTGAGAGAACCGTTGGGGAAGAAACCCCCTTAAAAAGGTCCTCTCAACAATCTGTCCGTTGCAGACGAAAAAGGCCGCAGCGGTAGTACCGGGCCGATCCCGGTAGTACCGAGCCGTGTTGACTCGAGGAAGAACGAAGACCAGTCAGCGCTCCCTGACTCGGCGCGCAACGGTAGTACCGGACCACTTGGCCCGGCAGTGCTCCCTTCCCGGTAGTACCGCGCCACTACCGGGGCAACTACCGGGTAAAAACTTCGAGAGGCAGAGAGCCATCCGGAGATGCGGTACTGGGCCCGGTACTGGCCGCGGTAGTTCCGCAAGGGGTCACCCGGTAGTACCGGGCGAGGGTCGGTACTACCGGCCTAAGAAGAAACTGCAGAACCAGAAAAAGAGAACCGCAATAACTTTTGCAAGGAAGCTCCAAACGAGATGAATCCAATTCTGTTGGAAAGGTAGCGACAAGAGCTTTACTACAAATATTAAGGGTCACAAATATAGAGGGGATACCACACATGGGAAGGTGTGGACCCTATCTCGAAGGTGGACCGATAATATTTCCAACCAGAAAACGCAACAAGTTTTCCATACGAAATCCGTTTTCGGAGAACTTGGGCTTGTCATGAAGATCACAACAAGCACCAAAACCCAACAAGGAGAAAATCCAAATAAGAACCAAGAAAGATGATGAAGGCAAGTATGCAAAGGTTTGAGCTCTCTCCAACTGATACGCTAAAGCTCAATCGAGAGCCCCTCTTGATAGTACGGTATCTATCCTATAACCCGGTCTCCCAACTAGTACCACGAGACCGGTAAAATAGAAACCCTATCATACCTTTGCCTTGCGCATTCCACTTGAGCTAGATGACGTCGATCTTGATCTCTTCAAGTGGACCACCTTTCTTGATTCCGCTTCGCTTGGTGAAGACTCAAACATTGCTCCCCCATACTCCACTATGGGAGAGCCTCTCTTAGGCACATCTTCACATGAACATTATCTCTAAATGGGTGGCAAGCTTCAAGCCTAGGATTTCTTCGAGATGCTCCTCTTGAACTTGCGCTTGTATCTTTTCTTCTCTTTTCAATAGATGATGTCTTGAAGATAACCATGAATGATCACATAATTCTTTTCTTCAAGACATACTTGCAATATGCTCAACTCGCATATGACCAATCATCGGATAACTCCTCATATAACAACTTGGTCATCACATACTCTTCTTCTTGATCATATCAAATATATCCATACAACTCGATGATCTTGATGCCAAATACTCCATTATATCAATATATTTATGGCATCAACCTTGAATCCAACATATGGAGTTCAAGCATTTGCCTATGGACAAACACTACAAGAATAACTCAATGCAACCATTAGTCCATAGGGATTGTCATTAATTACCAAAACCACACATGGGGGCGCCATGCCCTTTCAGACACGTCGCCACGGTCCCCTGCACACGGGAGCCTGTCTGCCCATGCAGACGACGACGCGGAGGAATCTCCTCTGCCCCATGATGAAGCCGTCGCCAGCCCTGGCGGATCTTCTGCGCAAGATTCCGCTGTGGGCTCTCGTGCTCCAACACCACCTCCACCGCCTTGTGAACCACGAACTCGCCTGCAAAAAGGTATACGTCAGCCAAGAAAAATTACTGATGGTACTATACGGTGGTGTATGTTTACGTCTGCAGATGAACCACGCACGCTCTCGGAGGCGCTTGAGGATGATTGTTGGCACAAGGCAATGGAAGAAGAGTACAATGCTCTCATGCAAAATAAAACATGGCACCTCGTTCCTTCACATCACACTAAAAATCTCATTGACTGTAAGTGGGTATATCGCGTTAAGAAACATGCAGATGGAACTGTTGACAGGTACAAAGCACGCTTGGTGGCAAAGGGATTCAAACAGAGATATGGCATAGACTATGAAGATACCTTCAGTCCTGTGGTGAAAGCAGCAACCATTCGCATTGTGTTGTCAGTTGCTGTTTCCAGAGGATGGAGTTTACGGCAGCTAGATGTCAAGAACGCGTTTTTGCATGGCGTTCTGGAAGAGGAAGTATACATGAAACAACCCCCGGGTTTTGAAAATCCTCAAACTCCACATCATATATGCAAACTTGATAAGGCTTTGTATGGTCTCAAGCAGGCCCCTCGAGCATGGTACTCCAGACTCAGCACCAAGCTGCAACAGCTTGGTTTTGCTCCCTCCAAGGCTGACACCTCACTCTTTCTTTACAACAAGTATGATATTATGATATTTGTTCTAATCTATGTTGATGATATTATAGTCACCAGCTCATCAGACCAGGCCATCTCTGCTCTTCTTCGTGATTTAAATGATGATTTTGCTCTCAAGGATTTGGGCGATTTACACTTCTTCTTGGGTATTGAAGTGAAGAAGACTCAGTCTGGCCTGTTACTCACACAGGAAAAATATGCTTCAGACTTGCTTGCTAAAGTTGGTATGAAAAAATGTGCACCTTGCCCTACACATTTATCCTCCACTAAAAAGTTATCTCTAACCATAGGGACTCCTCTTGGTCCTGATGATAGTACACATTACAGAAGCATTGTAGGTGCTTTACAGTATTTGACGCTGACACGTCCTGATATTTCCTTCTCAGTAAACAAGGTTTGTCAATATTTGCATGCACCTACAACTACACATTGGACAACTGCCAAAAGAATATTAAGATATGTTCAGGGTACATTACATGTTGGACTTACTTTTCAGAAGTCCTCATCCACACTTTTGAGTGCTTTCTCAGATGCAGATTGGGCAGGCTGTCTTGATGATAGGAGGTCAACTGGAGGTTTTGCTATTTTTATAGGGCCGAATCTGGTTTCCTGGTGTGCTCGCAAACAGAAAACTGTGTCAAGATCAAGCACTGAAGCTGAATATAAGTCTCTTGCTAATGCTACAGCTGAGTTAATATGGGTTGAACCTGTCCTAAATGAACTTGGTGTTAAGTTGAAGGAAAAACCATGTCTATGGTGTGATAATTTGGGTGCTACATACTTGTCAGCTAACCCTGTGCTTCATGCTAGGACTAAGCATATTGAGATTGACTACCACTTTGTTCGTGAAAGAGTTGCAGAAAAGTTGCTTGACATCAAGTTCATCTCCAGCAAAGACCAAGTTGCATATGGGTTTACCAAGGCTTTGCCAGTCAAGAATTTACATGAATTTATGCGTAATCTCAACCTCTCACAAGGTTGTGATTAAGGGGGCTGTTAGACTTGTAATACACAGACTCTGTAATTCGTACGTATAGCAGTATGGAGTAGTACTCCACCTCCGTATGTGCTCCCTGTACAATGCCATGTGATGGGCTTTTCATCACTATATTAACACGAAGCCGATCGCCCTAACGGGTACGATCGTTCTACCAAAATTCACATAGGGAAGGCTCAAACCTGAGGAGATGTTTCCCTGAGAAGAAAAGAGACATGAGCTCCAGGGCAAAAAACCTCACTGTGGAGCAACTCCTTATCCTATTTTCTCTCCAGATATCAAACTGAAACATGTCATTGGCATGAAGATGTCAATCCGATAGTATTGACTCTGATGATGGAGATCACCGAGTCGGAATAACCCACATTAAGATGCCATGCGATTTTTTTGTCATTTAATTTGCTAGTCTCAAGTACAATGCCTATCCCATGTCCTATACCTAAGGTCTTTGCATGCCCGAGTTATGAATCAACTTACTTAGGTTGTATCTCCGTTCTAAATTAGATGACTTCCATTTGTCTACATACGAATGTGTAGACAAATGAAAATCATCTAATTTGAAACGGAGAGAGTATGGAATATTGTTTTTGTAACAGAGTCTTTGTAACGGAGTGTTGCACTGAGATTGGTGGCAACGAAGCAAGCTAAGGCTAGAACACCACTTACATCTTACAAATTGCGGTCGGCACCGGCCATGCGCGGTGTACGTACGGCCGGGTGTTGTGTGTACGATACTACGAGATCGACCTGGACAGCGACCTATCTGTTGCCCCCACGACCATATATACCCTATCTTATTCGTCCGGTGTGTGCACTGTACGGTGGAGTGCAGAATCACCAAACTTTTTTTTTTGCGGGTCAGAATCACCAAACTTTGAAAAGATGACGATCGAGCAGGACGGGCCGACGATGTTTTTTTCTTCCCTTAATCGTGCTCGCTTGCCCAGAATTAAAACAAGTCGCTTGTTCCTTTGCCATTCGTGGTTGCTGTACGAGCTAAGAAAATATCTTGTGTGTTTTAAGGAGTATCTTTCGTCTTCTTTTTTCATGAGGGACAACTTCAAGGAGCAACCTTTTTTAGATGAGTACTTTATTCAAGGAGTCATGTCATACAGGGGCAGATTTCTTGTTCGGCTTCCTGCAACCCAGCTCCAACGCCAGCCAAACGGGGTAATACAGGGACATACAGGGGCAGATTTCCTGCTTTGTAATTTCTTTTTCTTTGAGGGCCTTTCTGTAGTCGTGCTGTAACAGCTGTTTTCACTAGCAAAAAAAAAAAAAAAGATTTCTTGTTCGGCTGTTTGCCAAACAAACGGGGTAATGGGCCTTACCTTTGGTCGATGTTATGACATCACAAAAGGGGAAGCTCAAACCTGAGGAGATGTTTCCCTGAAAAGAATAGATAATCAATGGCAAAATCCTCAAAGCCACGTCAACTACCAGCTGTGGAGCTAATCCTCCTTATTTTTTCCTTTGACCAATCCGGAAGTCAGACCATATACACTTTCAGAGTCTTTATCAAAAAAAAAAACTTTCAGAGTCTTCATGGATTATGGATGCATTTTAAGGATTTTGGAGGCATTTTATTTAACCGTTATAAAACCTTTTTTAACGGCTCGGAGTCAGCCATACATTAGTTTAAACCGATATAAAACTGAAGCATGTAGCTCCAAATTTGGATTTTATTAGATTCGTCGAGGAGGGAATACATTTTATCGAGTTTGCGTTGTGTTGACATTGCAGTGAGTTATCCTAATCACGTTTGCTCAAAGCAGTTTTTGCCCATATGTAGTGTTTATGTAACTTATTTTCGTATACTTTCACGTCTAATTTTCAAAAACCAATTATAAAATAAACACAACCCAGGAACCGCAAACTGAGCCAAATAAGTCGTATGAGGTTTTCTTATGCTCAAGTCGCCACCTTAGGTCGCCCGCTGTCTCTGCATTAAGATTTGTGTAAGCTAGAGGGAGCAAAGATCACTAAATCACACTGTTGGCAAGGAGCACCAAACTTGCCCCTTCACATTCTGAACGTTCATGCCCTTTGTTCAGGAGACACATTATGTGTGCATGCTCAAACTTGCTTGTTCGTCTCAGGTTTCAAATGCCAATCCAGCTTATTGTACATTTTTTTGCATGTATAGCCCATTGGTCCACATCCAATCCAGCACCTCTCATAGTCCTGAAACTCTGACTTCGACTGGGCTGGGGACCAAATCCGCATGAGAATTCTGTTAGGAATAAATTAGCTTAGAAATTAGGCTAACTAGGCAGTTAGATATTAGCTTAGATCCTAAGCAAACTTTGCAGTTGTTTTTTGTCCAAACGCTGCGTCCCTCCCTCCGAGGGGACGCGAACCTTGTAACCGACCTTTGTATGCATCTGTTGGGGACCTATAAATACCCAACTCTATCATCAATACAATCACAGATTCATTCTGAGTCTTTTATTCTCAAACACGTTATCACGCAGGCTGCTCTCCGTGAGAGCGAAAAGCCACGAGAAAAGAAAACCGGCGGCCGGAGAGACGAGAAAAAAGAGAGAAGAAGAAACACGGCACCGGCTGGCATACCATCCCGACGGCCCTCGGCCGTGCCGTTGCTCCTCGTCGGTGCGCGCAGCATAGCCCTCCGGCGACGCACGGCGAAGTTACCGGGTAAAATGCAAGTTGACACCTGATCACGTTGAAAGAATTGATACATATATATATACATACATATACCGTGGTCATGCTTTACAGACAATGACATCTGAAACCCCCAAAATACATTTTGAGGGATCTTCATCGTCATATCCACTAACATACTATGTGAAATACTATACATATAATGATGCTTACATAACATTCACGCATAGTTGCGTGACAAATTCCATGAATGGTGGTGAATTGGACAGTTTTTCTTTTGCGCCATGACCAGCATTAGTTCATATCTCGGCCCTTGGTCTCTACAGGGAAGAGTATGCAAGCAATCGCAGCCAGACATGACACCACCTCAAACACAGCGATAGCTTCCATCTGATGGCAGCTTCTAAGCATCCCAACGGCAACAAGCGGGCAAACAATCCCACCGATTCTTCCAATGGCATTTGCAATTCCAACACCAGTAGAGCGTACTGATGTTGGATATACCTACAAAGACAAGAATATAAATCAGCTCATAGGAAAGACTGTTTAAAAAAATCTACTACAGCTTCCTCACAAGACTTCTTCATACATAAGCTGCTGCAACGACTGCATGCTGCATCTCTGTCACGACATTCAAACGTTCTCAGCTAAGAAAATAGACCACTTAGCATAGCCAGAACCCTAAGATGGGCAGACCACATGAGATAGCAACTTAGCTTATCATCTGAAAAATGGACTACAATCGCAGACTTCATTTGGACGGAGTTGTCTGTCTAGCAGGATGTCCGTTTTGTTCACACGAGTGTTTCGTGAAGATCCTCGAAACAGGCTTTCGCCCCGCTATATTAATATAGTAACCAACCGATACAAAGGTAAGACCACTGCTAGGGCAAACAGCACAATTAGGATACTAATGGATGCTTCAAGATTCCAATGGGTCATTCGTTACTAGATTTAATTTAGGATCTAAACAAGTAGGACCTTGGAAGAGACCCTACGTCAATTGATTTGGAATACTTTCTCCTTATATAATTCATCCTATTTGGTATACGTACAGTCAGGACCTTGTATTTCTGTTTTGAACCCACCAATGCAAACCTATCCAATGCTAAATATGGAAGCTCAAATTTCTGTGGTGAACACCTTGTGACCAATAATAAACTTCAGATTTGCAAATGAAAATGAATGAAATTTAAATTGGATGCACTGGCTACGAATATACTCTTGGTTTGTTTTAATATTAGTTTGCAAGCCTTCCGTAGATCTTTCTAGAACGACTCTTCTTTCATGTAACTCAATACAAAGAGACTCAAAATGATCATGGTATGCTAGTGTAACAAGAAATCATCTTATTACAGTAAATTTATAAAACTGATGCAATAGTATGCTTTATTTGTATTAGGTTCTTTTGACACCAGGGTACTTAAATACTTCCTTACGAAATGTAAAATAAGACACTCAATATTCAAGAAGCAAAACTGCCATATGAATACTCTGGCCACATGAATTGATATACTGTTATAACTGACACTCACAGGATATCAGATGGATTTTTTAACAAATTAAACTCAAGATACATTGAAAACCTAATCGCCAAAAAAGCACATCTACTACACGCCATAAAAAGTCAGTACGAACCTCTGGGGCATATAAACATAGAACTGTGAAGCTACCCATGGCACAAGCACGGGCACCAAATAGAAGGCCAGTTGTCCATAGCTCACTCTGATGAAGCACAAGTGGTCCAAGGAAACCACAGCATGTGAACAGCAAGCACCACATTGTAGCTTTTCGGCCAAACCATTGTTCGACGCATTTTTGTACGAGCTTATGGACCTCGTGTGCGTATAAGGTACTACTAGAGATGAGCTATGAGCTAGTACTAAAACATGTATGTACATGCAGCTAGCTAGCTAGCTGGCTGTTCCATCGATCAACCCACGTAGGTGCATACATGGGGCTGGTCCATTGAGCAAATCCATCAGCTGGACCATGCGGCAGCTAGCACATGTGCAAGCGCCCGTATACCGTATACGTACGTGGGTCAGCCATGGAAGTTCACGTTCATCAGACGGAAACCGTGGGATTTTCTTGCGCTAGAAGATCGGCCGACCGGCCCGGTAGAGGAGATTTTTCTTGGCACCAACTGAAGCCGAAGATCAGGGATCTTATCTGATGCTCGCACGGCTGGACGTCGTTATCCTCTTACCCTGGCCGCCTATAAAGGACACCCGCCAGGAGGCACAAAGGGGACGGAGATAGGGGGCCCTGAGGAGATGGCAGCGAGAAAGAAACGGGCCTGCACCCTACTCCTTGGATGGCATCGGAAGGAGGCCGGATCGCATCCAGCCAGAAACTAAGGATGATGCAGCTGGAGCCCAACACACAGAAGGCAGTCAACGCTGGCGTCAATCTGAGGAGGCCAGAACCGGGGAGTGTGTTGGTGCTCTCACGCGCACCCCATGGGCATCGATGAGGCGGCGTTCGACGGACAAAGCCAGAGTCTATACCTAGCTTTCTGTTTTTCTCATGTATTCAGGTACAATGGAGATCGAAGGAGGAGATCGGAGCCTCAAGGAGAAGGCCCAGAACATCACGCGCCCGACGGCAGCGGAGCACATGCGCCCAGAAGCTTGAAGGCAGTAGGCCATGGCCTGGAGCATATCAACCCGGCGGCCATGATCCGGAGGAGCACCTGCAGCCCTGGAGGCGGAAGGAAACAAGCGGCCGGAGATGATCGCATCGGAAGAACAAGAAACGCTTGGAGGAGGAGAGTTCGATAATGGGCGTGAGATCGATGTCCCATGGTAATAAACATGTTTGAATCCCTCTTTGTTTCCCCTTTCACAGCTAGTGTATGGTGGATGGAGTCGTCATGCACTGACGGCGCCCAGTTCGCTAAGACGCAGCCCGACGCCATCTCCAACACCACGAAGACGATGTCGTGGCAGCCGGCGTGTAGCCCAGCGCCATCTCCACTGCACGAAGACGACATCCAAGCTGACGGCGCGGAGCCCTGCGCCATCGCCAATACCACCAAGACAACGTTATGGGTGTGTTGGCGTGCAGCCCAGCGCATCTCCTTGCAGCCTGGAGATTACGTCACGACTGCCGACATGTAGCCCGGAGTCATCTCCATCTTCGGCGAAACTGTCGGAGTGCAGCTCGCCGTCTTCTCCAACGCCACGAAGATGATATGGTGACGGCTGACGTGCTGCACTGCTGCTCGGCGCCTTCTCCGTCAACACCATGTAGAGACGTCGTGAAGGCCGACGTACAGCCCGGCGTGATCTCCATCCACGCGACGACATACGCGGTGCGGCCGACGTGCAGCTCGGCGCCACTTCACCACCGCGATGGCGCCAGGGACGTCATCTTCCCCACGACGACCCTGACGTACCGGTGCAAGTCGAGCCAACCCCGACGTACAGCCTCGAGATGTCCAATCCAATCCGGCGTACAGGTGCAGCTCAAGTCTCGGCGTACAGGTGTAGCAGGCAGACAGATCAGCTCGACGGCCTGGCGTACAGGGCCAGCTCGTTCTGGAGGCACAACTGGGCGGCGTCTACGGCGTCCACCATCCAGTGACATCCTCGACACCATTTCTCCACAGGTCCATGAGACGGCGTCCCCGACTAAGACGAGACAGCCGTGAACTCGGCGTCCGTCCAAGACGAGGCGTTGACCATGCCGGCCGCGCCGACTTGAGCGACTGTTGGTTTATGCCGACGCCGGTCTTCTAATCACATACTCCCGCGAGGCTTACCCCTCTGCACACCCCGATGAAGCTGTTTGTCATCTAGAAGTCCTAGCTCACGGACTGCATCATGCTACCTCAACAACAACAACAATTTTCGCCGTTCAAGACCGACGAGGCGCGACGGCGGGGGCGGGCGAGGCCGATGCAAGGCCACGCTTTTAGCGACGCGTGTACCGACGAGGACACGGGCTCTGCCGCTGCCCACACACACACCACACCATCATGCATGCAGGACGTGAAGCGAAGACGACGAAGAAGACCACACGGCTTAATCGGAGGTGTCTCGCGGCGTAACCCGCGGGAGTAATTAAGCGGGAGCCTTTCGAGGCCCCGTGAACCAGGAGACTGCAATCGCCATAGTAAGGCTGGCCACGCTAGCAGGCCACGGAGCGCATATTGTAAAGGGATCATGTACTTTTGTTTCTCCATTGAGAGATTAATAAAATGCAAGTTTCCCTATATTTTTACTTGTGTACTTAGTACACTGGCACGCCCGCATAATTATTTTCCCCTGGTGCGTAGAGAAATAATAATAGCGCATACGCGTTAGTTATTATTTTTCATGCCAAACAACCATTCAACAAGAACAGCAGACACAATTAGACCAGGAATCTCTGACAGAGCATAGAGTGATGAGTTAGTGACATATTCCATAGCCAGTCACACTAGGTGAAGAGGAAGACTACTGTATGCTACCTGCTAAACTAGTAACAAATGTATCCCTGTAAAGGCTGGCATCTTGTTCACTCTTCACATATCTCAGCCCAGATGCACAGCCTCTATTTGCATCACTCAGTTGAGAGGTCAGCAAGACTACCCCATAATAAGCAAACGTATTTGCAAAGAAAACAAACCAAAGTAGAAGCGTTGATCTGCGCAAATTTCGTGACAGTAGACTGCACAATGCAGCAACACTACCAGATTTTTTGCGCATGACATTATCATCTGTGCATTCCTTCTCTCCGTCCGGAAGAAGATGATCTATCTCACAAGTGAGAGCACTGTGATCAACTTCTATTTCACGGTTGTATGTGAGAACTCCAGGAGGAAGAGCTGCTTGGTTTGTCACAGCGATTCTCTCCAGGACAAGCGTTGCATCAGACATTTTATTTTGTGCACACAGATAACGTGGTGACTCTGGCGTAAGTCCAAAGAAAGAAAGCAAGAGAAAGCATGGAAGAGCGGTAAATGCTAGCAACCACCTCCAACTCAATGCCGGTATAACAACCTGCAATAGAAACAAAAATTAATAATACTTCATTTTTTTACAGTATATAAATATAAACTAGAAGCACAGATTTGCAAATGGATTAGTCCAATACCCATGCAAGTGAAGCCTCCAAGACTGTGCCAAGAGTCCAAAAAAGGGAAAAAATAATCATCCAAGTGCCACGATTTTGTGCAGGAACAAACTCCAAAAACCAAGATGAAAACACATGCCCACCACCCAGTCCTACGCCAACGAGAAATCGAAGAACCATCAAGCATAAATAGTTAGGAGACAAAGCACTCATGAAACCCATTCCGGTAGTCAACAGTGTTGAAAACAGTAAACCAGTCCTGAAACAAGAAAAATACAACTTCTGTTCAGGGATTAATTTTGTGCAATGTCGCAGTTATAAAGACGTGCGCCATGGATCGTTCTGAGTTTATGTTACAATTCAAAAACAGGCTGAACGTATGAAAGGTGCCTGTACATCAGAACATTGAAAACAGATTTCATGAGCATGGTTACAGCCATAAAGTTCTCGGGAATAGGAAAAAAGTTGTACTGAGAAACTGAATCACGGAAGCGCTTGTAAGACTAAATCATTTACCTTCGCCCATATTTGTCGGAAACAAATCCCCAACCACATGCTCCTATTAACATGCCAACGAACACTACACTTGAGAGCAGACTCTCATCTTGGGCAGAGATTTTCCATTCCTCCCGCACCAATGGCCCAACAAACGACAATAGATTGAGCTCCATGGATTCTGCAGCCCAACCCATGCCTGCATACACAAGAACAAATGCTTGGAATTTCCCAAATCCCATTGCTGCAAGCGCGTTATCCGTTGTGTATGTTTCCATGTTAGCAGTGTCTGTGGATTTCAGCAATTTAAAGGCAAGTCAGTGACAAAACAGGTACTAAGTGTTTGCTCGTCTCGACATCCACCTGCAAATGGCACACACAAGCAATAAATACATATAGTTGGAGATGATGCCATAATCATACGTACTTGCAACTAGAGTTTGTTTCTGCATTTATTAAGAACTGAAAGGTTAAATTTGCCTCATAAAGTTTGTTTCTTTTTTTTTTTTTTTGAGAATTCCTGGTCTTACACAGTACAGCTGTAGTATCTGAACTCACGCACAACTCACACCACACACACTCAACACCACACGCACGCCACCTGTGCGTAAGCTAGACCTAACCAGACTATACTAAGCTTCTGGGCCCCGTGAGACTAAACCTACCGGGAAACCCCTGCGGTGGTGGGTGCACCACAATACCTCTGATCGAACCACGGTGGAAATGGCCCAGAAGCAGGAGCCGAACACTGTTCATGTGAACAGTGCCGCTCGGGTGAGGCAACCCGGAATTCGCTCCCCAGGAGTCGAACTCGCGAGCGGGCTTGCATGCCACTGCATGCGAAGCCACCGCGCCACAGGCGCGTCCTCCATAGCCCATTCACACAGCACCTGGGATGAAGCTAAATAAGCTCAGGGCAAGTTGTTAAGCCACGGGGCCTAATAATACCCATGGCTTAATTCTGGGGCCAAATGAGGAACAGGGGCATCGCCGCCTTTGGCCGGGGTAAACAAAGAGAAATCGCGCAACCACACACAGAGATAATTAAGCGGCAAACCATAGAGGGTTGAGCGAGAAGACGTACAGCGAAGGGGAAGCGGACGGACGACCCTCGGAGGTGGATAATCCTCGGGGGGCAGCAGCAGCAACCCAGCCAACGGAGAGGACGGGTAAGGGAATGGATGGTGAACCCTGTGATTCGCTGATTCTTGGGAGGGGAAGAAATTTAGTAATCCAGAGACTGATGGCGAAAGCGAGAGAGGTGGAGAGGAACAAGCCACCGTTACAGGTGCAGCCGGCCGGCGATGGCGACCCGTCCCTGGTCAACTGCTCCGGTCGGGCAGTTTGGATATATATTATGAACAGTACTCTAAGCCCGAGCTCGGAGAGGGCGTGAAAATATCCGAGTGGGACGCCGGGATTCGGGATCGTTTTCGGTCATGAATCATGTGCTGCGGCCGTACGGCTACACGGCAATTCCTATATGCCGCCCGTTAGCGGCGCCTATGGTTCGCGCCGCTAACGGGGACGCTCTGCGGGCCGGCCCAGTTTGGTGGGAATCTTTTTATTTTTCGTTTTCTCTTTTGTTTCTGTTTTTTTTCGTTTCTGTTTTGTATTATTTTCTTTTTTATTATTATTTTTCGTTCTTTTTATTTCTTTGAAAATGGTTTTAAAATTGAAAATGGTTCTAATTTTCAAAATGGTTGCAGCTTTTGAAAATGGTTGCAAAATTTTGAAATTGGTTCTAATTTTAAAAATGATTCCTAATTTGAAAATGGTTTCAATTTTTAAAAATGGTTTCAAATTTGAAAATGGTGCCAATTTTGAAAATTGTTCCAAAATTGAAAATGGTTCCAAATATGAAAATGGTTCCAAATTTGAAAATGATTCCAAAATGATTGCAAAATTTCGAAAATGGTTCCAAAATTGAAAATGGTTCTAAAATCGAAAATGGTTCCAAATTTGAAAATGATCCCAAAATTGAGAATGGTTCAAAAATTTTAAATGATACCAAAATTGAAAATTGTTCATTAAAAAAAAGGAAAAACGAAAACAGAAAAGAAAAGAAAGAAAAACGAAAAAAGAAACGTTTTCTGGGCGCAAAATAATTGGGCCGGCCCATGCAGGCGGCGCTGAGCCATCCATGCATGCGGCGCGGGGCTCACCCGCCGCCAACGTGCGCCCTATAGGACCTCCCCGACTACACGGCCACTACAAGTCAACAAGGCCTAATGGTGGCTATCAGGCTGGGCCGATGCGGCCCGAAACTGCCGGGCTGACCAGCGTGTCTCACACAAAAAAAAAAAACTAGTAAAATAGTTTTTTTTAAGAAAGGTAAAATAGGTTTCATGCCCGCCCCGACATGCCACGGGCCCAAGAAGCCCGCACGCTGGATTTGGCCTTTTCTTTCGAAAAAAATAGAAAAACAGGAAAATCTAAAAAAAATATGAGGAAAAAATCCATGCTTCTTGCCTTGCACGAGCCGGCCTACGTGTGCCTATTTGCGAAAAAAAGTCAAACCCATAATAATCCTCGTACTGGCTCGGCTAGATAATCCTGTGTCATGTCGTCCTTTGGCCAGCCCGGAAAAAACCCAGCAGGATGGCCACCATTAACAAGGCCCGAAAAAGGACCATTTTTCTATTTCTTAAAAAAGGCAACAACTGAACTATCAATGCATTGATAGAAACAAATATCATGTACCAACTTGAAATCAAACTAACTCACTGCCATCTAAGCGCTAGCACCCCCTGCTCAGGTGGCAACACGCTGAGAGTTGAGACATGTTGCTCCTCCCTTCACACACATTTGGCCTCCTTCAGAATCATGTCAAGAAGACGACCAATAAGTAGGTTGCGTGTCATCAAAGGCTGCAACATTGTGATGTTTTCGTATCCACCACGCAATGAGCAGAAGAGCATGACCGACAAGGACGCTCATTTGCATGCACTGACTTGCGTGGACTGAACAGCCTCATGGCACTAATCCACGAAGACATATTCGACATACAGCGACCTAGATGTGGATCAGATCGACGAAAGCACCTCGTGCAAAAGTCCGTGAGAAGCTGGGGTCATCATCTCTTCTGATTTGTCACGGAACAAGCACCGCTGGTGGTGTTGCGAGTTGTGATCCCCTACTCGCCAGCCTCTGCGCCATCCAACACATGTTGTAGCAAGCTAGCTAGATAAAAAAACTACTCCCTCCGTTCCAAATTATTTGACTTGGGTTTGTCTAAATACGGATGTATCTAGACACTAAACAAGTATAGATACGTCCGTATTTGGACAAACACAAGTCAAGTAATTTGGAACGGAGAGATACATTTGTTGCAGGACACAAAAAGCGCCAAGCAAGACTCGAAGCCTTCAAAATTATGACTCCCTTGAAGAGGATGTTGTAGCACGACTTGGAAGTGTTGTGCGTGAGGCGTCCAAAACTAGAAAAGAGTGTTTGAGGTTGTCGTGAGCAATGTTGGGGATATCGCTTATCAGTAACTTATCGGTCGACCCAACATAAGAGGTAAATCGGTCGGTTTATCGTCATATGGTATGATTTATCGGCACATCGGCCGATAAGATTTATCTTATCGGTCAGACAGCGAGAAGCGATAAATCGGCTGGTTTATCGGGAGATATCTTGAACAGTGGTCGTGAGTGTTCGCAACTGAATCCACAAGTGTAGGTATTACCACAAAGCGAGAGGGCAGATCCCCCTACTCATTTTCATAAACCATCATCTACATGGTATGACATACCGCACGGGTACGAATCTTACTAGTGCGATGAGAAATCAGGGCGTGGGTCTCCGTGAGTCATCTCCTGAAAACTACAAGTCAAACCCTTGCCATGACCACGAAGTGCCAGCTTGCATCTTCGGGAACCACCAGGCATCAAGCAGGTTGTCATGCGCACGAGATCGGGAATGTATAAGCCTTTGTTCGGCATACTTTACTCCAGTTGACTTGGAAATGACCGCCATTAGCGACCTCCCTGCCCGTCCACATACATGAAGCTATTAAACGAGATAGCAACTAGAACATATTTGGACCAGGGTAAGCCGACCCACCTTAGCCATCATCCGAGTCTTCGAAGTGGGTAGTCGATACAGAATCCAGTCCACGATGGATTGAAAATTCTATGAGGGCAACTTATAGATGGCGAGAGGGATACCCAAGTATTTGAACAAGAAAGGCTCTAAGAGATATTCCAGCGTTGTTGCATTACTCACTGCCACTTCCTCAAATCACCCGATGGGGGAGATCGGGCACTTGACAAAGTTGGTCTGACACCCCCCAAAGCATGGTCACACACACACACACCCCCAGCGCGCGCTTTGGGGCCGTACCTCAATCCCTTCTTGTGCTATACCGGATGTTCCGATTCACCATTCAACATTACTCTCATGCTAGCGGGAGAGAGGATGACATATAGGCATATACATTAAATAATGTTGTGATTGATTCCCTTTTTCTTGTTGAGGAGTGATGGAAGTTGAACGAGTCAATTTTGCTTTGTACACCATCTTATTTGGTTTGTATCTATAAGTTGAAGCTGTAAATTTAATTCCAAAACAATGTTATGCTCATTATCCCTTACATTGTATCAGAAAAACTGGCCTTTAAATTCGGACATTTCTTTTTCAACTGACACATATTAGGGTAGCTCAAAGTAACTAGTCTTCAAGTTTAGGTCAGACGTTGTTCAACCAATATGGTTGATGGCTTATAGTAAGATTACTGTCGCATGAGACGTAACCATTTTCCTCTTGTCCCCTATACATTGCAAGAAATTTGGCAAAAAAATTGTATAAACCAATGCAAAAACCGGGGTGATTCCCATTTAGAAAAACCCTCAAAGTGACAAGTTTTTTTAATTTTAGGGTAGCTCGGAGTGACAGGTGGATATTAGCATATTGCGTTTGCGTGGTGACATCATTTGCGCTGAGACCATGAAGATAGCCCTGAGAGTAGTTGAGCCGAGGCCATGAATATGGCCCATGGGTTGTGTGCTGAGACCAGCTGAGCTCACGCCTTGAAAATAGCCCATGCCCCCCCATTTCGCAACCCAGAAACTCCTTCTGTCTCTCTGCTGGCCATGTAAGGGAAACACCTGTGTATTGGTAAAAAAAAGGAAACACCTGTGCAAAGCCACGAAAGGAACAACAAGGTTTAGCACCGTTGATATCTCCAAGAGTCAGACCAATGGTTTGGCAAGACGGTCACGGAGGCATGGTGAAAAAGCAAGAAACAAATAATATGAACGTAAGAGAACTCTCATTTTGATATGTAATTCGCCTTTTATTTATCGTTGTTTGGAGAATTGTGAATTTGTTAGGGTGTGTGCATCATATCTATGCATAGGCCGGATGTAATACTTAAAACTCTTTAAGTAATAAAGATCTCTTTATCGAAAAAAAGAACTATCGAGGGGTTTTGGCAACATTTGACAAAGGATCAATCGAGAAGATGATGATCACGAAAGCGTGCAGCCGCGACCTGCATGTTTTTCAGACAATGAGCTGCTACCAGCTAGGTGCACCGACAAAACAGCAGCAGCTCCGTTCCAGATTGTTCGATGGGTCCGGGTGATAACTTGATGGAACCTAATCAGCACCTGCTACCAGACTAATTAACATGGAGTTACTAGTTCTATTCAGCCAGCCTCGCTGACGGACCAAGGACCACCGAGTACTACCAACCAAATCGGTCCTTCATTCACTCGTTCATTGCTATATCTCCTAGCTGTCTTTGCATATCGGTCTCCGAGCGTATAGCTTCTTCGTCTTCGCGTGGACCATATACATCGCGTGTACATTAGGTCAAATCACTCCCACGCATGCGCGCGCATGCTCAGTAGCATTGATGCGGCAGTACGATCGGCTCTCGATCATGTCCCATATTCTCTTTTGCGTCCCATTAATTCATCCCACTTATAAGGTGTGTTAGTCTTCTCAAAAGTCAAAACTTTTATATCTTTGCTCTAGTTTATACAAGAAGTATCAACATTTACATAACTAAATCAGCGTCATTAGATATATTTCGTATTTAAACAGTATCGTTAGATCCATAATGAAATATATTTTCGTTGTGTAGAATTATATACAACCTTATTCATGTATCGCAACGCTAAGCTCAGAGGCCTGACGTAGTAAAATCTTTCTTTTCAAAGAAAGAAAAAGAAGCTGAGGCCGGTTGATGATACGAGCGGATGACTAGCGACGCTTTGGAAACCTAATGTCCTGTCCCCAACTGCCTTCTGTATTTGATGTCACCGCTGCTTCTCCATTTTATATCTCGTCATTTTCGAATCGATCTTCCGTAGATGCGCAGACCATTATGTTGCAGTATAGTAGTACCTCATGCCTGACGGCGACCCAAATCCCAAATTAATCCGCAAGCTTTTCCTCTCCACTCTGAAATCTGAAAGATTATGCCCTTCTTTCCCTAAAACTTTAGTGTTCCTCTTTACGCATGACCATCAGCCAACCATCCAATCTGTGCTAGCTGTATCCAAGAATCCAGCTGATCGCCCGTCGGTGGCGAGCATACCATCAGTCCAACGCAGGGTACAGAAGCTGCTCAGTGAGCTGACGAGTGAGACACTGATGTTTACTCTGCTACCTACAGTGCTCGATGCGGTGGAGCGCTGTGGGAGCTCAAATTTGGTGCTCCTTAATATATAGTAGTAATAATACGTCATGTCAGGTGGGCGTGGTCGGCTTACAAGACTACAGACTAAACGTGTAGAAGATGGCCGTTGCCATAAATTACAGGCAAAGCAATCTAGATCAGCTGTTATTTAGCTGTGTATCCTGGGAGCTAAAAAGGGTTCAGTACTATATACAGAGGAAGCAGGTAACTGCAGTTATCTCAGGAGGATCACTTCAGGGCGTGCACCATACTTTGATGACTAATTTGGTAGTGGTATACATGTTAAGATTAGGGAGCGGTAACTTCGCAAGAAATGTACAAAATGACGGAAGAACAATTGTTCAGGCTAATTAACTGAGACGGGCAACAAGGCCACACTAATTGACTAACTGATTAGGAAAAGAGTTGCTTAACATTACAAGAGCATCTTCAACAGAACTGGACATTGTTACATGATGGTATAAGCTATAAGTTAAATTAAAAGTACATATTTAGATGGTTTTATGACTTATAAGGAAAAGGCTAAAATTAAGCCTAATAAATACCCCCATTTATTACAAATGTTTTTTTCGAGGACAAAATTATTACAAATGTGATTTAGCGACTACATCTGAATCAGCTTAGTAGAATAGTTATTTCTCTGTGAACACTCATAGTATCCGAATAATAATCTTCTCCTTCCGTAGCATTTGTACATGCCTCAAATTCTTAATGCTTTGGCTAGATGCTTTTAAGCGTCGGCTAAGAACTACTACCTCTGTTACTAAACACAAACCGTTTTTAACCTTTTCTTAATTCATACACATATTTAGACGTATTTCAGTGTATCCATTAACTCATTTAGTCTGTATTTATTTTACATTAAAGTGGTCAAAACATTTTATATTTTGAAACGGTAAGTGGGAGTAGCAATTGTTTCTCAGTATTTTTTTACCTTATAATTGTTTCTCATTTGCATGAGAAATAGCAGAGCCGATTACCATTTTGTGACATCCGGGAAGTGTCCTCCAGCCGGTTGGTAAGCACTTTGACATATTTGATTCCTGTGATCGATGCGGCGTGTCGTGTTTCTGCACGGCCATGTGTCTAGCGAGACTTCCGTGGTCTACAGGCTTTGTGGCGTCCGATTAATTTCTCGACATATAATGTGTGCACGTGATGGTGTGAATGTGGAATAGATATGTTGCGTGATTGCGTCCGTCTCTAGAAAATAGTACACCACCACGATATACTGTACGAGTGACGAGTCCCACGTTTAATTTTGTGTATTTTCTATGTGAACCAAAGGCTAAAAAAGAGGGCCCGTGGTGGTTCTAAGAGCATCGCCAGGGCACCACCCAAATTATGTCCGGCACCCTTTAAATTGTGTCCATTTTGGACTTTCGGATACTTGTCCGGGCAAATGTTGAGCGCCGCCCACAACATAACCCCCAAACGCCCGTCACGATACAATTTTGATCAATTTTCAGATACAATTTTTCAACGAATCCAGCAAACACATTGTCAAACGAAATTTAACAAGCAACATTTAAAATTAAACAAAATTTAAACCAAACCCTAAATCTAGCGGCGCTTCAGCTCCGACGTACTAGGGAATATGGATGTTGCTGGTTCGCCGCCCACTTTGGTACCCGTCATTGGAATTGTCGTCGGGGTGGCAACGGCGACAACCTTGAGGAACCTGCATAGCTCGGAACTTGCATGCCCCTGGTCGCCGCCTTTGCCGGAGTGTGGTGAGGTTTGATCTAGCGGTGCCTCTACTCCTCCGATGCCGGTGATGGGCAGGTTACTGGGCAGGTGCCAGTGCTTCAGGAGACTGCTCTTCGTCGTCGAATAGCTCATTGTCCGACGTGAACCACTCCTGAGGAGGCGACGACATGCTGGCGGGCAGGAAATACATGTCGAGGCGCGCCTGTTACTCCGTCTCCACCAATTTGTTCCAGTACGGAGACGGAATGGAGTAGAAGGGTTTGATCCGCTGCAACCACGGCAGACCCCCCTCCACTCCCGCATGATGTCTATAGACGTGCCTGGCCGCTGAGCCGCGGCACCTTCGGTACCTTGACGATGTTCGTCACCCACCCATCCGGTAGGTAACGGCCTGGCACCGGGATGTTGTGGCGCAGGTGGTGTCGCGTCTCCTCGATTCTCATCAAAGGTGGAGGCAGTAGGACGACAAAGGATATTTCAGAGGTGATGGTGCTCGGGACGAGATGCGGCGCCACGCCTCGGCCATCTGTCGTTCCTCGTGCAGGAGGCGGCGTTGCTCGAGTTGCTCGCCGCGGCGACGCTCACAGCTCACAGTCTGCTGCCGGCGGGACTTGGGAGAATGAGAGCGGGTGGTGTGTGGCGAGAAGAGAGGCGCGCCGCGTGGCGTTTAAAGCTGGCCAGAGGAGCAAGGTGGGTGGCACCCATTAGCGCCGAGCTCCGGTTCCCCTGACATGCATTTAAGCCAACGACGTGTGGGAGCTGCTGCGACGTCAACACGTAGAAGGCGCGAGGCGAGGCGTCGAGCCATTCTACGCCCGTCACGGGAACCACTACGTCATAGAACCATGAATACCGGCCGCAATAACTTAACCGACGCTGTGTCAATGACAGATGGGACTGCCTGTCGTAGGGCGTGTCCGGCGCCCTCCCGAGCAAGCCGTCAAGTTTGGAGGGTGGGTCGTTGGCACCGGATAAAATCAGCTCGGTCCAACACTTAGGATACCGCTGTGACCGAATTTTACGTCCATATCCCAAGAAACCTTTGGTGTCGTTTGGCAAGTGCCCGTGGAGATACTGTGATGGCTAGCCTCAGCTAAGCGGAATCCGGAGGCAACGACTGAACGTTGTGAGATACTGCCCCTACCAGCGCACTGAACTCTAATCATGATGCCTGCTTTGTATACTTGTGCACTGAGCCCTAATCATGCTGCATTATACTCTAAATCATGCTGCATTATATACTCCTCACAAAAGAATAAAAATCGTTCAGCGGTACACTCCTCCAATCTTTAACAACACTACAGAGGAGCCGGGAGCCCCCACCGGAATCATCAATTGCCCAGCTATCAACGACCCTGCTAGTAGAAAAGCCACGAGCTAATCAGCCAAAAAGAGGGTCATCATCACCCACTTATTTCGCCCGGCGAGCGATCTCCCTACATTTCCAGCAAATCTCCCTGCAAAAGAAAAAAAACATTTGCAGCAAATCTGAAATCTCCAACGAAAACAGAAGAAGAACTGTAGTGTATTTAATTGGCTACATAAAAGCGTCAGGTTTCATACTAGTGCGCCGTCCGTGCTCTGCTCGCGCCGTCCACACTCCACAGCTCACACACAGAGACAAGAACGCCGACGCCGCACCAACCGATCCGGCCACCGAAGAAAAATTCCACGCCCGGAATCAATCGAGCTCTTTGTGCCCCAAGCCTTGTCCTTGCTTTCCGGCTAATGCACTAGCCAACAAGCAACCAAATCCCCGTCACCGCCACCGTCCGCCCCTGCTCTGCTCTGCTCCCTCGCTGATTAAATTTTGCTCTGCTCCTCCAAGGAAGGGGAAGAGGAGACTAGGCGAGGGGACGGCTACAAGGAAACCAAACACTCCCATCTTGCCTCTGACTCATACGCGCAGGCATGATGCATTTCGCCGCGGTGCTGTGAGTTCCTTTGGGGGGAGATGGCCTAGCGGCGGCATGGGAGCGGCTGGATCTCCATCGAGTTGCAGCTGCGGTTGCAGACAGAGAGGAAAAGGGGTAAGATTTGTCTCTCCTACTATCTTTGTTCTTGATGCTATGTAGTGTATCCGTTTCTCTCAAGGCGTTGGCCTCCTCGTGAACTCCGTCGATGGCGTTGTCTTCCATCTGCTGCAAGATTGCTCCCTTTTGCAGGGTTCAAAAGCATGTCCCCTTCATCATCAGTATGCCATTTTGTACGAACTGCAGCGATTTCATCAAAAAAAGATATCGATAGAATTCTGCTCTAATTCATGTTTCCTTTCTTCAGAGTTTTTTCTTTCAAATTCGCAAGAAAAAAAGTTTTTTTTTTGAAATTAATGCTTCCGATTTCATTAATCATCAAACCGATAAGACATGATCAGGGTTTATTTCTTGAGTTTGGACCTCCTGAGTAGAAAATCAGTCTCATGGAACTCAAGGTTTCTTATTTGTTTCGTTGGGTTTTGGGTATCAGTTTATGGTCCATGATTTCTGGTTTGATGCTCTTTTCCCTTTCTGGTTTGATCACTGATGCTAACATACCTGGTGAAGTATTCCAGCCATTAATGCGGCTTCCTTGTCGTTTGGTTTGGGGTTCTTCTCCATTCTGCGAGTCGTTCGGGGGCTGGAGAGTGGTTGGGGGCATCTTTTATTGGTGGTTGGGTTTTCTTGTCACTGCCCACCCCCTTTTCTCTATCATTCTTGCTTTATGTTCCATTCTTAGGCATCTCTGCAAGCAACCTTTCTTTTTAATTTTTGTATTATGGTTCACTTTAGTCAAGCCCAATTTTCGAGCAATTGGCGAGGTGATCAGACATCAGAAGCTTCCGATATCCTAATTTCTGGAAAAAAGCGCTTATGGTATTGTTTTTCTTTGCATAACTTTTAAACTCTTGAATAAATTTCAGCGTCATGTTCTTCTATTTTTCTGTATCCCCTCTTTCTTGTTTTGGTTAAGCAATTCATCACTGTCCAGATGGCTGATGCTGGAGTTTAATTTCTACCGAGTTCATGTCTGTATGTTGCACGGTGCATATATACCCTCCAGTTGTTATGATCGGCACTATTGAACTATTCTTTGGCGATTGTGGTGGCTGCAATATTGCTGTTTCTGGTTGATCATCCAATACCTACCACTTGTTCGTCAACACAACCATGTTCAGAACTGGTTATCCAGAAACAAATTCAGTACTTTGAGGTTTTGCTGCTGTTTTACTACCTTTTCATGTGTTGAGTGTCCAGGAAGGAATCCTAGCATTGCTGGGTTCATCTTCAGCTGTGGCCTGTTCGCTGAAAGAAAACGGATCAGATAGTAACATTACCGTGATTATATTGATGTTTGTTCATGTCAAGAAAATCAGCGTTCTCAGAGTTCTAACTATTTTGCAGGTAACTGAAGGTTGTTAGATTGCGATTAGTTCTTGTTGCTGTCATACTTCTCAGGCTGTGGGATTACGTAAGATCGGGTGCTTTTCCTCTGCTGTTTAGTTTGTTAGCGTAATGGCACCAACATCACCGACCAACGCTAGCAAGTACTCGTGGTGGTGGGACAGTCATATCTGCCCGAGAATTCAAAATGGCTCCAGGAGAATCTTGAAGGTAAAATATGTGAACTTGTTGAGCTATTCGTGTTCCATTTCCGTATATGTCTTCTTCTTTCGATCATAGAAACTGAGCATGCCTCAGAGCTGATCTCACTAGTTCCATCCTGATTCTGCAATCATAAGAAGACACACACACAAAATAACTGAATTCAAAATTCATGGCTAGTTCTCTAAATTAAGTTTAAGCAAATTTAGACTGATATTCTGAGTGGTTAATTCAAGGAAATCTTACTGAAGACATTAGATTTTCCAGCTGAGTATCATTGGTGAATTATGTCAAACGGAGAATGCAGAAAATATGGTATTTGTTATACAAATAGGACTTGTGGACATTCAATAAAAATCATTTTACAGTTGAAAATTTTGAAACCTGGAAATTTCCACAGAGGAGTATGTATAATATAATTTTCAGGAGAGTGCAGAAGCACTACTCTTTGATTAATAGAGACCCTGCCTTGATCTAATCTGCTGTTCTGTGGTCCTTACACCTAATACTGTGACTGTGAGAAGAAGAAAAATTATGATGAAGTACAGATTTGTTATATCTATACAATATTGTGTTCAAGAGTTGCACTGGTGGACTGGTGGTATGTGTTAAAAGGTCATTAGAATACCGTGGAAGCACATGGACAACTTCAATGCTGCAATATAAGTATATGTGAACATAGCAAGAACATGTTCTTCTCCACTTCTGCAAGCACCTAGTACTTGGTTTAGTTGGTTACTGTAATGAATGGCCAAATACTAGTATGATATCATTGAATAAAAAAAATCATGTTCGTTAATTCAGATTAGACCGAAAAGTGTACTGAATTAGTTTATAGGTGAGCACGTCTGGTAGAAAATAGGAGCTTAATAGTAGTGTAGTACATTCACATACAATTTATAATTATTACTTTAGTACATGATGAGCTGAAATTCAGATTAAAAAGCTACTACTCTAGAATCTTGTGCTTGCTGCCTAATAAGTTCAAAAGTGAACAATCAGTCATGGATCATAATTTGTATGGCTGAAAAAGCTGAAGATGTCAAACCAACTGATGAGTAGAACAGACGTGATTGCAGAGTCTTATTAAGAATGCATGTTTAACATGACCATATTACACAAAAAACCATAGATACATGGAATTTTCCTATCTGAAATAGGTAAGAAGTGAATGCAACTTTTGAATGTAGGTATTTGGGAAAATGATCTATTGTGTATTTGCATATGTAAGCCGTCACTCCACAGTAGTGAAGGGAATTTAATCTAAGCTGCATGTTTTGAAATATATTTCCAATTAAAAAGTGTAATGACTAGATAACAACGAAGTGATGGGGTCATTCTCCTTGTATTGGGTGGTGCTTCAGTTTTTGAAAAGTTCATTTCTTTTGACGAGGTTGAAATGCTCTTTGAAGTTTGTACTGGGCTCATAATGTTTGAATGCCTAATTATACAGATATGGATAGCAAAATTAAGCTGATGATCAAGATCATTGAAGAAGACGCAGAATCATTTGCAAAAAAAGCGGAAATGTACTACCGAAGGCGACCTGAGTTGATGGCCTTGCTTGAGGAGTTGTACCGTGCATACCGAGCATTAGCAGAAAGATATGATCATGCAGCTGGGGATCTCCGAGAGGCCCATAGGAAAATAGCTGAAGCATTCCCTGATCAGGTTCTGTTGGACCTGGATGATGATCTCCCAACTGATACTGCATCCATTGAAACTGATGTGGACAATGCAGACATGGCTCATTGTTTCCTCTCTTTCATCAATGCTAGTGATTCAAAAATGTGTGGTAAAGGTAAGTTCTCGAACAAAAAAAAAAAAAAAATGACTGAAACGCTGAAAATACATCAATAACAAAAAGATGTGTTCTCACATGCAGGTGACCAGGATTACGAGAAGCTGCAGAAAGAACTAGCAAGCCTGTCACAGGAAAACCATGACCTCAAGAAGAGGATCTCATCGGTGTTAGAGCAGAGCAATAATGCAGAATCCGAGGTTCTTTGTCTCAAGGAGGCTCTTGCACAGCAAGAAGAAGAGAAGGAAGCTGCTGTTCTGCAATGCCAACAATCGTCTGCTAGATTAGAGAACCTCAGGTCTGAAATATTGCACACCCAGGAGCAGTTCAACAGGCTGAAAGAGGAGATGCACACTCGATTGCTGCCTTCAACCACAGCAGACACACGTTTCCTTGTGCTTGAAAGAGCTAACCAGGACTTGCATATGGAATTGGAGAATCTGAAACATTTGTTGAAGCAGAAG
The DNA here is from genome assembly GCA_947311845.1 of Poa pratensis. NCBI lineage: Eukaryota > Viridiplantae > Streptophyta > Magnoliopsida > Poales > Poaceae > Poa > Poa pratensis. The sequence continues at coordinate 81,816,066 of CAMZMU010000117.1, read as the reverse complement.
AATGACGAGCTAAATGAGAAGCAAGCAGTTGGAAAAGCTTAACATCTCTATAGAAGAGGAGCATCTCAAGTGCATGCAAGCAGAAATGCTGAATCTTTCTTTCGAGAAAAAGCTGTTGACAGCAGAGGAGAAACTGAGGCATTTGGATCTTGAGAAGCAGAGTGAAGTGAGCAAAGTGAAGGACAGTGAAGCAAGCAAACTTATGCTTCAGAAAGAATTGGACAATATTCTAGAAGAGAACAAAAAACTGAATGGCCAATATCACTCTTCTTCAGCAGTGATAATTCGTTTGCAGGATGAATTATTTCCATGAAGAATGAGCAAAAGCAACTTAAGGAAGAGGTTCATCGAAATGTGGATGAAAAGAAGACACTTCAATATGAGCTTTCTCACCTTAAGGAGGATAGGAGTGACCTGGAAAGGAAACACTTCTCAATTAAGGAGCAAATACAATCAGTGAACTTAAATGTAGAATCACTACAAGCTCTTGCTCATGAGTTGAGGGATGGCAATGTTGAGCTGAAAGACATTATCAAGAACCATGAGAGGACGAGGTTCTTCATACCGAAAACCTGAGGCAGTTAGAGAGGATGTCTGAGAGGAATGCACATTTAGAGAAGTCTTTGGCAGCTTCAACTACTGATCTTGATGGGTTAAGGGAGAAGAAGGTAGCACTAGAAGAATCTTGCAAGGAACTCCATTCCAAGATATGCATCCATCGTCAGAGCGAGCTGTGCTTGTTGCACAGATTGACGCGATTTCTAAGACCATGGAGGTGCTCCTCGAGAAGAACGTCTTCTTGGAGAATTCATTATCTGATGCTAATGCTGAACTCGAGGGTTTGAGGAGGAAGTTGAAAGAGCTGGAAGTATCTTCAGAGGCAGCACACAATCAGAATTCTGTCCTTGGATCGAGAAGAGAACTCTTGTCTGTCAGGTATACTGTGTGATCATTATCATTTTCTACTAGTTATCATTATCATAAGAAATTAAAGTTTAGTCAACTTCTACTTACCTTAACTGTTCTCCCAGGTTGATAGCATCAGCAATACTCTTCTGAGTTTGGAAGCACAATACGCAGAGCTAGAAAGGCGACACTCGGATCTTCAACTGGAGAAAGACTCGGTCCTTGACGAGGTGATCAGGCTACAAGAACAAATAAGGCTTGAGCGGAAAGAACACAAAGATCTTGCACTCTCAACAAAGACTCAGTTTGATGGTCTACAGAACAAAATTAGCTTATTGCTAGAGGAAAGCAGGATTAGAGAAGAGCAGCTTGAAGAGGAGGAGCTCAAGATTGTCAAAGCTCAGATAGAGATCTTCATCTTGAAAGAGTGTTTGGCCAACATGGCTGAAGCAAATTCAGATTACTCGGCAAAATTGCAAAAGAAGGAAGAAGTATGTAAGCTTCAGGAGAAAATTGGACTGTTTGTCACAGGATAATCAGAAGCTAACTGAAGGGATTGGCTCAGTGCTGAAAGTACTGCATTTGGATGAGAAGTATGAATCCTTGGACGAAATGAAGCTTGACATCATTTTGCAGCTCATTTCGCATGAGGTCAACTGCTTAAGGAATACAATATCTGATGCCGAGGATATGAAACAGAAAGAGCTTGTTGAGAAGTCACTTGTTGTCACACTTTTGGAGCACTTCGGACAGGAGGTAGCTGACCTTAGGTCAGAGCGGAACATTCTCAAGCAAGATCAGCAAGCAAAGACCGAGGAGTTGCTTCAGCTGCAGAGAGAAAGGGAGGAACTTTTGAATATCAGCGATGAGTTCTGGAAGAGATGGAGTCTCGTAACCACAGAGTTGACGACTTAAGGGCCGAGGCGAAGTTCTTGGTTGGACAATTATCAGAACTGCAAGATTCTCGGAGGTCACTGCAAAGTGAGATTATGAAGCTGATTCAACAGAACTCTTTGCTTGCAAATGAATAAATGAGTCCAGGAGAAAAGAGATGATCTTTGAAGATGATTTCAGCACTCTCATCAGTGAAGCAGTCAGCAAAGACATCCTTCTTGTGATATTCAGAAGCCTTCATGAAGACAGGGACCTGGAATTGAAGTCTTTGCATAGTGATTTTGTGTGTCTCCAAGCTGCAGGAAGTGAGCTTTGTCAGGACATTAGGATGATGAACAAGAAACTTGGAGATTTAGAATTCGAGGATAACAACCTCCAGAACGCTGGCTTTGAAAAACCAAATGAAATGCTACTGGAGGAGGTACTTAAGTTGCATCAAAATATGCAAATGCTTACAAACAAGGAGAAGACTTTTGTTGACATCAAATCTTGCAATGAAGAGATCAAAAAATTGGTAGCTCACATGCAAATGGCCATTATGAATGCAGCTCTGTTCAAGGAGAAGGTCCTTGAGCTCATCATAACATGTGAGAGTTATGAGATAAGTGCAATGGTGCAGAAGGAGGTTCTGAAGGAAGATATCACTCGAAGAAATTCATATGTGGATGAGCTGAAAGACAAACTAAATGCTGTAGAGATTGAGAACAGAAGACTGAAGGTCGATCTAAATGGTGATGTCGCGATGTTAGGATCATTGCAGACCGAAGTCATGCCCTGGAAAACAAACCTTGTCCCTTGCCAATAATTGCTTGCAATCAAATAAACTCAAGGCGGAGGTACACATTCCCTTTTCCATGTATTATTTGGCAATTACACGCGAGACACATGTGCAACACACACAACACATATCCACTTAATACCCCCTAAGTACATGCCTAAATCGTCCTCCTATCAAATACTATCCTTTCATTTCTAACAAGTTAAGCTTGTTTTAAAGTTCAAAAACTATTTCTCCTTAATCTTCTGTTGAAAAGTGAGATCAAAGTTTTTAATTTTTATACCTGCTCTAAATTGCAGCATCTAACTATTAGTAACGTGCATGTGAAATCTGGTATACTTTCTCTCAAAACGATACATTTCCATAAGAAAAAAACGTGGTGTATGTACATTTCATGTAGTTATCTTATTCATTTCCAGAACTCATTTTAGTTTTTTTGTTCTTCATTTTCTTAGGGAATTGCATCATCTCCTGAGCCTTTGAAAACCATGGTGAGATCCAGTGATCAAAGTTCAGTGAGAACAGTAAATGGCATGGAACTGCAAACATTGCATGGAACAATTAAAACGCTCCAGAAGGCGGTCGCGGATACTAGTGTGCTTCTCGAGCAAGAAAGGCTTGATTTCACTGCCAGTCTACAAGAAGCAAGGAAGCAAATTGAGGCGCTGAAGCTGAAGGAAATCTTGGATGATGATTTAGTTGAAATGAATTATGAGCAAATGCTGAAAGACATACAACTTGATCTCATCCAAACTTCTTCAGGCCGCCGAACTGATTCCCTTGGTCAGAAAATGAAAATTGCAGCACAAGTTGTTGGACCAAGCATTAGCCATGTGCGTGATGATTTGGGACCACCGCGAAGTGAGTCATTTGAGAGAGACAACAGTAAACAGTCTCCTGCCGAGCTAGTGGTGGTGAGGAGGTCAGTGTTGTCAACCAAGAGCTGCCGAGGTCTATCACCATGGAGCCACACCAGGAGTGGAAGAACAAGGTCATTCAAAGGTTATCTTCTGACGGAAAGAGGCTCAACACCCTCCAGTCCAGCATTCAAGAACTCAAAACAAACACTGAGGCGTCAGAAGAGCTTGAGCTCGAGAGTGTCAGATACCAAATAAAAGAAGCTGAGAGTACATCATCGAGTTGATCGACAGCAACAGTAAACTCGCACAGAAGGCCGAAGAGTTCACATCTGCCAATGGTCTCGACGGGACAACATCGACTTGAGGAGCAGGCACCAGCGGAAGATCTTGGAGCGTGCAAGAAAATGTCAGAGAAGATTGGGAGGCTGGAGATGGAAATGCAGAAGGTCCAGCAGGCTCTGCTGAAGTACGAGGAGGAGCAGACTAGCAGCAGCACATCGACAACCGTGCATCGGCGGTCGAAAGTTCAGCTGGTAGACTATCTCTACGGTCGAAGGCGGGAAAACCGGAAGCAACCACGATGCTCGCCCTGCGGTTGCATGAGAGCGAAGACCATCGATGACTAACTCATGTTCGCGCCGCTCCTTTTTTTAAGGCGAAATATGGGAGGTTGGGATTTTCAGTTTCAGATGGAGCGAGCCATCTGTTCATGTTTGTTTAGCTAAAAAAGAAAGTGGAAGTGGTATTTAAGGGTTGTAAATGGTAGTCATTGACTGTAAACATCCGTTATAAACTTACCGCCTGGCTTGTAAAATTACCGCTAACATCTGTTGCTTGTAGCTTCGGATCATGTTCTGTACATCATCCAAAGAGAACATTATAGTGTATTTTTTCTGTAAACAAGAGAGAATATAGAATTAAATACTTGGAGAGCTTTTTTGCGTGGTACTCTGTACATTTATAAGCAGATGAACATTTGCCAATTTTACTGTCACAAGATTACCGACCGGATTGCGGTTCTGAATTCTGATGAACAACTTTTTTTTTTCAACACCTTCTACACTGGAGTGGTCAGTCCGCCGCCACAACCAAGTGCTCCCCGTTTCCGCCTGACGGCCCGCTTCTCCTCCACCACTGCATGTCTGCATCTGCCTACTCCTCTTCGACTCCTCCCCGTGCTGCAAGGTTGCTGGTTCGATCTAGTTTTCTAGGCAGCCCGTTCCATGGGCACTAGCTCCCACGACATCGAGCTCGTCGGGCGACGAGGTCTTGGCCGTATTCCTCGACCTTGCTGGATCTGGTGTGGCGGCCATGTGTAGCACCGGCATCGCCGTCGTTGCATGGGTGGGAGGATTAGGCGTGACTGCAGAAGACGCGTTGGTGCGGCGGCAGAGTTGGCCGGCTACGCATGTGGGTCAGTTTTGGGCGCCGGAGCGGCGGCTCAGGTGAACGGCACAGCGGCGTTCCGGATGCACATGTGCTAAGGAATTCTGACACTAGATTCATGGGTTCGGCGCCATTGTCCCACTCGCGTCCCTCATACACAGTCCGACAACAACACCGGACTAGAACTATTCGAAGCAGATGAAAGTTACTTCTCCTGGCGGTTTTCCCTCCTCTCCTCTTGGCTTGCATTCGTGCAACCTTGGTCAACGAAGTATGAAGTCTTCGGCGTTTGAGGCTACAAGCTTTTCTTCTTATTTTTTGTTTTTCCTATAAGTGTGTGTGGGTTTTGTATGTTGTTCTCTTTGGCACTATGTAACCATCAACCGTCTGGTGCTTTATTAATTTAAAGCCATACACTTTGTGCTTTATCCAAATAAAGAGGCAATGTTAGTTTTGTCGAGCTCTTTGCATGGAACAGATAGCCGCCTTGCATCTTCAGACAAGTGTTTTTTTAGCAGGGCCCCTGTGAGTACCTACCTACCAACCGCTGAAGATTGTGAGTCCATCACAACTATTTTATGAACAAGATTAACAGAGTTCACACCCTTTTTTCTCAAAGGTTGCGCTAGGCTTGTATAGCCAATGTACGAAAACTTCTTTAGAGCCTTCATTCGAAATGCACGCGTCTTCTCGGAATTTCCTATGAGTCAATTAACTTTTTTAGGGATCAATTAGTTCTTAATCTGCCAAAAGGAAAAGAGATCAACAAATGCATGCTTCAGTCATGGCAAATTATTGGGTTGGCAGGGTCAGACCGGTCTCCTCTTGGCATGGATCCCACTCAAATCGAGTCGGTGGGTACCTAATAATTAAGGGCATTTCTTCGAAACTGCCATCGATCGCGCGTCTTGCATTATAATTTCATCGTACCATATCGCTGAAAAGCCCAAGTTGTTTGAAGGAAAACGCCCGATACACTTCAAACACCCCCCGAGAACGTTCATGCCGGCTTACATGTCGGTCTTATGTGCCGTGAGGCTTGAGCTACAGTTAACAATGACCCGTTGTTACTGCATCTACGTCTCCTAATCCGGCATGGATCTTGGATCCACGCAGCTGCTGAATCCTGACGTCTGATCTTCTATTGATGCAGTGTCTGCTTGCTCTGACGGTTATATAGTAGTACCTGCTAGCTTGACCATATTAAGGCCCTGGTCAGATCATGGAAATATATTGATCAGATCGATTACTTGTTCCTGACTCTGATTGGAGATGTTCTGAACCGACCAGATTCTTGCCCCTTCCAGAAATCAAATATGTTGATGCTACGAGATGATGATATATATGCATGGTGAGCTTTCGTGTCTGCTGGATGCTAAATCTATGGATGGCATCGTCTTTGAAAATAAAATAAGAAGATCCGGAAAAAGAGGATGGATAGATCATAGATGGTGTCATAGGATGTCACCGCGTACCAAACGGATATTGGAACGCGGCAAAAATTCTCCACTGGGTTTCTTTGTCTGCAATTAAGATCTGTAGAACATGCCTGAAAGCTCGGTCTGATCAACTACAGTTCGGCTTAGCTTTGGCGTGTGTTGACAGCTACTACAAGATTTATTACCAGCGGAAAGAGATAAATTATCTCGTACGAAAAGCAGATCAACTTTTTCTAACTATACAGTTTGCTTGACAATGTGATGTCGCCGGCATGTGTGAAGATTAACCTTCGTAGGTTAATCAATAATAACCGAGGGGACCTGCCAATGCGCGCAGATGCATCCTCCCCGACCAGCTTCCATTTTCATTCACCTACCGGATTGGATCAATCTGTAGGATGCACTTTGGTCTTGTAAAGAGCCAAAGATGTGCAAACAAGAGATAGATAAGGAAGTCATGTTCAAAAACTGCACTGGAAAAGTGGGAATCAAGTGGAAACCGGTCATGTTGCATGACCTCTTTTAATACGCTCTTTCTTCCCATAAAAGTAATAGAACATCGACTCACATTAACGAAACCAATGATTAAATTAGTCGCTTGAAGATCATTTTAAACGCAAGCAGAATAAGGTGACAAAAAAAAAATCCATGGATCAGGATATTCACGCGTATCCAGCCTGTTAAGCACGACTTCGGAGGGTATTTCCTATTCATGTATATTCATGAGCAGCGCTCGTGAAGTCACAAACTGGACATGAGTATAAAATTGGCTCCAAGGATACCATTGGGATCCCACATAGCTTATCCAGATAGTCCCTTGCCCCAGATTCCAGTCCCCAAGAATTAGGGCGTAAAGGATCGGACTGGATCGGATTCTATTTGTACCATATTCAAATGCACACATATCGAACCGCAAATTCGAATCGGCAATGAGACGGACTCGGATCATAAACAAAAGCAGTCAATAAATACTTTCATAGGTTGAGGATTATATTTCTACCTAAACTTAAGAAATATTTTACCTTTCCGTCTTACAAGAGTCAATTACCTAAGAAAATGGAGACATTATTTAGACTAAATCCCAAAACATTGACATGATGGTATACAAATAAACTATATATCTGAAACATCAGTTTGCCGGTGGTAGAATACAGAGCTAGACATGCTCGCAAAGTAAACTCGGTAACTCAATAAATACTAACTGCACCGGATTAACCTTGGCTTTTAACTCAGAAATCGATAATCCGGTTTGAAATATTAGGATAATCCATATTTGCATGTTATCCGTCAAGTTCTTTGTGGCCTAAATATCTTGGCGGACGGGCAACACACGAGTAGGTGGATCTGGGCATGGATCTAAGGCGCTCTGCCATCCAGACTCGTCTCATTAACATCCATAGGTTAGTAGAAATCTCCATGTATTGCCAAGAAAGACCTAGGGCAAAAATAAAAAGAAGCGATTCCCCGTGCAGGACACATATAATTTTTAGAAACAATGACTTTATTCGTATCCAAGACAGTTGCTTTGGATCCATTATCCTATAAACTACGGAGTAACTCTTTCATGTAATAATTAAAATAAAATCACTTGGAGACACCTTCTCCATCGTATTTATTTGCGAAATAAAATAATCCAAGACTTCGGTAAAGAGACTGCAATTGGAATGAAGCGACGATATCACCCGTTCACCAACAAACATGATTACCGATAAAGATTTCTGAAAATCTTTTAGTCGCCCATCCAAAAAGATGGGAAACTATGAGGGATGAACGTACTAGGGTGGAGATAATCCAAAAACATGGGAAACCATCTAAAAGCAATAAGTATCACAAATTAAATAAAAAAGAAATTAGGTAGAACGAGGTGTTTTTTCTGTTAAAGTTATTTTAAATATTACTTTTAGAAATTTAAAGACAATGATTTTTTCTAAATTAAAATGATATAACTTTGTTGAGCTGCAGCTAGTGGACGGCCCATGAAAAGCATGAACCCTATTACGCACTCTAGCTAGCGCACTGTGAAGCCTAAGCCTGACCTCAGTGTGGTTTTTATTGCGACGTCGAGACATGGATGGAGACAAGAGCCATCTGACCTCTCACCCGATCGAATCCCTCCTTTTTGACCTTTGCAACATAAGTGGCGCCCATCCTAAGTACGGAAAACTCTATACCATCTTGCACCAAATAAGAGTGTCGAGGGGCCGTTCGGTATGGATGAGTTATGAAACATTGCAACTTGACACATAACTAAGAATTCATTCGACCTCTTACATAAATCATGACCCACGGTACAAATTTGTACACAAAGGCAGGGACGCATCCAAACACTGCTCTGCCTTGGAAATATTTCAGCACAAATTCCCGCGGATTCATGTGCTATATGAACTTCCCCTCATCTGCACATAAGCTACTAAATCGTGTTTTGCCAAAAATCGGTCACCAACTTGTCAAAGTGTGGACCGAGGTCACTCCGCCACGATGACATATAGTTTTCATATGTGGACGGCTATTTTTGTTTCTTTTAATTCATTGATCTGTTAGGTTGATCCCATCCAGGTCGATCCCAACGGATCGATCGAGCCCCTTGACCGCGCCCTGATCGGGGGCGCCCAACCGAACTATGGTTGGTGGGCCCCTATCGCAGCGCTATAAAGAGAGGTGGGATCCGGCTGCACACGATACGAGGTTGATCGCGTTGCCACAGCCCCACCGATATTCCCTACCGATCTAGGGTTCTAGCGCGAGCGACGGGAAGTACCACCACCGCCGCCACTGCCCTCTCACCACCACCGCCGTCACCGTCCACAATGGACGGCACCAGCTCGGGCTCTTCGAGCCAAGGACAAGGTGATTCATCTCCTCCCATCTCTCTGTTCTCCCTCTCTCTCTCGAATCGCAAGAACACCGAAATATAAAAGGTTCTACCAAATAGATTCTAGACTAGTGATCCTACGGGGATTAACATGATCCTCTATCTAACTGTTTTTTAAATGCGGCTTAATCTCTTGTTTCTTTGTTTAGGAGGCATATGAACACGATGGATGGATCGATAGCGTTCACCGGGTGGCACAAGGTGTGTCGTTGTTGTCCCGACACCCTACCCGACCCGCTCCGGTTCCAATCTCTCGATGGTGTGGCGCTCAATGCGGAGTACACATGCGCCTTTCTGTGAAATGGCCCTATGTCCCCGGAGCTCTAGTCAGAGAGGTAAAAATGCCAAAATAAATTTTAAGGTGATTCATGCAATAGCCATATTGGGGGTTGAGTATTCAAGCCAATGCTATGAAAATGATGTGTCAAAAGTGATTTTTTTCCAGCAAATGCAATTATTTCACATGAAGTCTTCTATGTATATTAGTTGCCATGAAAAATGAATAATTTCAAGCCAAATGAACAATGTGATGGTTATATCAATGGAATTGTTCATGATAATGATACCAAACTTGGCAGCACCACAATATTGCCAAAAAGACTTTCCAACTTGTTTTGTAAAAAAAAATGATTTTCTATTTTCTAAGTTGCAAAATGGGGTTCTTGAATCAAGTGCAAATAATATGGTGCAAAATAGGACCTCGCCATTTAAAAAAAATAGTAGACCATATTAGATTAATAATTCCCAGATAGTTTGATTTAGCTATTTTCGTGGATTTAAATATAGTTTGGCCGATTTGCAGAAAGTAGGTCAAGCAAGTGTCTGATAGGTTGGTCTTAACAATTTACCAAAAATAATTATAAGTCTCTCGAGTAGAATTCTATGCAATAGCCACAGAGAGTACCGAAAGATTAGGCCCTTTCTATGGATAGACATGTCGATCATTTTGACCCTTTGAAAAAAATGAAATAAAATGTAAAACAAATGCGCATGAAGTTATTTTACATGTACTAGCTGCTAGGAGAATGGTAAACTTGAATTTGTAAAACTTTTAAAAAATTCCTTCATAAAATGGCCTTTCAAGGCAAATGACCAGGATGATGACTATATCCATGGCATAGATCATGATAATTTGCACAGAGGTGCGTCTTAATATTCCAAACAATATTACCAAAATGATTTTCCAATTTTTATTCATAAAAATATTTTGCCATTTTTCTAAATACCAAAATGGTTTTTTTTTTTGGAAAAAACTGAATATAATAAGGTGCAAGGGACAGTGAGCACGTAGCCGGTTGAGGAACGCTGACAGGGAGATAGCCGTACATCTAAGGGGGGGACGGTGAGGGAGAGGGCAATGACGATGAGATCTGAGGTGGGCAATTTTGGGAGCATCTCGAGTATTGGCTTGCCGCCGCGGTGGAGGTGGAACACAACAAGTGTTTGTTGCGCCACCGCATCCGCTTGGGCACGGGCGATGACTTCGGCGCCCAGGGTGATGGTCGCGGCTTGCGCCTCAGCAGCGGCAGCGGCATTTGCCATCTTTGTCATGGCGTCTAGAGTTAGGGCGTTCGTGTTGCCCTTTGGAGGGGGCCTAGTTGAAATCGCGGCTCGCCCAGCACCCACGAGTTTTTGTATAGGCATGCATGGCAACCCAGCGACCAAGCAAAGAAAAACAATTATGATAGTCGACATCCATGACCACGCATAGACTAGTGATCATCTCCTCCTAACTCTCACCCAAAAACCAGTATATATAAGGACAGGACTAGGCGTCCCCCGGGGATCTTTCCGTCCGATCCCCCGGGTCGCCAGCCCGACACGTGTCCACTAATATAGGCTAATCCCGCTTTTGCTACAAAACTCCCGATTTTTGCTGCAAATCGTCCCGCTTTTGCTGCATTGTAGCAAAAAACGGTTCGTACACAAAACATGAAGGGAAAAATTCTGGCCTCGCCGGAGACCTCACCGGAGACCTCGCCGGAGACGTGGTAGCAAAAAGTTTATGCTATTGTAGCAACAGAAAAGTTCTATTGTAGCAAAATCACTTCACCGGAGACTCTCGCCGGAGACCTCACCAGAGACCTCGCCGGAGACGTAGTAGCAAAAAGTTTATGCTATTGTAGCAACAGAAAAGTTCTATTGTAGCAAAATCAACTTCGCCGGAGACTCTCGCCGGAGACATCGCCGGAGACCTTCTCCGGCGGCGTGTGCATGCTGCAATGCTGCAATATAACAATTTTTTTTTGCTATTATTGTTATGTGTTTTGCTACAATAGGATAAAGTTTTTGCTACGATGTTTCCGACGAGGTCTCTGTCGATGTCTCCGGCGAAACCGATTTTGCTACAATAGCACATTTTTTTTGCTACGGGATCTCCGGCGAGGTCTCCGGTGAGGTCCGGCGAGTCCGGTGAGGCCGCCGGTGAAATCGGTCTTTTCTCCGGCGAAATTGATTTTGCCACAATAGCACATCTGTTTTGCTACGGGATCTCCGGTGAGCTCTCCGGTGAGATCCGGCGAGTCCGGTGAGGTCGCCGGCGAAATCGGTCTTTTCTAATCTATTTTCTGGACGAACCGTTTTTTGCTACATAGGAGCAAAAGCGGGCAATTATTTGCTACACGGTAGCAAAAGCGAGATTTGAACAGAAAAAAGGGGACACGTGTTGGCAGGGGGACCCGGGTGATCTTTCCCAAAGATCCCCCGGATGATTACTATACTTTTCCTATATATAACCACCTCAAAATTCAAGAGTACTCCGTATATCACAGTAGTACACACATTCCATCCATCCCCCAGAGGCCTACGCTCATAATCAAGCACCCAAAACCCGAACAACAATGCCGCCCCTCTCAAAACTAAGATCAGCCACGAGGGCTCTCCAACACACCATATTTCTCTCCATCCTCCTTCCATGTCTCCCCCAGCCTCTCCCCTCACCTTCCCCCTCCCCTACGCCAGCGCCGCCGTCCCTGCCGCTGTCGCCGTTCAACGAACGCCTGGACGCGGCGTACATCGCGTTTCAGGCGTGGAAGCACGTCATCACCGAGGACCCCAAGAACCTGACCGCTGACTGGTGCGGCCCCTTCGTGTGCAACTACACCGGCGTGTTCTGTGCCGCCGCGCCCGATGACCCGTGCATCCTCACCGTCGCCGGCGTCGACCTCAACCACGGACGCATCGCCGGTGTCCTCACCGACCACCTCGGCCTCCTCGCAGATATCGCGGTCATCCACCTCAACTCTAACCGGTTCCACGGTACGCTGCCGGCGTCCATGCAGCACATGCGCCTCCTCTACGAGCTCGACGTCAGCAACAACCTCCTCTCCGGCGCCTTCCCGTCCTTCCTCACCTCGCTGCCGTCGCTCAAGTACCTCGACCTCCGGTTCAACGACTTCGACGGCCAGCTCCCGGAAGCCGTGTTCGGCCGGCAGCTCAGCCTCGACGCGCTGTTCGCCAACGACAACCGCTTCAACCTGTCGCTGTCGAGCGGCGGTCTCACCAACTCCACGGCGTCCGTCATCGTGCTCGCTAACACCGCGCTCGCTGGCTGCCTCCCGGCGAGTATCGGCGACATGGCAGACACGCTCGTCGAGCTCATCCTTCTCAACACCAGCATCAGCTCCTGCATTCCGCCCGAGATCGGCAAGCTCAAGAAGCTCAAGGTGCTCGACCTCAGCCACAACGACTTCGCCGGGGAGCTGCCGGACACCATCGGCGACATGGAGAGTCTCGAGGTGATCAACGTGGGGTACAACCTGCTGTCAGGGGAGGTGCCGGAGTCCATCTGCTTGCTGCCGAATCTGAAGAACCTCACCGTCGTCGGCAACTACTTCTGCGACGAGCCGGTGTCCTGCCTCCACATCCCTCGGCGCGACGACCGGATGAACTGCATCCCCGACTGGCCACACCAGCGATCGCACGAGCAGTGCATCACCTTCGAGCACCGCCCGCCGGTGCACTGTGGCGCCAACGGGTGCATTCTTCCGCCGCCGTGAAAGCTTTAATTTCGGCGTGCTTTAAACGGACGGCCCAGATTGGCCAAGGGCGCCCACGTATGCATGACAACGGCGCGTAGTTGGTACATGACAATTTTAAGCTTCATTTTGGGTGATCTAGTGGCTGTAGTCATTGTCATCGAATTAGCTGAAACATAAGTTTGTTTGCAGGTGTGTGCGTGTGTTTGGTGGGTAAAAGGCGAGAGGGAATATCTAATTGCAACTTTAAAAGTGTGCTGTATCGTAGGCTTTTGGTTTGCCTTTTTCTTAGCCTTCTGTTACCCACAGAAATGCCACATCTAGTGTAGCTCAAAACAAGAGTGACATATATGGCTAAAATAAAGAATCAAAAAATAAAGTTTCTTTACGAGTTACGGCTGCTCTGTGCTGCACGTTCCTCTGTTTACTTTTCGTTGGTCACCATTAACTTATTAAGTGGCAAGGGCTACTTCTATTGTAGAAATAGTCATTTCATGAACATCGCTCGATCGTATGTATTATTTTAGAACTAGAGGTTTTCTCCTGATTCATATTGTCAGAAACCCAGAAGTTGCACACTTGCACTCCCAAGCCAAAAGTTACCATTCGTATAAATAGTCACAAAAGGCACCACACGGACTTCAAGACACGGTCCTTTTACTCTTGCCGAGGTTTGTGTTACATTGTGTGTGTTTTAACTTTGTGCATGAGCAGGGGTTCAAAATCTCGTGCGGTTTTATCAGCTTGATGAGACAATATGACCAACAAAATTCCGTTAAAAAAAGATCAACAAAAGTTTCCAATTAAAAAAACACGCATGAACACACAAGATTATTAACACATAAACTGATCATGCTTGTTTCTTTATGTCAAAATGTTAACACGTACCTTAAACTCTAGCAATCCCCACCGTATCAAATTGTACTTTAAGTAATGCACAAACTACCACATATATCTTATATTTTGACATGGGATTACATGTCTCTATCAAAAAACATGTGTCACTTTTGATGCTTACGGCTCAACTAGAAAATTTGGAAAAGGAGGAAAAGTGAAGGGAACAAAAAAAAAGCATGTCCATTAGTTGAAAGGAGCAACTAGTCGTAGACAAAAATACGACAACACATACTTTCACATTGAGAACATCCTAACTGCGGTTCCGCACTAAATTGTAGAATATATGTTATTTGTTGAGAATATCCTAATTATAGTTCTAAAATTGAGGATGTCCTTCTATATTGTACAACTATAGTTAGAATATATATTGTTATTCATATATACCCTTCTATAACCTTGCTTAGCATGGCTTTGAGAAATATTACTAAGCTACTCGCCAACAAATAAAGAGAGAAATTATTAAGTTCATTCATGAGAATCAGTTTGGGTTTATTAAACAAAGAACCATCCAATATTGTATGGCCTTGGCATGAATATTCATATTTTACATAAATCCAAAAAATAATTATTCATCATTAAGATTGATTTTGAAAGGGCATTTTATTTAGTTGAATACAATGATATCATCAGCATGATGAAATACATGTTCTTTGGAGAAAGATGGATCAGCAACATCCTATAAACATATGTGATTCTCAATGGAGAGCCAGGACAAAACATTCTATACAAAAAGGGAAGTCAGGGTGATCCCTTATCACCTATTTATTTTTCTTTACAACTGAACTTCTCCAAATTATTATCAATAATGCTTGGAACAATTGTATACTCCAACTTTCCATTGATGAATCATTTGATCAGAGCTACCCTATACTACAATATGTGATGACACTTTACTGATCATGCTTGTGGACCCTACACAACTCGAAAATCTCAAAGCATTTCTACGAGATTTCTCTGAGTCAACAGGGCTCAAAATAATTATCATAAATTTTCCATGCTGTTTATAACTATCACTCTTGAATATATTCATCAGCTTACAAATATTTTGTGCAAGTGTGAATCTATGCTATTCACCTACCCATGTTTACCAATGGACACCACTAGACCCATAGTTGATGATCATATGCCTATAATCAACAAAGTTGACCAAATGCTTTCTGGTATTGCCAATATGTTATCATACAATGCTAGGATGGTGAACCATCAAGTATATGATTTAGCGAAGCCAAAATTTAGTATGTGTGCCTAAATGTTCTCTACACTATTTTGGACCATGTTGAAAAATCTGGCTGAATCTTCCTTTGGAATAGAAAATATATAAATATGAGTGGAAAATGCATGGTGAAATTACGTCATGACTTCTAAAAGCTTCTGATGTACCTGGTGTTCTTGATCTCAGAGCACAGAACAAAGCCTTGCCTATAAAAAACATATTGAAGTTTTATAATTCACATGATATCCCATGGATTTGGCTCTCATGGAAGGCTTACAATCATGATGGGCCATGTTCCTAATGTACATGATTGCAAAGGGTCATTTGGTGGATAGATTGCGTTGCACTAATGCAAGCCTGGCAGAGGTGACAATAATCACCGTTGGGCCGATAAATGGCAGGGTAATCCACTGAAGGAACATTTTTCTCAGCTCAGTTCATTCGGCAACAATAAGATGATAAATTTGATGAAAGATAGAGAGCATAATGTGTGTGATATTCATGATATGTTTCACATGCCTTTATATATTGATGTTTCTCAGAAATGTAATGAGACCCAATAACTCCTTCATGACAAATGATGCACACGATGATCATGATGAATGGTCTTTTCCCTGGAGAAGTACAATATATTTTACTAAGATGGTTTCCAGTGCCATCACAAAACCTCAGATAAACCACCTCCAATTTAAATGGGCATGGAAGTCTAGATGCTTCCTCACACATAATTTATTATTTTGTTGCTAATTCAAGATAGGATTAACACTAAGTATTTGATGCTCAAATTTTTTTTTTGAAATCTCTAGATGTGTTATGTGTGATGTGAACACTGGCCAAACATCTTGGTGGAGATTTCATCACAAATAGCATATCGACCTAGATTTTATTGAAAAGTTGATTAAGACAAGTAGAAGACCATCCAATTATTTTTCAAGGAGGCTATGATTGATGTGTTGGAGCCTTTAGAATCACGGGAACAACATAATCTTTTAGAAAGATCATATGGATATGGGGCAATGTTATAGATCATTTAAGGATTCACCGTACCTTACTAGCCATACAGTGCCTAGTCTAAAAGCAAGGACGACATTGTAATCCTCCTATGAAACTCCCAGTCCCATTGTACATATATATCCCCATTATAAATAAAAATGGTGTAGTGGTGGCCTTCCACATTATATTTAGCATCAAAAAATATATCCTTAGCATTCAGTTCATATATGTGCTTATGTACATGTAGGTGTTGTCTGCACCGCCCAAGTTCCATGACCATTCAATATTGATTCACTCCATCTTAACCTAATACAGTGCCATTATGTCGCCCAGAATGACAGTGAAGTTGTGGGTGCAAAATTTCTCATCGAAATATTTAGAAGACAACAACTTTTTTTATTGAAAGAATATAAGATAACAACCATGTAGATGTAGTAATTAATCCATGTGTGAGCCTTGCGATAGATGAAGATGGCTTCGATATTTCCTCATCGATTGACAATAATCCAACTAATAATTTTTTGATTGTTTTTTCCCGAGAATATTTTCTTGATAATTATTTGTCTCATACTCCATCTCACAGTTAGATGACGTTTTAGACACTTACGTGCTTTTTCAGAGTTTATTTGACCACTATTTTTTTACTATAATATGTGTGTAGAAACACATTTAAATAGATTTATGAATAATTTTTACCATGTAAGATGATTTAAGTGTTTAAATGTACAATCTCTTTGCAAATAAGCAAGCTTGCTAGAGGTGGATGGGACCTATGGAATGCATCGCACGTGACTAAGGAAATACGGGGATCGCATTTCTAATCCATGGCTAGAAATGGGCTAGAAATGATAGGGAGGAGGATGTCTCTGCACCAGAGTATAGTTAGGTGCATTTATCAGTTTTTCCTTGAGCATATTTTTTCGCAGTTCCTGTAATATGTATAGTCTGTTCCATTTTGCATATGCTTGGTAATTGTCTTTTAGGGTTTCCCCATTATCTACGCTAGCTCATATATTTGTTGGTGTAATTAAGTTCTTATGTTTGGTCAATTTGGTTATTTCCTAATGATGTTATCTTTGGCAAGTTACTTTTTTCTAGTCTCTTGAAGGTTAATTATATACCAATATCTTGGGTTGCTGCGATCACCATCTGGGCTTCAGTGGAGCACCAGGAGCATATGGTGGCAGGAAGCAATAAGTTGGAACTAGCTACTATTGAGGGCTTTGTGTCCTAACATGGATATTATTTCTACAATAGGCTTCACAAAGCCTATTATATATTATGGATTCACTTGCTTCTTATTATATTATATTTTTCCTATTACGAATCCCAACTGATTTTTTTCATGCCACTATACTTATCAAGAACTTGATTATGAAGATTATCTTACCTATGGTTTTCTACCCTAACGTGAAGTTGAAAGTGTTGTGATTAATCTAAGAAAAATGTTGTGATTGACTACACGTCTCGTATTAGATTCCACTACACATAATCAGTGAGTAGGGTAGTCCATAATTACACTAGCAACCGGAGATTCTTGTGTCATTCACAAGATTGTCAGAGGTGTATCCTATGATCAACATATCGTCTATATGTTTGTACATATATGTGTGGCTGCCTTCATTTGACTAGCAGATCCAATGACAAAATGTCAGCACAAATTTGTGTAAAAATCTTTCTTGCCTTTTCCTTTGTACGCCAAATCCCAATTCTTAAATTGAGCAACCATAATGCGAAGTGGACTAGCTATAAGGCGCACAACATGATGGTGATAAAAAAAGGCTATGCAACGAGGACCATCGCAATTGCAACTTTATGTACTGTTATTAGGATTTAGGAAGCTTCATCTATATATAGTCTAGCTAGGCAGGTACTTCTGTTGTAAGTGAGTGACACAAGCGTGAACTAAGTAGCCATTTTAGTATAATGGAAAATGACTAGTTTGAAAAGGGGATGGAGTTAGAGACAAGGCAACAACTTTGCAGTGCTATTGCCAGTAATATATCTGAGAGAGCTTGACCTCCATAGACGTTGTAGCTCCCTGATGAAGCATATGCATGTGCTGTCTTTGTGTTCTCCAGTGGTTAATTCTCATAACAAATTTTTTACTTTTATCTAAAAAGTAAAAAAATGTTAATTAGATAGATGGCACTGAAATTTCCGGCTATTTGAGAAACGCCACTACAAATATCGTCTTTTTGAAAAATGCCACAACAACGGGTCGGGGATGCGGGAATTAGGTGATGCTCTCCGGCGCTAGGCTCGTTGGTTTCCGCCGCCGCTATGCTTGCCGCCTTCGTCCATCATGGGGAAGGAGGGTTTGGGGGAACTTCCACCCGATTGGAGAGGCAACGGAGGGGGAATCGAGTGCTCTTTGGCGCCAGGCTCGTCGGCTTTCGCCGCCGCCGTCGTACTAAGGCTGGGATGAGACTCAGAAGCAGTTGAGGTAGAGGAAGGTGAAAAACAAACTGTGGATCGCATCTTAAGGCTGATTCGGGTCGGAGCCCACCAGGAATACGTATGTGTGCCAGAAATACAAGAGTATAATGGCCGGTACGAGTGTTTATATAAGCGGATGACATCTATGATTTGTATACATAACTGGAGTGGCGTTTTTCAAAAGATGAAATTTGTAGTGACGTTTCTCAAATGGCTTATAGTTGCAGTGACATCTATCTAATTAACCCTAAAAAAATGAAGTCTGGGTAAAAAGATAGGTGTTCCAAGTCATGAAAAATGTATCTTGCGAAGTGTTTAAATTCAAGCTTCTTTGTTCATGTATTTGCGCATGCAGTTAGCTAGGGTCATGGGTCCCATCGATCTTGAGGAGCTAATTCGCTTTGTGGGGGTGGTTGGACGTAGGAAAAGGGCCGGTTTTGGTGAGCAGTCTCTTTCTTGAGCATAGAACTTGGAGATATATGTCCCCTCTTTTATGCAATATGCATGCTTAATTAAAGTATTGAAGGGCATGCACAATTTTTTAAGGTGGCGAACTACATCATTAAATCATCAAATTACTCCCTACCTATCCAAATAGGCTATCATATATATGTGGTGAACCGTATCCAAGAGTAGTTCAGATTATAACAAAAGTAGAATGGATTGTATATTATTTGGTTGTCTAGACTAAGAGTGATTCCAATCATTTTTCTATCACTAGATCGCATTTAATGGTCTATTTTTTTTTGTCTTCTTCTCACTGACTTTATCAATCGCCCGACCACCCGCGATTGTCTTTCCTTCATCTCCATTACTCGACACAATGCCACCAGAAAGCTTTTTCCACTTGATCCTACGAGTTGACTCACCCTTCGACACTAGCGCGATAGATGTCGATTTCTCAACACACTAGTCTCGGCAGGTACATGTCATCCATTTCTTTCTGGCGCTAAAAAGGCGACGCTAAAAAGGAGGATACGTCATCTATATCATATACCTCTAAGCGCATGTAGCTAGTAAGGGTTCTCCTCCGGCGGCGGTGAGCACTCCAGCCACTTACTCTAACCCCTCGGATATTTGAGTCCTAACATCTCTGTCTCGATTCCACCCTAGTCGCCACCTCTAGCTCCTATGCTACCATAGTAGTTGAGATGGAGAGGAGAACGCCATTGGCTATTTCTTAGACGGCTGAGAAATAATTATTTTTGAGCCGACATCTATAACCATTAGAGGAATATCTTTTCAGCCAGCCAGTCATTTAGTTTTTTTTTTCGAAATGGGGAGTAGCCAGTCTTATAGTTATTTCTCAGTCTACCTAGTTATTTTCCAGTTGCATAAGAAATAGCAAAACTGTAATGTCCAAAAACAAAAACGGCAACTGAATAATAGCAGACGTGGAATTAAACACTTCCCTGCAGTAAGGTCGATAACATCGATGCATACCGGCCGATCCTCCGAAACTCGTGAACGCATTTCTTGATATGCATGCAGGGTTGACTTGTACGCTTGTCCCGTCATGGGAAGTTTGTATGCATATAATATATGGATCGCGTGGAACAGAACGATCCAATGATGATCGTGATTACTAGTCGATAATTGGATAGTGCGGTCGCCGTAAAGGATGCTTAGCAGTCTTAATTTTAGGCTCGGAAACTGAAATTATTTAAGGGGGCTGATAACAAGTCATATGAGCATTACTTGCTGCTTGCTTGGCTGGCTGATGAAACGTATGAGGACCTCTTGATAGGATGTTTAGCATGGTGGTTATACCTCTAGCATATCACAGATCAAATTCCAGATTTGATATTGGCGTTTCTCATTTATATGGAATATTCTTCAATGGAGATGACGTTCCCGTCGACAGCGAGGCGCCTGTGGTGGTGACGTCGTCAATCTTAAAACCCGACCGCTGGCTTAGTCTTTCGGAGATGCACATAGGATTAGCGTGTGTGTTCATAGAGATGAGTGTGTGCACGTGTATATGAGCGTCTGTATTGTACTATGCTTCGAAAAAAAAAGACAACTAATGAAACATACGCAGAAGAGTGCAGAACCTACACTTCCCAGATCGAACGGTGTACAACCATTTAGAGGTGATGAACAAGCGATAAAACCAGACCGCGCGCGCATGAACCCTAGCATCTAGGCAGCACCCGTGTCGCTGTGCGCCTCAGAACCGGCTGGGATAATAGGCCGAGCTTAATTTTTTTGTGCTGTCTGTCAGGGAGGCCGTTAAGCTGAAAAAGAAGAAGAGATATTAGGCCGGTCCATCGAAGTAAAGTAGTTGGCGGTATCAGGTTTCAGCTCCTTCTTTGAGGGAGTGCGAATCGGACAAGCAACTATCCGTGGACAAGTCCTATTTATCGCCTATGGCGTTATGCCTGTTCCGTGTACCCGTGCGTTTCTGGGCCTGGCCTAATTATCTCGCAGCAGCTATGTTTTACTTTTCTCAGTTGCGCTGGCGGCTTTTTACCTATATAATATAACACGCTATGAAGTCCGACTTTAAATTAGTAAAGCCAACACGGCCGATCAATACATGGTGATGATAAAAATCTCATACAAAGAGATCAAAGAACAAGTTAAAACAAGAAAATAAATTGCCTAGCCATGTCAGGCGACTACTAGGCGACTAGGTTTTTTACTCCTCAGTCGGTGAAATCCGTTTGGGTGTGGAGTTCCCATTGATCCAGGCTGGAATTTCTCCCCGATTTCCTTCCGATCTAAACTGAGAAACCTCAAGGTCGCTGCTTCGCTCGACCCTTCGGTTCCGGTTTAGATGTGGGTTCTTGGTTTGTGATTGAAGCCATGGTGGTGTCCTCTTCTTCAAGCTCGGTGATCACCTCCTCCCAAAATCCCATCGGCGTGAGCATGTGGTGCGCCCTACCACCATCCGAAATTGGCCTCTCGCCAGACGCTCCCACCCTCTTCCGACATAGGGAATATCATAATGATGTTTCCGCCCTTCCGCGTGGTGGGATGTACGCTTCATCAACGGATACGGCGGGACGTGTGTGACGTGTCGTGTCCCCTCGTTCCCGTCAGGGTTTTTTTTTACGTGAGGGTATTTGTAATAATTGTATTCAGAGTGGACTATTTATTACAATAACAAAGTGTAGAGGGGTTAAAAAGTAGCAATTTTACGTGGTGGTATCAGTGATTTTTTTTTCATACATAACACTACGAGGCAGCAGTAGGGTGATGCCCACATAACTCACTCCCTTAGTTTTAGTGC
Source organism: Poa pratensis (assembly GCA_947311845.1). NCBI lineage: Eukaryota > Viridiplantae > Streptophyta > Magnoliopsida > Poales > Poaceae > Poa > Poa pratensis. The sequence continues at coordinate 81,794,177 of CAMZMU010000117.1, read as the reverse complement.
CATAGTAAAAATAACACGGAAACGATCAGATGTATAGCGACCTAATAGCATATACGTGCTTAAAGCGTGGTTCAGACTTAGCCCATTAATTAACCACACTCCCTACAAAACCAGTTGAGGAGGCGGAAAGTGCAAATGAAGTCCGAACTCCACGTAACCCTTTATTAAAACATTAAAAACAACATTTCTCAGTTTTGAAAAGTTCAAAAAAAAAATGTCGCACTCTACCCGTGTGCAAAATCTCAATACAATTTCGTCGTATTGTAGGCGAAAAAAAATGATAAATGTCACACAATTCAAGATTCTGAAAACGTGCACGTTCAACGATCCAGATCTAGAGATTGTCATTTTTACTTAGCCTAAATATATTAAAATTTGCATTAAGATTTTGCACGCCGGCAGATTCATTATTACACATTGGTATCTGTTTTTGATTTTGATAAAACTTTAACATGGCAATTTATTTATTTTCAAAAAAAGAGTCGCATTGAGAATGCAGTTTTGACGATGATTAGAATGAGTGCATTTTTTGGTGGAATGAGTGCATTTCGCATCTAAAGGGTATATTCCCTCTTGAGGAACCAGTTGGTTCCATTCCAACTTCACAGCCAAACACGGGAATTGACTTTGGTGCGCGCGGAACGGTTTCATTCCGTTCCACTTTATTTAAAACCAAACACAACCTAAGACGACTTACTCTATGCATCTTTTGGTAAGCGTGTCTATGATCCAATCCCTCGATAGTCAGGTTGGCTGCCCAAGCTGTACCACAGGGCACGCGACACGTGAACACGGCGTAGCCGCGTAGGAGAAACTAGTGGTGCGCTAGTTCCGACTTTTACAGTTTACTCATGTGGCCTTTTGGTCGCTAAGAGCAATCTGCGTTATATTTGATTTGAAAAAGCTTTCACAGAGGGATGGAGAGCAGCTAGGTGCGCATATATTGCCAGTTTCAGACGGACACTCGCACGTTGTGCTTCAAGATTTGTTTCACGCAATGTGAGTGAAAATGGCATGGTGGTCGAGCAGGTTTGCCATGACACATTTGATCTTTTTCGTCCACTTTGCACAGGCTTCTCCAGCGGGCGGTCGACACGTATCCTCTCTCTCTCTCCCCGCACTCCCTTCGTCGCAGTTGCCGGCCTGGTGATCAACCTCCGTCGCCGTGCATAAATGCTCCACCCTTCACGGCCGCCTACAATGCACTTCACTGAGCAACCAGCAGCTACCAACTCGTCTCTCTCACTCACTCACGCTCCCTTACGCGCAATGACGGCTCCTCTTCTCATCGGACTTCTGCTCATCGCGTCCGCACGCACCGCCGCCGACGATGACGGGGCAAGCCTTCCCCATCTGAAGCTCCCAGCCAACCCGGACTCTGGCCGTGGGCACGGGCTCGCCGCGCCTGCACAGGGGCTCATGGGCCTCCTGTCCATGAGCGGCTGCGGGAGGTTCGCGGGCCTCGTCGCCGCCACGCCCGGCGCCAGCGTCGTCTTCGAGGAGCGCTTCGTCGCCGACGGAGGCATCACGGTCTTCTGCCCCGACGACAAGGCCGTCGCCAAGTTCGAGCCGACGTTCCGCGCCCTCGCCGACAGCGACCGGCTCGCCGCCCTCCTGCTGCACGGCGTCGCGGCGAGCTACGGCCCGGCGCTGCTCTCGGCAACAGAGTTCGTGATGCTGCACACGCTGGCCGCCGCCGACGCTGCAACCAGCAAGAGACAGATCCTCCACATCCTCCAAGGCAGGCTGTGGCCGTCGCCGCCGGCGTCGTGCAAAAGCTTCAAGGCCAGAATTATCAAGACTGCTTCGTCGGAGGAGGGCCCCTGCCCCGTCGCCGTGTACCTCATCGACGCCGTGCTGGTGCCGTGCCTGGATGGAGAGGCGGCGGCGGGCGGCGGGTATCTTGGCTGGCTGGACATCTGCATCCCGCTCTGGGTAGTGCTGAACTGTGTCTCAGCGGTCATCGTTGGCTGCCTGGGCGGACCGGTCGCAAGGGCCATCGTTGGCTTCCTGGTCGGAGCATGGCGGGCTATCCGCCGGATCATGAAAGCAGTGATACGCTGAGGGCGAAAGAGGAGGAGGAGGAGAAGCCCGCTCTGCTCTGCACTGTTGAGGGTTTTATGCAGCTGCATTAGTGAACTGGTGTATTTAGTTCAGCACTTTGATTAGGTAAGTGCATGTTGGAGTGTTTATCGTTGCATGGCACTGTAGTGCTGGATTAGTGAGCTTGAGTCCTGGGTCTGCTGTGCCGTAGCTCTGCATTAACCAGTAGAAAATAATGTCTCTGTTGGTCGTTGCCATAGTCTTTCAAGCGTGCTTGTGTTGCATCCATCACTCCGCCATCTATAAATCTGCAATAAAATGTCACCATCTTTGTATTATTTTTGCTTTGTTCTCTTCCTGTTTTTGCCGTACGTGATCAATGAACTAGTGTCTGAGCTATATCTGAACTTTTTTTCTTTGACAGTACCGTGAGCGGTCTGATCGTTGTTTGAAGCGGTAGCAGACATAAAAAGCCAATTTCATTTAGTATGCAAGCACCTCATGTTATCCTTCGCCTGCGGTCGTTTTCCCCCGAGCGTATTTGTTTAATTGTACTGTTGCTTCCCAGGAGTAAGTGTTATACTGTAGATCGCTTCGCTGAAGAGCTAGTCAGATATGGAGCTACTACAACTTCATTCTGATGTGGTGTAATCTTGAAAGAAATTAGACTGGATATATACATGAGATCACCATTTCTCGGAGCGTGCATAAAGATTTGATGGGTATGGATCGACCCCGGACCAGAGAGAGTTCATCGTATCACCTTTGTTCGACTGTAAATGTTAAAGCATAGTGGCATGCACTATGTTCACCCTACATTTATCTTTGCTTGATGTTCTTTGTACTAACTTGATAGTTGATGAATAGATTAGAAGTTTCCTCGCAACAAAAAGGAATGCCACCGGCGGGAACCATATCGTGGAAAGTATCTCTGTTGGTCTTGGACCAGTACTGTTGTGCTGACGGTTTTTAACAGATTGAGATAATTAAGCTCAGTCAGCCGATCTTAGAGACTGAGTTCACCTTGGAAAATTTTCTTTTCAAAACACCATATGAAATTTTCCTAGTTACCACGCGTTTAGAATTTTCTTCGTGGGACTTTTCCCCTTTTTCCATGTGTCTTTGACCGTGTGATAGGGATCCATTTCGAATCCAGGAGGAAATGCATACGAAAAAGGAAAAATACATATGTGAGGTAACATTGCGCCGGGCCAGGCCAGGAGGCGAAACCGTGAAAGGAAGAACAAAAAATGAACCTCACATGTGGCGCCGATGCTCCTATGAGCATGCGACACCTAACACGTTACCAAGAATTTATGTGATCGAGGTAGCATTCGTTTGCCAGAAAAAGGAGGTGGCACTCGGGTTAATGCTGTACGTCCAGTCGTCCATGCTTGCATAGTCTTACGGTCTCATGCAAAACAAACAAAATGATCACATGTTCACATGTAGGAGTAGATGCATGTCATGAGCAAGCTGCAGTGTAGACTTTCCATCTAAAATTTAATGATAAATAAATCGTTGCATATTCTAATTCAATGTAGCAGGACGAGTTTAAATGCCTGGACCATATTCCCTAAAGTATGTCTAAGGTCGCTTCACACAAGAAGGTGGTGTCTGTTGAATATTAGCCATAATTTCCATGATTAATTTCAGAAGATAAAGCATGATCGCAAGAGCTACTAACATGTTAATCTCGAAAATACTAGACGTATTAATTAACATGAACAGCAGCAAGACATCTACGAACACAGCCATCGGAACGTGACGAACGTACCGAACAATTGTAGATGAAGTAGTCGTTGGAGCAGCGACGGCAGCAGCTTGAGCGGCGACGGTAGCAGCTCGAAGAAGACGACGTTGGAGACGAGTCGCCCGCGGACCCGGAGATCGTCCAGGAAGTCGAGCCGTGATGAAGAACTTGAAAGCAGTCGCGCGGGGCGCTTCCCAAAAACCTTATTCACCCTCTCCCGTACAGGATCACAAGGACAAGTGGTTCCGGAGACCTGCTGTCCCGTTCGCCGGTGCACGCCGGCGCACGGGATGGAGTAGACTACGGTGGCGGCGCAAGGTACGAGATAGCAAAACCCTAGATTGGTTCGGGTTTTGACGGCGCACGCAGTGCAAGGCAATATATAGTGCGGCTCGGGAAACCCTAACGGGTACAACGTGGGCCAACCACGTCGCACACGTCCGAGTCGGATAGCAGCCCACGATCCGGGAGCGACCCGAACGAACAGCAAAAATATAGGCATCGGCTCGGCTCATTCCCGCAACCCGCAGCGTGTCGTGACGAGACGGACGGACGGACGGCGGCGGAGGAGGAGGAGGAGGAGTGCGCACGAGAGAGCCTTATGTTCTCAACTAGCACACCAAGTGGTACAACACTCCACCTTATAAGGTGGTGTTTGTCTCCTCCAACTAGCAATGTGGGACTAAACTTTAGCACCACATTGCACCTCCAAAATTCTGCCATGCACATGGGCCACACATGGGCCAATTTGAGATTTTTCAGAATTGCTTATTTGGGCTGCCCACTAATGGGCCCAAATTCTAACAATCCCCCACCAGATCTCAAATTCCCATTTAGAGATTTTGCCAAACCTCGTTTCTTGTTTATATACCAGTGTTTCAGCAGAGACTGTTAAGTTGAACTTCCGCCTAGAGCTTCAAGCTACATCTACCAGCAACTTGAACAATGGACGAACCTTGAATTGCAAGTTTGGTGCCAATAGACTTCACTCAAAGTCATAACCAGTACGTGGCTGCCAGTAGCCTACCCCGCGGGTGGAGCATATGCGTCATACTCCCTGGTCTCTTCATGAGCTTACTAGAGATCACCCAAATCTCATAGACTGCGACGTTTAACAGTCGGACTCATATAGGTGTGTTCTTTCAAGGTCGCTCTGTAGGATAGCACCTTTGCTACGAATAGCCAACAGAAACACATTAAGGCATATTGCCAACCTGCCTTACAGAATGTGAGAGTTATGCATCTTCCCACGGAGAGGGTTAAAAATAACTCTCCTCTGTTAAACCACTAGCTTGTTCTTCCCAGGTCCTAATTCACGGGATCTCCGATCACATAGGTTGGGTTACCACTATGGTGTAACGCTCACGGGTCTCAACCCCATCTCCCTCGATGCACTATCTATCACATTACGTGATAGTCCCTTCGTAAAGGGATCTGCCAGGTTTTTGTCTGTTTGAATATAACTAACAGTTATTACTCCGGAGTTTCTCATTTTCCTGACAGACTTCAAGCGTCTTTTGACGTGTCTTGATGACTTCGCATTATCCTTAGCACTGTTCACTTTCATGATAACCGTTTGGTTGTCACAGTTCATAAGGATGGCCGGTAATGGTTTCTCAACCACCGGCAAGTCCATCAAGAGCTCACGCAGCCATTCTGCCTCAACAGAAGCTGTATCTAAAGCAGCAAGTTCTGCTTCCATGGTTGACCTCGTCAAAATGGTCTGTTTGCAAGACCTCCATGACACTGCGCCACCTCCAAGAATAAATGCATATCCACTTGTGGCGTAGAGCTCATCAACATCTGAGATCCAGTTCGCATCACAGTATCCCTCAAGCACCGCAGGGTGCCCTGAATAGTGAATCCCATAACTCATTGTACCGTTCAGATAGCGCATGACCCTTTCAAGTGCATGCCAATGATCAATACCCGGGTTAGACATGAACCTGCTCAACTTGCTCACAGCAAAAGAGATATCAGGTCTCGTCGCGCTCGCAAGGTACATGAGTGAACCGATCACTTGAGAATATCTTAATTGATCTCTCGTTTCCTTTTTGTTCTTTCTGAGTGTCACACTGGGATCATAGGGTGTTGGAGAAGGCTTGCTGTCTATATAACCAAAGCGGCTCAAGACCTTCTCAACATAGTGTGATTGCGTTAACGTAATCCCACTCTCATCCCTAATCAGCTTAATGTTCAGGATCACATCAGCTTGTCCCAGATCTTTCATATCAAAGCTCTTTGACAGAAAGACTTGACCTCATTTATCACTATCATGCTTGTACCGAAAATAAGTATGTCATCAACATACAAGCATAATATAACACTATCGCCCCCACCATGGCGATAATACACACACCTATCAGCCTCATTAATGGCAAAGCCTGCAGAGTAAAGAGTCTGTCAAACTTCTCATGCCATTGCTTAGGTGCTTGCTTCAGCCCATACAAAGATTTTAACAATTTGCACACCTTTCTCTCTTCACCTTTTACTACAAACCCATCAGGCTGATCCATATAGATTTCCTCTTCCAACTCTCCGTTAAGGAAAGCTGTCTTTACGTCCATTTGATGAACGATAAGACCATAGGAGGCAGCCAGGGAAAGTAGTACTCGAATGGTGGTGAGTCTAGCAACAGGTGAATAGGTGTCAAAGTAATCTTCGCCTTCGCGCTGGGTGTAGCCCTTGGCTACAAGCCGTGCCTTGTACTTCTCAATAGTACCATCAGGCCTTAGCTTCTTCTTGAACACCCACTTACAACCCACAGGTTTGCAGCCGTAGGGTCGTTCAGATAATTCCCAAGTTCCATTAGAAAGAATCGAGTCCATCTCATTATGGACAGCTTCTTTCCAGTCATCAGCATCAGGAGATGCAAATGCCTCTGCAATGGACGTGGGAGTATTGTCCACAAGGTACACAATGAAATCATCACCAAAGGATTTTTCAGTCCTCTGTCTCTTGCTCCTCTTGGGAGCTGATTCATTGTCATCCTTCTCAAGGACTTCCTCAACAAGTGGTTGTTCAGAATGATCAACAGATGTACTAGGTTCAGCAAATATCTCAGAAGAAATTCTAGCAATGCTATGCATATCCTTCATAGGAAACGTGTTCTCAAAAAATGTTGCATCACGAGATTCCAAAATAGTATCAACATGCATATCAGGTATCTCAGATTTAACCACTAAAAATCTATAGCAAATGCTCCGCTGAGCATAACCTAGAAAGACACAATCCACTGTCTTCGGTCCAAGTTTTCGTTTCTTAGGAATTGGAACATTGACTTTCGCCAAACATCCCCAAGTACGAAAATAAGAAAGTGATGGTTTTCTCCCAGACCACTCCTCGTAAGGTGTCTTCTCTTTATCCTTGTTAGGAACTCTATTCAGGACATGACACGAAGTCAACAAAGCCTCCCCCCACCATGCCTTAGATAAACCAGCAGTGTCCAACATGGCGTTCACCAAGTCGGTCAGCGTGCGGTTTTTCCTCTCGGCAACCCCGTTTGATTGGGGCGAATAGGGAGGCGTCCTCTCATGAATAATACCATGTTCCTCACAGAATTCATCAAATACGTTGGAGAAATACTCGCCACCACGATCTGACCTAAGACGTTTGATCTTTCTCTCTAATTGATTTTCTACTTCAGCTTTATAGATTTTAAAGTAGTCTAAAGCTTCATCTTTAGTGTGCAACAAATATACATAACAGAACCTAGTAGCATCATCGATTAAAGTCATGAAATATCTCTTATCACCTTTTGTCAACACGCCATTCATCTCACATAGATCCGAATGTACGAGTTCTAGAGGTGCCAAGTTTCTCTCCTCGGCTGCCTTGTGAGGCTTTCGAGGTTGCTTAGATTGCACACAGCTATGGCACTTAGAACCTTTGGCAATGGTGAAAGTAGGAATTAAACTCAAACTGGAAAGTCTACTCATTAAACCAAAATTAACATGACATAAACGAGAGTGCCAAACATTAGCATCCGAATCCACACTGCCACAAATATGGTTTACTGACTTATTACAAAAATCCGATAATGAAAAGCGGAACAAGCCTCCGCACTCATACCCTTTACCAATAAATTGTCCAAACTTTGACACAACTACTTTATTGGACTCCAAGACTAATTTAAACCCATCTCTGCATAGAAGGGAGCCGCTAACAAGATTCTTGTTCATAGTAGGGACATGCTGCACGTTCCTCAGCTGCACGATCTTCCCCGAAGTAAACTTCAGATCTACCGTGCCAACACCACGAACAGAAGCATGTGATCCATTCCCCATTAAGACGCTTGAATCTGCGACCTGATAAGAAGTGAACATAGAGATGTCAGCACATACATGAACATTAGCACCCGTATCAATCCACCAACATGGAGATTGAAATACTGAAAGCACAATCGGTAAATTACCGTACCCATCAGCATTGCTAGCGGTCACGACGTTGACATGCTTTCTTCCCTTTCTTGTCTGCACGATCTGGGCAGTCCACAGAGAAGTGTCCGGGCTCTCCACAAGTGTAGCACTTTAGCTCAGATTTGTTCAGCATCTTCTTCTTCTTCTTGAAAGAAGTAGTCTTGGTAGGCATGTTGAAGGAAGGCTTGCTCTTTGCCTTGCTCTTGCCATGGTGAAAGTTCTTCTGCACCATGTTGGCGCTAGACTGACCTTCACCACCTCTCTCAGCAGTGTCCTTAGCCCGAGCCTTCTCCTCAACATCAAGAGACGCTATCAGGTTTTCAACCGATATCTCCTGTCTCTTGTGTTTGAGAGTTGTGGCGAAGTTCCTCCATGAAGAGGGCAACTTTGCAATAATGCATCCAGCCACAAACTTGTCAGGTAAGGCACACTTAGCGTGCTCAAGCTCCTTAGCAATGCACTGTATCTCATGAGCCTGTTCGACTACAGAACGGTTGTTAGCCATCCTGAAGTCATGGAAGCTCTCCATGATGTACAGTTCACTGCCAGCATCTGCTACACCGAACTTAGCGTTCAGTGCCTCCCAGAGCTCTTTGGCATCTGTAATGTGCATGTACACATCAAACAGCTTGTTGCTAAGAGCACTCAGAACGAGTCCCACAAAGGCAGTATTGGTTTCCTTGAACTTGTTCTGATCCTCGTCAGATATAGTTCCTTCAGGTAAACCCTCACTAGCCTCGAACACTTTCAGAGATCGCAACCACAGTGTGGTCTTGTACTGCCATCTCTTAAAGTCCACACCGGTAAACTTGTCCGGCCTCAGCGCATCAGATAGATGTCCCATGTTTAACTCAGGAAATTGCCTATAACAAATATAAGGTTTTTGGATTGTTGGATATTAGGCATAATTTCCATGATTAATTCCAGAATATAAAGCATGATCGCAAGAGCTACTAACATGTTAATCTCGAAAATACTAGACGTATTAATTAACATGAACAGCAGCAAGACATCTACGAACACAGCCATCGGAACGTGACGAACGTACCGAACAATTGTAGATGAAGTAGTCGTTGGAGCAGCGACGGCAGCAGCTTGAGCGGCGACGGTAGCAGCTCGAAGAAGACGACGTTGGAGACGAGTCGCCCGCGGACCCGGAGATCGTCCAGGAAGTCGAGCCGTGATGAAGAACTTGAAAGCAGTCGCGCGGGGCGCTTCCCAAAAACCTTATTCGCCCTCTCCCGTACAGGATCACAAGGACAAGTGGTTCCGGAGACCTGCTGTCCCGTTCGCCGGTGCACGCCGGCGCACGGGATGGAGTAGACTACGGTGGCGGCGCAAGGCACGAGATTGGCAAAACCTAGATTGGTTCGGGTTTGACGGCGCACGCAGTGCAAGGCAATATATAGTGCGGCTCGGGAAACCCTAACGGGTACAACGTCAACCACGTCGCACACGTCCGAGTCGGATAGCAGCCCACGATCCGGGAGCGACCCGAACTGGCAAAACTATATGCGTACGCAAAAACTCGTTTTTCCCGAACAGCAAAAATATAGGCATCGGCTCATTCCCGCAACCCGCGGCGTGTCGTGACGAGACGGACGGACGGCGGCGGAGGAGGAGGAGTGCGCACGAGAGAGCCTTCTGTTCTCAACTAGCACACCAAGTGGTACAACACTCCACCTTATAAGGTGGTGTTTGTCTCCTCCAACTAGCAATGTGGGACTAAACTTTAGCACCACATTGCACCCCAAAATTCTGCCATGCACATGGGCCACACATGGGCCAATTTCAGATTTTTCAGAATTGCTTATTTGGGCTGCCCACTAATGGGTCCAAATTCTAACAGTGTCGTGTCACACAGTGACACAGACTCGCCCTAGCTGTTTTTTTGTCCTATTTCATGTATGTGCCAGCCCATGCATGGCTCCATCTAAAAAGCACCGGTTGCCATATACCAGCATCTGCCAGCTGCAATGGGAAGCAGCTAGCTACCAACATATCAGTGATCTCCACATGGCTAACTGATATCTAGATGTTGTGATATCCAGGTCAATTTCTAAGCGTTACAATGTAATTGAAGGAATCGTGCACTTCGCCGCGCTGCAAGATATTATAGGCTAATTTTAGATGTAAATTATGTTTGCAATGAGAATAAACTGCGAATGCGATAAGTCAAGAGGTGGCTTGGTTTGTACAAACAACATACGCATACCAATTTTAGTTGTAAATCTGGCCCTCCCTCTTCACTCTATGGGAATTGGCGCTGAACTACTACGTTTCACCTCCATGGTATTTAGCGCACACGGCGTCAGCATTTCCGAAGAAGAAGAAGAAGAACTGGGTGTTGTGTAAGCGTGAGGTTTCAGGTGACACGACCAAGGATGACGTAGAGACAATTGTATGCTCTTCTCAAAGGTGAAAATGCAAGAGGAGCAAGGGTACTGATGTGTCAGGACATGAGGTTCAGCAGGAGGCACGGGAACCGAGGTGGACAAGGAGGCAACTAGCCCGGGGTCGCTGGTCAAATGACATGCACGGAGGAGCGCGCCTGTTAGGAGCCATGACTGTGATGGGATGGAATTGCGGGGGGGCTAAGAGTTTCAGTGCCTCGTGCACACTCACTGCCCTCAACTCGTCTTCTTGTTGGAGACTCGCCGAGCAAAGATGTCGTAGAAAGCCTTTGTTGGAGGCTAGGTCTTAAACATGTAGTTTTGTTTCCGGTGAAAGGTAAAGGGGGAGGTCTAGCCCTCTTCTTGCATGAGAATTTAGAGGTCAACTAGTTCAAAATAAATGAGAGAATCACGATGTAATCATTCAAGATATCCAAAAAAAAAAGAATAAAATGGAGGTGCACAGTTGCTTATGGAGAACCTCACACAGAGACCCATGACACCATATGTGAGATATGTCGAAAAGAATAAAACATATGCTAAATCTCTTGCTGCTTATGATGAGGGATTTCAACGAAACAATGTGGCAAAGTGAACACTTCTCTGAAAGAAGAAGGGGAGAAAAATAAATGATGGATTTCAGAGTTCTCTCTCTTGTCACTTGCATGACTTTGGCTTTAATGGTACAACTTGTACATATGAGAATAAACAAGGTGGATGAAAAAATGCAAATGTAAATGAAAAAATGTAAATGGTACAACTTGAGTCTAACTTTAAGAAACCAAGTATGAGTTTCCACCACAAAAAGAATATCATTGGATTAACATTTGAAAGAAGTTTTACGTGGTATACCTTTTGCCAATTACGCATATTTTGGTAATCAAGTTCACGGTAAAAGTTAGACTCAAGTATTTAAATGTGTTGTAGAGAATAATTCAAGTTTGAAAGTTAAATAAATCTTTGTGGATTAGTCATACATGCATTTGCACGTACATGGTTACTAGTTTGAAAAAGTTTTCACACAACCCTGTTGTATCGAGTGGAGAATAGGTAGGTGCACATACATGTAGAGGCAAATCAATGAAGACCACAGCAATGGGCGGAGTAAAATTGGAGTGCATAGTTCTAGACAGACACACGCACGTTGTGCTTCAAGATTTGTTTCACGCAATGTGAGTGAGAATGGCATGGTGGTCGAGCTGGGCCAGGAAGATACATATGAGCTTTTTCGTGTTCTACACACAGGCTTCTCCGCTGGTCGGTCGACACGTCGCAGTTGCCTCTCCTCCCTCCCACTCCCTTCGTCGCAGTTGCCTCTCCGTCCCCGGGCGTGCTTAAATGCTCCACCCTTCACGACCGCTACAATGCACTTCACTCAGTAACCAGTAGCGACTCCTCTCACTCTCACTCTCACTCACGCTCCCTTACGCGCAATGACGACATCTCTCCAGCTGCTCGGTCTTCTGTTGATCATCGCGTCCGCACGCGCCGCCGCCGGCCTTCCTCTGGAGCTGCCAGGCACCCTCGAAGCGCACGGGTCCGAGGCGCCGCCGCAGGGGCTCATGGGCATCCTGTCCATGAGCGACTGCGGGAGGTTCGCGGACCTCGTCGCCGCGACGGCCGAGGCGAGGGACATCTTCGAGGAGCGGTTCGTAGCCGACGGAGGCCTCACGGTCTTCTGCCCCGACGACAAGGCCGTCGCCGAGTTCGAGGCGACCTTCTGCGCCCTCGCCGAGCCTGACCGGCTCGCCGTCCTGCTGCTGCACGGCGTTGCGGCGCGCTACGGCTCGGCGCAGCTCGCGGCCTTGGAGTGGGTGGAGGCCCGCACGCTGGCCGCCGCCGACGCGGCCACCAACAAGAGCACGAGCATCATCATCCGCCGACGCTGTCTCTGGCCGTCCCCGTCGTCGTGCAAAGGCGGCACGGCCAGAATTACCAAGACGGCTTCGTCGGAGGAGGGCTCCCACCCCGTCGCCGTGTACCTCATCGACGCCGTGCTGGTGCCGTGCCAGAAGCTCCATGGAGAGGACGAGGCGGCGTCCGGCGGGTATCTTGGCTGGCTCGACTCGTGCATTCCGGTCTCGACAGTGCTGAGCGGCGTCGGTGGGTCCATCCTGGGCCAGGTGGGCGCAGCATGGGTACTACCAAGGATGCCATGGAACCGGGTGCAGTGAGGCACTGAAGGCGAAAGAGGAAAAGGAAGCCCGCTGTGCTGTGCTGTGCTGTGCTGTGCTAAGGGTTTTAGCGCAGCTGCATTAGTGGACTGTTGATTGCGCATTGTGTTTAGTTTAAGTGCATGTTGGAGTATATCGTTGCATACTGGAGGTTAGAGTTTAAGTGCTGTGTTCTGTTCGTCTCCTCTGCATTGGCTCTGTCTAAAAAATAATGTCTCGATTTGTTATTCGTTGCCATATTTCCTTCACTCCATGTCTCCATCTATAAATCTGCAATAATATTGTCGTTGTCTTTGTATTATTTTTTATTTGTTCTCTTACTGTTGTTGCCGTACGTGATCAAGGAAGTAGTACCTACCCGCAGAAAAATGGAAGTAGTACCTGAGCGATCTGAACGTATCTAATTTTTTTTCTATTTGACAGTAATGTGAGAGGTCTGATCGTTGTATTGCGTGGCCTTTGCTAACTGCAATGTAGGTCAGAGTAGGCTAGTATGTTTCTAGCATTCTTTATTTTGAACAAGATGTTTCTAGCATTCAGTCTAGCTGCTGGAAGTTTTTTTTTAGATAAACGGATTTATTACTTAATAGTTTTAAGCATTATACCCGGCCTCTGCATAGCTAAGATGCACACAGCCACCAGCTCACCAGTAACCAATTCAGAACAAAAATTAAAAAAGGCGAATTACATATCATAATGAGAAATTGTAGATCCGCCTAAGAAGCTGGTAGGTCTATCCGGAGTCTAAGTTGCCATCCATGCCAGGAGAATAACTCCCTGGCCGCAGCCTCCTGCCTCGACGCCACCTCCAAAACTAAGTCTCGGTGCTCCACACGCTGCAGGGCCGACCATGCTCGTAGCGTAGCTGTAGACCGATAGATAACCTGCATACCAGAAACATTTTTATCGTTAAAAACCTTGTCATTTCTACATAGCCACAGCGACCAAATAATGGCAATCGCGCCCATCCTACAAAAGAGTTTAAACCTAGGATCCACGCCATTTAACCAGTTGCCAAAAATGTTTGCAACAATACGCGGTGGATGTAAGGTAGAACCTATCTGGATGGCTGACCATATAGACCTGACGAATTCGCACTGGAAGAATAAGTGTGTAATGGTCTCGTCATGTTGACAGAAAACACACTTTTTACTTCCGTGCCAATTACGCTTGGCAATGTTGTCTTTTGTAAGAATTACACCCCGACGTAGATACCACGCAAACACTTTAGTTTTAAGCGGGATCTTCATCTTCCAAATTTTGTTATTATACTTAATATCGACTGGCACTTCGGGTAGAATTAAATCTCTATACATGGAATCAACTGAGAATTTGCCATTCTTCGTAAGATTCCACTGGAATTTATCTGGACCTTCCGACAATTGGACTGAATCCAATCGAATGAGCAAGGCATTCCAGGATGCTTGTCTCGTTCCAAGTAAACTTATTCTGAACGAAACATCTGGTGGGGAGGTACCCAACACCTTCGCGATCGTGTCGCTTTTGTTTCGTACAATAGTGTACAGAGCCGGATATTGTTCTCTAAGGGTAGAATGGCCTAGCCATTTATCCTCCCAGAAACGAATTTCCGATCCATCCCTAATTGAGAAAGATCCATGTTGAAAAAAAAACTTCTTTGTAGCCATGTGGCCAGCCCAGAAGTGTGAATCGCCAGGTTTCCAAAAAACCTGAGAAACAACTTGATCTCCCACATACTTTCTCCTAAGGAGGGTTTGCCAAACTCCATCTTTCGATAGAAGTTTGAAGAGTCATTTACCTAGCAAGGCTCTATTCTTGACCTCAAGGTCATGAATTCCGAGCCCTCCTTGGTCTTTAGGGCAACAAACCACACTCCATTTAGTCAGACGATATTTTTTCTTCTCACAATCCCCTTGCCAAAAGAATTTAGACCGGAAATAATCCAATCTTTTTAAGACTCCTTTGGGCAATTGGAAGAATGAAATCATGTACAGTACCATGTTTGTTAGTACCGAGTTTATGAGAACCAATCTTCCAACCAGGGATAAGAGTTTGCCTTTCCAGCTATTTAAGCGTAATTGAAGTCTTTCCTCCACCTTTTTCCATTCAGCATTTGTAAGTTCCGATAATGAATCGGAATACCCAAATAGTTGATAGGAAATTGACCTTGCTCACAGCCAAAAAGTTCAGCATACAAGGCGGCGTTTTCTCGAGCCTCGCCAAAGCAAAACAATTCACTTTTATGGAAATTTATCTTAAGACCCGAAAGTTGCTCGAATGCTGACAAGATCAGCTTAAGGTTACGAGCTTTTTCGATGTCATGTTCCATGAAAAGAATTGTATCGTCAGCATATTGAAGAATCGATAAACCACCATCTACAAGATGTGGAATCACGCCTTCAATTTGACCCTCAGATTTAACGCGTTCGATCAAGATAGCCAACATATCAGCCACTATATTAAATAGTATTGGCGATAACAGGTCACCCTGTCTGAGGCCTTTTTTCGTTTGAAAGTATTTGCCAGTGTCATCATTGACCTTAATGGCTACACTTACTCCCGAAACAAAGCTATTTATTAACGCGCACCACTCAGTAGAAAAACCTTTCATTCTGAGGGTCTGCTGAAGGAAAGACCATTTGACTTTATCATAAGCTTTCTCAAAGTCAATTTTAAGAATTACCCCATTCAGCTTTTTCCTATGTAGCTCGTGAACTGTTTCATGTAGGATCGCAACTCCATCAAGGATGTTGCGGCCTTGCATAAAAGTCGTCTGAGACGGACGAACCACATAATCTGCCACACTGTTCAGTCGAATCGTGGCCACTTTGGTGAATATTTTAAAACTAACGTTAAGAAAGCATATAGGTCTAAATTGTTGAATTCTTTCTGCCTCGTTAACCTTAGTTAATAAAATTATCTCACCAAAATTGAGACGAAACAACTCTAGCTGTCAATTGTGAAGACAGGCGAACAGTTGAAGTAAATCAGACTTGATAACATCCCAAAAGTTCTGGTAGAACTCAGCCGGGAAACCATCAGGTCCAGGTGCTGTATTATGTTTCATTTGGAAAACCGCCATCCTCACTTCCTCCTCTGAGTAGAGTTTAGTAAGTAGACTATTTTCCGCATCTGAAACCTGGGGGATATCCTCTGTTCGAGACCCATCCAAAGTGAAATTTCCTTCCTCTGGAGCACCGAACAGGCCTTTATAGTAATTTGTAATGTACGACTTTAGTTGTTCATGGCCCTCAATCGTTCCCTCATCCTGGACTAGAGAATGAATGCGCTTTTTCCTGTGTCTGCCATTGGCAATACTATGAAAATAGCGAGTATTCGAATCCCCTTCTAGGATGAATTGAGCTTTAGAACGTTGATACCATTTTAACTCCTCCTCTCGCAGTAGCTTCGCTATCTGTGCATTGGATTGGCTCTTTAGCTCAATCTCTTGCGCGGATAGTAGCCGAACTTATGCTAATTCTTCTAGACCATCAATTATCGAGGAAAGTCGTTCCTTCTCTTTTTTAAGTAAACCAGAAGTATGACGAGCCCATCCAACGAGGTGCGTGCGTAAAGCACGTATCTTGTTGTTCCACCGCTGGATAGGCGTATCACCCGCAACTGGTCTTTCCCAAATTCTTTTAACCATCTCATGGAAACCCTCGCGGTGCAGCCACCCAAGTTCAAACTTGAACCGTGGCTTACACTGTGGTCTGGGTATTCCAGTGGTCAAAAGAATGGGAGCATGGTCTGACAATCCCTCAATACGTTCTAGAGCCCGTACCGACACCAGTGGGAACCTAGATTCCCAATCAGTATCCATCAGTACACGGTCTAGTTTCTCGTATGTGGGTTCAGGAGAGAATTAGCCCAAGTAAACTGTCTCCCCACCATTGTTATCTCTCTTAAATTCAAGCTGTCGATGACTCCTTTGAACAAAAGAGGTCAACGGTTGTCAAACCGACCTTTACTTTTCTCAAACGGAAAACGTAGCATATTGAAATCCCCACCAATGATAACAGGGTGTGGGTTATCTTTTGCCAAGTTTACTATTTCACAGAGAAAAGCAGTCTTAGCCGCTTCCTGAGCCGGCACATACACTGCAACAAGACTCCAAATGGAATTATCGGATTTATTACGGATGTGCATTTTAATATGAAAATCACCATCCGTAACATCCAACACTTCGATGGTATCAGTCCTGATGCCTAGTAGAATGCCGCTGGAATGGCCATGAGGGGGACGCGAGTACCAATCAAATTCTATACCGCCCGAAAGTCGGTTCAATAGAGATTGCGAAAACTCACGTCTGCCCGTCTCCGAAATAGCTAAGAAATTCAAATTATGGTCCCGAACACAACCAGCAAAGAGCAAATATTTAGCCAAGTCACCAAGAACTCTGCTATTTGCAAACATGCCATTCATTGGGAAACCGTGGGGATTTGGATAACTTGGCCCGTTTCCGAGACTTGTTAGTGGTAGATTTAGATTTCCGACCGGCTGCTTTTAACTCATACAATGAGCTCAAACCGTCGTCATCCAAACCACACTCCAACACTTCACCAATTAGATGAGAAAGAAGCTGACCATCTGATGTGGCATTCGCTTCTTCTTCATCCAAATAGGTGGCTGTCAACTTAGTCGAAGCTTTAGGAATAACCGTTAGACGGTCAACTTCCATATGCCTCAAGACATTAGTTGAAACCTCTACTTGTTTCTTACTACTACCAAGATTAAAACCTACACTATTAAGCTTGGACTGAATCGAAATAAGAGAAAACGAAAGAAAAGACTTTGATTTCATTTCTGTACCTAGAGAGTCCAAGTTGAGAGCCGCTTTACGAAGCATAGCCTTCTTCAACGAGTCCTCGTCCGTCATGGAAGACCCATCCGCCGCCACCCCAAACCTCTCACTACGACGGATCGGAGTGACTCCATCGGTAAAGACCGTCGTAGTGGGTGGCGGTGTACGCGGCGAGACAGAACCCGTCCCCTTAGGCGTGGTCGCAGAAGAAGCAGAAGTATGGGCCGGCAAGGTTGGAGTAGCAGTCGACCCCGCCACTACAGCAGCCTCCAACGAAGCCGTACTCATCGGGTGGGTCGGAGTCGGAGTCAAGACCCCACCCGACCTAGCTGTGTCGGAGTCGAGACGTACCCGGGGGGTTGAGCTGCTAGGAGTTAACACTATCTCAGTGTTAAGTGTTAACCCAATTTACAGGAAGTGGCACTAGAGTTGTAAGTCTAGTCCGGGAAGTAGCAAATTCCTAAGCAATGTAAAGCATCTAGTGCTTCAAAAGCAATCTGCCTTCCAGTGCTCTCCAAATCGAGCTTGGAAATTATCTCTTCGGCTCTCCGCCGAGTAACATTTTTTTTTCGAGAATCATTGAGTAACATTGTTGTTCTTATGCATCAACACTACAATCTTGAAACACTCTGAAGGAAGTGTAGAGATAAGTTTTGACGTCTCTCATGTTTACCGGCAAAGTGTTGGAGAAAAGCGATGTTAGTACAATTGTACTGCCCATGCGACTGCTGACCCTCCTTTCCCTAGTTCATGTCTAATACATCTGTTGCCTGCCAGGGATAAAACACGGCATTGTTTGGGCTTTGGGTGCTAGAATCATGGGCATTGCTGCTCTGTTTTCTATCCTCTTGCAGCTGTCGTCCACAGCATGAGCGTGTACGCAAGAATGCTTACCCTGTTGTCCAGTTGTCCGTCGGTGCAAATTTTTTTTTGAACGGGTGCAAGTATTTGTTGAGCGTCACTTGATGGTGAATGCTGCGGTCAAATTTAACATGATGCCGCAAAGCGTGCATCGACGTGCTGAACTGCTGATGGGTCCAAAGAGAAGAGAACAAACTTGAAGCTTCTATAGTCAAATCTCCACTGCTTTTCGTGATCTCTCGAAATCTTTGCTGCTTCTCTGTTGCAGATTCGTCTTCCTTGCTTTCCTTTCAGTGGAACTGATCACAGTAGAATAGAACATACCACCAATTCATGCGCCTAATAGCAATATGTTACCATTTCTAGTTCAGTAGGAACTGCATATCCACAGTGCCTACAGGATTCACGATTACCAAACTTAACCAAGCTAAACTAATGTCAGGACTAACAAGGAACAGAGACGTTACTCAGATGGATGAGGTGACTCAGCATTGATGAGTGCACACAAGTTTATAGCCTAGAATATGGTACTGAACGATTTGCCACTCTATCCAATAGCAAGTTTGGTTTTCAGTTGGCTTCACACCACTTTTTTTAATAATGAAGGCAAAAGCTTTGCGTACACCAAAAATCTTTTAATTGTCATGCTACCGAGAAATAACCCTCTGCGTTATTCACTCAGGGTTGATCCTTGTGCTTCTTCGAGTGCTCCTTGTTTTTTCTTGGCGACACGGCGCTTCCGCTTCAGACCCTTTACACGTCTTGTCAAGGCCATTTTCCCAATCTTTTAGGGAAAAAAAGAGAAAGAAAGATGAATCAGTAGCTTAAATTCAAAATTAACAATTGCTAATAAAACAAAATAGACACAAACCTCCTGGTCTGGAATGTAGATCCTGCCCACCTTGCCCTCAACTGCATCGTTCGTGACATTTTTCGTCTGTAAAGATGTTAATTGATAGTTGTGAATACCATATATAATTTGGGAGATCTGCTAGAAGATACCAGTTTTTTATTGGCCAAAATCTGACAAGTTTTCATCACAGCCTTTTTATAAGTTCACCAATACTTTCATTCGCAAGAAAAAAAGTTCACCAATACTTCGATGTAATTATGCATCATAATAATTGTGTGCGCTTGTAGTACAGTGCTGTATAAAATAATTAACATGAGATGGTGTTCAGGTGCTATAAACTGAAGACAGATTTGCAACAACTGAAGAAAGGGTGGAAGAGAAGCGGAGCTTACGACCTTGGACGCGTGCTTGACGAGCTTGCGCTTGGCGCGCATGCGTTTCGGGACACTGATCGTCACCATCTTCTTCATCCTCCGATGTGCGATCGAACCCAAGCCGTGCAGGGGAGGGATGACGCCTCTGACGTTAAACCCTAGAAGCAGCACCAGCAGAGGCGGGGTCGCGGCTGTCGCGTGAGAGGGATGGCGGCTATGAGGGGGAGCTCCTTTTTTACGCTCCTTGCGTCAAACTGGGGGGTCGCGCACATTGTTAGGCCGGCCCATGCTCGCTCGCTCGCTCTGCTTATTTTTTCGCTCGCCGATCACTCTGGTTCACATTTTTTTTGCCTCGCATTTTGCTGCCGCTAGTCTGCTTAAGAAAAAAATTAGTTCTTATGTCGATTTTAAAAAATTCGTATAATAAAAAAGTTTATATTTAATTGTCTTCATGAATTTAAAAATATGTTCCAAGATTTTAAAACATTTACGAATTTGTATTAGAAGCGAGTTCACGGATTTTAAAAATTGTTCATGAATTTAAAAATGGTGAGTGGATTTGTAATGTTCCCAAAATTGAAAAAGCTTAATTTGACACCAAAAAATCAGATTTAAAAATATTCAAATTTGAAAAATTGTTTAGGTTTAATAGAAAAACAACATAATAATAAAATAAAAGTCATCAGGGAATAACCCGGAAATACCACCCTACTCGAACTCGAGCCATCGCTGGTCTGCTCCCGCCATGTGCGGTCGTCGTTGCTTCCGCGCCATCCCGCCGCCGCACCTTACTCGAGCCGTCGCCAGTCTGCCCGCCACCCCCAAACTCTCTGTAAACACCCCTCTTCTTCAGCGCCAGTGAGGTCTACCGCACCCCCGCCTGTTAAATCTGAATATTTATGTTATTTGAACTATCTCAAATATGAACATTATGTTATTTGAAAAAAAAGAACATTTACGTTATTTCAACAATTTTCAATACGAACATTTATATTGTTTGAACGATTCCAAATATGAACATTTATGTTATTTGAACGGTTTAAAAAAACATTTACGGTATTTGAACAATTTTTTAATATGAACATTTATATTGTTTGAACGATTTTTCAAATATGAACATTTTTGTTATTCGAATAAAAATAATCACATTTATTTTATTTGAACAAGAGAAAATAAATAAAGAAAAACATAAAAACTAAAAGTTAAAAAGAAATAAAAAATGAAACAAATAAAGAAATACGAAAGAAAAAACAAAAAAAGAAAGAAAAAACCGATCGGAAGACGAAACCCATGGGAACATCCAATTGGGCCAGCCCAGGTAGGCCTTGTTTGGTAGGAAGGGGTGGGCCGGTATTTTGAGGGAAAATCCTCTAGGGGGTGAAGAGCCCTAAAATTCCCTGTTGGTCCGTTTGGTAGACCAGGTGGGGGTTGGGCCAGCCCGGTCGAACCGCTCCAACCCACGCCAACCCATGCGTGTATTACGCCTCGAGGGCTCACGCGTGGATCGATCGGACGAAGTGGCGGCGCAAAGGAGAGCGAGAGCGCCTCCTCCTTCCTCACGACAGGTGACGTGGTGTTAACACATCGAATCCCATGGTTTGGTACCTAGGGTTGAGATTAAGGGGGAGAGACGTGGTAGCGCTGGTAGTATCGTCGGCTGACAAGCGAGGTTTTACCCAGGTTCAGGCCCCCGGAGGGTAACACCCTACTTCCTGCTTGTCTGGTTATTGATGTATGAGGTTTACAAAGGAGCTACAATGGTGTCCCGGCGAGATGCGATCTCTCTAGGGCTTTGGCGTTTTGGGTATTGCGTGACTTAGATCGGCGGTCCTCCCAGCCTTTATATAGGAGGCTGGGTCTCGGGGATTCGCTACCGATCAGGTTTACAGGTAAGGTAGGTCTCTACCGACTCGGGCTTTACTTGTCTGGGGGCGTAGGCCGCCTTCTTGGGCCCTCCTTGTGGGCTTTGATCGTGGATTGCTGTCAGGCCTGCCCATGGGCCTTAGCTTGTACGTGCACCAGGTATCTTCATGGTGGACCACCCGAAGGGTAGGCCCACGTCAACAGGCGCGACCGTCTCCGCCTCCTCCCCGTCGTCGGGCGCCGCCGCCGCCTCCTCTCCGTCGCCGGGCGCTGCCGCTGCCGCCTCTGCTGGCTTTTTCCCCGGTACGGCTCCCCTCCTCTTCTTTCCCCTCTCCAAAGTTCCCCATCTTGGCTCCCATCTGTGCAGCCGCCGGCCGACTCCCTTCCCGCCGGCGAACCTCTCTCTCTCGAGCACCACCTTCACTTGATGTAGGCACGTAGCAGGTTGTTGGTCGGGCAGAGGATTGGACGACCTGCTTGTCTGGGTTCCTTTCCTTGCAAGTCCAGTCCTAGATTCGTTTCTTGCATTAGTTTGTGGAGGTGAGACAAAGGTTGATATGTAGTATGCTGTTGGCTTGCCTCTACAACAGAGACGACAAGGTGCTGGGACATGTCCGTCAAAGTAACTACCATTGCATTGGCTGGTTACGGTTTTGTTCATAAGGTGCAGCACGCACGTCGGCTGGTGTCCAGTGCTGTTCCAGGATTAGTTTACTTGTTCATGGATAGTCTTGTGTACTAATCAGTGAGCAATGCTTCTTAGAACTCCCCATGGCCAATTGCACTTGGCTTAGTCACAGTATTGAGAAAGATGATCAGGACGTGTTTTGGTTTGATCAAATTTATGTGTTGTTTTGTTAAAATGTTGTGTGTCCACGTATGGGAATAAAAGTAGAGAATGATTGCTCTTATAACTAATTCATTATGTTAACGTTTTCTTGTACCTGGTATTTGGTATGCCCTGTTTTTACATAACAGCAGACAATATTCTTTGGAAAGAACAAATAGTGGGTACAATCTGTGAATGAACTTGTGCTTTACACTGTCAGTACAAATAGAGGGTGCAGCTTCATCTGATTGCTTGCTGCTGGCTTCGAAATTCCTTGAGTGTCTTAGCTTTTTAACGTGTGTTTACCGGAAAAAAAATATTGTGCACTCTGGTCTGATTGAGTGTCATGAATTCTTATTATAGGTACCTGCTGCTCCGGTTCTGGTTGGAGTGGACGAACCCCCGCCTTCCTGGGGGATGAGGTGGATAATGAGAGGAGGGCTGAGGTGGAGAATGAGAGGAGAGCAGAGCTGGAGAATGTTAGGAAGGCAGTTGGTGCTGCTGGTTCAGGGTCAAAGCCTCAAAAGATTGTGAAGAAGCCCAACAAGAATGATGGGATGGTTGGAGTTGTTGAGAGGTATGTGAAGATGAAGGAAAAGCAAGCTGAGGAGGAAAGGGCCGAGGCAAAAGATGTGAACAAATTCACAATCAGCAGCTGCATTGTAGTTCCACAAAGCATGATCGAGATCGCCCCCCACGAGAAAGTGAAGGCGTACAAAGTCTCAGAAGTGCAGAGAACAGAGAGACCTTCCTCACGTCGGCTGATGTTGATCGAGAGACGACCATCATGTGGCTGCGGCAAGAGATTGCAGATTTGCCATGAGGTATATTTACTCTTCCTTCTCAATCTGTAGCATATGAGTTACTTGCACAACTACAGATCCGAGTATTACGGCCGGATCCCGTCCATGGGCCTCAGCCGGTTTTCCCATCCGACTCGGAGCAACAGTTGAGGATAATCCAGCCGCGGGGAGCCGGTTCTGAGGCCCGACTGGGAAACAAGCCCCTCAGACGGTTTTAAAAATAACCCGCCTCTGAACCCGGAGACGGTTATAGCAAATGGCCGCCGCAGGCGCTCGAGACGGGTTGGGTCATCGGCCGGCTCCAGCAAGGGGGAACGTCTGGGTTTGTTCGGCCTGTCCGAGATAATTTAGAGTCGGCTAAAAATAAAACCAGCCTCCGGGCGCCAGCGTCGGTTATATTTTAAAACCGCCTGTATAGTTTTCGGAAGGTCCGCGCATGTACGGATATGAGCTATTGGCGTCCGTCGCAGGGCCGGGCCGGGTGGGCCGGAAATATTCGGATTTCTAGGGTGCTCCGGAAGGACCGGAATTATTTGGGGATTCAAACGAATATCCGGAGGGTCCAATTCACCGGCAACCATGCCAGCTATTTGACACCAAATGTTTACAATAAAACAGTAAATTACTTTCATTAATTGCAGCACATCATGACTAATCAGAAATATAGGACTACTAATTAATAATATATATAACCTAATATTTACTACTAGGACTTTTAAGTCCTGCGAAATCTAGGTAGCTAGCTCTAATTTTTTTCAGCCACCTTCTAACAGGGTACTAGTTTTCCAATCGTTGGAAATACATATTCATGTCACCATTCAACCTTGTGATGCAGAGAATGATGACCGATCCTACTTGAATGCCAGCTCTGCGAGCAAATCTATTCCAGCTATCCTTCTCCAGGGAAAATCGACCTCTTTCATTTTCGAACCATTTTTGCAAAGCCAAGGTTGATTGGTTCCATCAACAAAGAGAGTCGACATGAGGAGGGGATGTTGAATTTTTGTTGAAAACCTCTTGTAATCTTCTGCAAATTTGAAGATAACTATTAGTGATGTCACATATACATTTAAAATATGTGAATTACAAATTGTTTTAGGTTATTACTTACAACTGTACTACGACCACTAGTACAGAACGACACATCGGATACCCCTCTATGGCAACGGCAAGAGTTAGGCGACGGAAAAATGAGCTCCGCGCGCTTCCGCGAGTGCGCGCGCGCGCTAGTCGGTCGATGGGCCCGACACAATGGTAACGGAGGCTGAAAAGATCTCCGTTGCTCATATATAGGCAACGGAGGAAAGAATATCTCCGTTGCTGACATTGCTACATCAGAAACGGAGTTCGGTCTATCTCCGTTTCCCATGTGAAGGCACATTAAGCGGTGCCGGTATTAATATCTCCCACTCCAGTACTGTATCTCACTCTCACTCTCAGTCTCACTCTCTCCAGTTCCTAACCCTAGCCGCACACGCTCTCCTCCCACTTCACCCATCGATGGCGAACCCCTCCGGCGCCGACGGAAGTCAGGATGGAGCATCTTCCTCCTCCCACCCTCCGAGGCGCAGCCCGGATCTCCCCTACAACTGGGGCGAGATCCCCGGCGACTGCGGTCGCGAGTTCATTCTGAGCCATCAAATCCCATCCGGATCCACGGTGGCGGCGGCCACCGACGCCCGGATCTCGTCCTCATCGTCCTCCTCGGACGATGAGGACGAGGATCTGGAGGCCGGTCTCCTCCTCTCTCGCGCCTCCTTTGAGCGCGAGCGCGCCGAGGGTGTCATTCGGGCGTCTGCGATGCAGAGAGCTATCCGCATCTCAGCCGCCGAGCACGCGATAGAAGCCGCCGAGGAGGCGTTGTTCCAGACGCGGCTCCGGGCGGCCATAGACCGCTCTCTTCTCCCTGGCCAGGGCCCTGGGCCAGATGCGGCGGCGGCAGCGGTGGCGGCGGCGGAGGAGGAGGATGAGGAGGAGGAGGAGGACGCTCCGGTGTTCGAGCAGGATGAGGTCTCCTCTGACGTCTCCTCTGGCAGTGGCTCCGGCGCCGACGCCTGGGACGCAATCCGCGACGGAAAGCGACCCCGCCTCGCCTAAGGTAAATGACCGCTCTGTTAGCTACTTATTTAGCTCGGTTTGCTCTGTTAGTTAGCTCTGTTCAGCTATGTATTTGCTATGTTAGCTACTTATTTAGCTCGGTTTGCTTTGTTTAGCTATGTATTTGCTATGTTAGCTACTTATTTAGCTCGGTTTGCTCTGTTAGTTAGCTCTGTTCAGCTATGTATTTGCTATGTTAGCTACTTATTTAGCTCGGTTTGCTTTGTTTAGCTATATATTTGCTATGTTAGCTACTTATTTAGCTCAGTTTGCTCTGTTAGTTAGCTCTGTTCAGCAATGTATTTGCTATGTTAGCTACTTATTTAGCTCGGTTTGCTTTGTTTAGCTATGTATTTGCTATGTTAGCTACTTATTTAGCTCAGTTTGCTCTGTTAGTTAGCTCTGTTCAGCTATGTATTTGCTATGTTAGCTACTTATTTAGCTCGGTTTGCTTTGTTTAGCTATGTATTTGCTATGTTAGCTACTTATTTAGCTCGGTTTGCTCTGTTAGTTAGCTCTGTTCAGCTATGTATTTGCTATGTTAGCTACTTATTTAGCTCGGTTTGCTTTGTTTAGCTATGTATTTGCTATGTTAGCTACTTATTTAGCTCAGTTTGCTCTGTTAGTTAGCTCTGTTCAGCTATGTATTTGCTATGTTAGCTACTTATTTAGCTCGGTTTGCTTTGTTTAGCTATGTATTTGCTATGTTAGCTACTTATTTAGCTCGGTTTGCTCTGTTAGTTAGCTCTGTTCAGCTATGTATTTGCTATGTTAGCTACTTATTTACCTCGGTTTGCTTTGTTTACTGCTTATTGGATCTGTTTATTAGCTTTGTTTGCTGTTTTTAACAAAGAATATTCGTTGTTTCAAGGGCATGGTGGATGCTTGGTGACGATGCTGCTGCCGTGAAGACCTAGGAGCGGGGCTCCATACACGATGCCGTCACCAGGAGCAGTACATTTTGCGCAGTAGGGAAGACAGTAGATGTTCATCTGGCGGCCGTGAAGACATAGGAGCAGAGCTCCAGCCACGCGCACTGATGAACTTTTGTAAAGCAGGGCGTACAGGAATACGGTGACGACCGGGCGGCCGTCTAGTCGCATGGAGCGGGGCTCCATCGACGGCACAGCCCGTCACCGTGTTTTTTGTTTTGTTTTCCTGTAACCCTTATTAGAAACGGTTATTAGCAAAACTCCGTGTCTAATGTTAAATACATCAGAAACGGTTTATCTCCTCCGTTGCCATTGTGAGGCTTCACATCAGTGACAGAGGCGAGGACACGGACCCTTTCTCCGTTGCCGAAGGGGTTTTTGGCCCGTTTCCGATGTGTCGTTCTGTACTAGTGGACCAATGTTTTTTTGCGTCAGCTGATGGACAATAAGAGAGCCGATACGATGATAGTGCTTTCTGGCAAAAGCAACAATCTTGGCAGCTTGTGTACGAGAGAGTGACATTGAAGGAGGTTTCTCTAAAGCTCTAAGGATGTCGTCCCGTCTTGCAAATTCAGCACGAAACAACCACGTTTCCAATTAATAGCATTGTTGCTTTTGGTTGTAATTCTGGAAAAAGTAGTGGCAGGAAGCATCAACACAATAGTGATAAATGTATGGTTGTTTATTTTTTTTACCTTCTTTGGCAAGCGAATACTGAATCACATTGACTTATTGCTCTGCATCGTACATTAAGAAAGTTAGTATGATATCAACATATATATGTCAGCAGATAATTAAGTTTGTAGACAGAGAATATATATAACATAACCTGGAATATTGATCAGTATCATCTCTTTTTGGTTGGCGCCGAATACAGTAGAGCTGAAGAATTCATGGTCACCATCCAAATTCACCGTTATATGATCGTAATAGTATAATCCGTAGTGCTCGATAATCTCGTTCCACTCTATACCCGTTACCAGCGTGCGTCCGTCTTGTTTGTGAAGATCAAGTTCATAGAGAAAGCCATGTTGGGTCACAATTTTCATGTCGCCACCAGTCATTTCATTTAGCTTTTCCCTGACATAGTGATGACCCACAAGTATAGGGGATCGCAACAGTCTTCAAGGGAAGTAAAACCCAAATTTATTGATTCGACACAAGGGGAGCCAAAGAATATTTATAAGCCTTAACAGATGAATTGTCAGTTCAGCTGCACCTGGAAATAGACTTGCTCGACACAGTTTATCGGTAGCAACAGTTTTATAGCAGTAGCAGTAGTGAAATAATAGCAGTAATAAGATAAAGACAGCAGCAGTAATTGTAGTAGACAGCAGGATTAAAATACTTTAGGCATAGGGACGGATGAACGGGCGTTGTATGGATAAGATAATTCATATAATAGTCAAGACATGGGCAATTGCAGGTAGGTAATAATCAATCATAGGCATGTGTTCCGTATTTAGTCGTACGTGCTCGCAATGAGAAACTTGCACAACATCTTCTGTCCTACCAGCCCGTTTGCAGCGGGGCCTCAAGGGAAACTACTGGTAATTAAGGTGCTCCTTTTAATAAAGCACCGGAGCAAAGCATTAACACTCCGTGAACACATGTAATCCTCACATTACAGCCATCCCCTCCGGTTATCCCAATTGCTGTCACTTTGGGGCCTCGGGTTCCAGACAATCATATGTGTAAACAACTTGCAGATATGATCTAAAGCAATAATTATCCTCATGATTCAATAACATGTTCAGATCTGAAATCATGGCACTTGGGCCCTAAGTGTCAAGCATTAAGCATAACAAGTTGCAACAATGACATAAAGTACTAACAACGGATACTAGGCACCATGCCCTAACAATCTGATATCTATTACGTGAATGATCTCATCCAATCCCTACCATCCCTTCAGCCTACAGCGGGGATTACTCACACATGGATGGGGGAATCATGGATGGTTGATGGAGAGGCGTCGGTGATGATGATGGCGATGATCTCCTCCAATTCCCCGTCCCGGCAGGGTGCCAGAACGGAGTTTTCTGGTCCCCGAATTAGGATTTTTGGTGGTGGCAGAGCTCTGGAGTGTTTTTGGGAAAAACGTCGATCCTCCTGACGTTTTTAGGTCAAGGGCTTTAAGTAGTCGAAAGGGGGTCGCGAGGGGGTGACCGAGGCGGCCACACCCCACCACGGCGCGGCCCACCCCTTGGCCGCGCGGCCATGTGGTGTGGGGCCCCTATGGTCCGCCTCCGTCTCATCTTCTGGCTCCCGGTGTCTTCTGGAAAAATAGGAGCTCCTGGATATTTTCCGGGGATTTTTCCGAAACTTGACTTTCTGCACAAAAACAAGACACCAAGGCAATTCTGCTGAAAACAGCGTTAGTCCGTGGTAGTTGCATTCAAAACACATAAATTAGAGGTAAAACAACAGCAAAAGTGTTCGGGAAAATAGATACGTTTTGGACGTATCAACTCCCCCAAGCTTAGCTTATTGCTTGTCCTCAAGCAATTCAGTTAACAACTGAGTGCGATAAAAGAAACTTTTACGAACACATTTGCTTCATATGATGTAAATATTCTCACTATATGATCAAGTACTTAGGCAATTCATAATAAGGAAATGTAGATAATGCCACCTAGTAGCTATGTGAACTATGAAAAGATACCAACACACTAAGAATAAATAGCATGAAATAAGTCTATCTGCAGGATTGCAATGTTCATAATAAGATATGATAAAGTGGTGTCTCGCTTTCCTTTATTTGTAGAGCAAAACATAAATGCCAAGGCACCTCGGAAGTTCAAGTGAAGACTAGAAGTAAAAATATCAAAGATAAGAGCATCAAAGTTATACCACAGTTAACCGTATTCTGGGACAAGCACATTACACTAAGAATGACAGTTATGCTCTCGAGAGGGTGCTCAAAAAAGGATGGTGACTCAACATAAAAATAAAAGATTGGCCCTTCGCAGAGGGAAGCAGGGATTAACATGTGCTAGAGCTTTTTATTTATAAAACCGAGGTAAAAATATGTTTTGGGAGGTGGTTGTTCCTGTCAACGAATGGTGATGCATGTAAAATGCATACATGAACTTTACATTTTATTACATGTTATTCCATGTTATTTGCATCATATAAGGGTTATATTCATGATTTATATTAAGTTTTGGGGATAATTAACAACTCCCCCATTTTTCTAGAATTAACCCTGCGCTGTCAGAAAACCCCTTTTTCTATATTTTGATGTTTCAGGGACCCAAACAACGTCCAAATGACCTAAAACTTTACGGGGATCACTTTTTTGGAAGGAACGAAACGTAGGCGCAAAGGAATCGAAGAAACGGAGACCAGAAGGCGGAAAGGGGTGGGCCCACGTGGCCAGATTCCCTGACCGCATGAGGTCCCCCATCCTGGCCCTCGGGCCTCCGCTGCCGTCGATCTTTCTTCCCGAAGCTTCGTCTTGACCTAAAAATGACTATATATAGACCTCCCAGGGCTTTCGCGAAAGAGAGCGCCGCCGAAACACAGAAACCACGAAACAGAGATCTGGAGCTGAAGATTGGAGGGGGGAAACTCCGGCGGGGCGCTGCCGGCGTGGTCTTCTTCCCCTCCAACAACATCTCCACCGACACCATGATGAAGAGGGAGTAGTCCACCCCTGGACTATGGGTTTGTGGAAGCAACTTATGTATCTCTTTTCTCTATGAGCTTCACTAATTAGTACCGTATGAGCTGCTGAACATGATTACGGTCATCTATGTAATTCCTTTGTGGTGGATCTTTATTATGAGTTAATACATGTTTGAGATTGCAATGGTTTTGTTTCAGTTATGAAAGTAGATGCATATTATGTACCCCGTTCTTATTTACTTGTCATGATCAAGCATGTTTATGAGAGCATGTGAGGGGGAACGTGTGCATTAGTTGGAGTAACGGGGGTGGCTAGTGCAGTGAACGTGAGAGAAAGTTCTGCGATCCACTTGGGTTTTCTACCTTACTTTGTTGCCTCACTAGGTATAAACAAAAATACCATGCTACCGGAGAGTGGATGTGACCTTTGCCACTACCTCCATGACTAGATCTAGCATGTTCTTATTTTAACTTCATGTCATTGAACTTATTGCTATGCTCTGATTTATCTTAATTACTAAGGTGTTATGATTTAGTTCGCATCTTGGTGGAGCATAAGAGAGAGAACAACTTATACTTGAGATCTCTATGTTAGGACGTGATGCCCATATTATTAATAACCTGTCAAACCATGTCTTGCCATCTTACATGTTAATTTTAGTGTTCCATTGTCTACCACGTTATCAAGAGAGAGTGCATTTGTGAAACCATGAACCCCGGTCCATTTTTAATCATAAGAAACACCTTTCCAACACTTTTATCACCACTTTTGTTTGCTGCCATTATTAAATCCAAAAATACAAAAACACTTTTACATCTTGCATTCATCATAAAAAAACGAAAATATCATTTATCATTACTACCATCATCCTTGCATATTTATTTTACCATCATTGCATATTTACTACTGTTTTGCATTGCATATTATTTTATTATCATTCTCACACCTTGTGCTTGACAACCACTTGGTGAGGTTGAGGGCACAAAACAATTTATTTTGTTGCAGGTTCTCAAGAGAAGGATAAGGAGATAACACCTGAAATACTGGTTCCCCGAGAGTTCGATATTAAACCCTCGAGTCACCCCTCGTGGGGAAAAATGTCTTCCACTACTACATACACTCTGCACTTGGAGTCTCAACCTAACCCATTTACTTTTCACGCAGGTACCACGCGAAGGGGCTAGCAACTGTTTTCTGGTGCCATTGTGGGGGAACTACGTGAAGGGCCATCAAATGACAATAGAGTTTTTGTTATCTTCCATACTAAACAAGTTGAGAGCGGTTTCGAGTTATTGATATTAGTCATTTATAGCATGCACTTTTATATAGTATGACACTCCTCCCAACCTTTGCTTTTCACAAATCATGGCTAACTGAATCCTCGGGTGCCTGCCAACAATCACATACCATGGAGGAGTGCCTATTTTTATTTTACTTTTAGATGTTATAATGGTCTAACCAGCTCTTTGCAAAATTAGTGACAAGCAGATGAAGCATGCAAGTCGGTGAACTTAATTTAGTATGGAAGATAACAAATCCAACTACTACTTCCTCATGAGCTAAAAACAGTGTCACACAATGAGAAGTATTTTGAAGGTTTTAAAGGTAGCACATGAAAATTTACTTGGAATGGTTCGAAATACCATGTATAGGAGTTTTTGGTGGACTCTTTGGGTAACTTGGTTTTTAAGGATTTGGAAGCACGAGCAGCATTCCCGCTCAGTACAAGTGAAGGCTAGCAATAGACTGGGAAGCGACAATCAAGAGAGCAATAACCGTCATAATCATACTTGCGACAGAATAAAATTAACGGAGGCATAAAAGTGATACTAGAACTCTGAGGCAAAATAAATCATCAAGGCTTAATTGACTTTTTGTTTTTCAGTCATGAGCATGCGTGAGCATGTGCCAAGTCAATTCAAGTGAATCATTCAGAGGAGGATACCACCATGTCATACCCTTTTATGAATAGAACAATGCAAGCAAATATCTATATGACATGTTATATACTATTAGTGAATTGGAACTGATCATATGAAAACATGAACTACTAAGCATCCATTAAATAACATTGCCCTCATACGAATCAGCTAAGCATGTCCACATGAGTGAGTATATGTACAAAAATGAAAACAAATAGAGTTCATACCAGCCTCTCACCACAACTCGAGTTGTCATAAATCGTCATTATTGCTTTTCACTTGTGTGGCTTGAATGATATGAAATGATAACCAAGCTCCAATGGAGTCACGGAAGATTGCTGAACTCTGCAACAACTATACAAAACCGAAGAAGAACAACAAATATTTTTGGGTTTTCGATTTGAAATGAACAAACAAAGGAACAAACAAATAAAGCAAAATCTTTTTGGATTTTTGAATACTAAACCGAAGCTAAAAGATAAAGCAAACCAGTACTAAAAGTACACAAGAGGTAAACAAAGAGAAATAACAGAAATATTTTTGGTCTTTTTGGGTTTTGGAAAATAAAATCAAAACAAGAAACAACAACGAAAAAGAAAGAAACTGAAACATGGATATACAAAGTACCAACAGAATATGATATATAAGTGAGTGAGATGTCGGTGTACCTCCCCCCAAGCTTAGGCTTTTGGCCTAAGTGGAGATCAATCATCCCATGTGGGCCAAGCAGGGGCGCCTCCAGTGTATGACGAAGAAGGTTCCTCGTCCTGGTATGAGCTCGAGGATGCACCGGTGTAGTACACGGTATAATCCTCAGGGGGCGCCTCGTACGTGGGTGCTGCTGCCCGGGGTAGTGCTGCGAGTGGAAAGCAAGCGCACCTAGCTGCTCGTCCAATTCCTCCTTTGATAGTGACAGAGGCCTCCTGAAAATACTGAACAAACTAGGCTGCGGCAAAGGAACTTCCTTTTGGACCCGTCAGTAAACAAAATTTTATAAACTAGACATCCTGCACAAGAGTTAGTAGTAACAAAATGATGAAGCTTCATAGCAGCAAGGTCAAGCCTTTGAGGGGGTAACAACTCATCAGTGGGATCAACAGGAAGGCCTAGATCAGCTAAAACACGTGCAACAATAATTCCTCCAAATATTGGTCCTTTTGCGGCAAGGCGACGAGCAATCAAAGCACCGAGGTTATAAGTTTTATTATCCTTAAGTGCAGCAGCCAGAAAAGCTAAATGGTAGTTTGAAATGTTACTAGTGTTTTCTCTAGCAAGAACACTCGTGGCAAGATAATAAGTAAAATATCTAATGGCTGGGAGTTGAATGTTCCTTATCTTGCCACGCTGCGCTGTACGGTCATCATCATAAGTCACCTCCCGGTAAAGTTCCAGTAGATCGGGAGGTTGCCCCTGAATTCTTCTTGCTGTCCCAGATGGAGCAATACCTATGACTCTGCAAAATCTTTTCAGATCCATGGTGTAAGGTCTATCATAAATTTTAAATGCAACAGAGGGACTGAAAGGAGTGTTATTGAAGGTAAAGCTCTCAACAAAAATCTTGGTGAGCCTTGCATATTGCTCACTCTCATCCTGCATAAACTCCATCAAACCAACTTTGTTAACAAGGAATAAGAAATCATCAAGGATCCCTGCATCTCTCAAAAAGTCAGTACAAGGGAAGATAGATGCATGTGCAACACCATCATCCCCCTCATCACCAATCCTCGGTGTCATAAGGTCCTCATTGTAGGATGGCCTACATCGAGCAGCAGACCTTGAAGGCCTTGTTGCTCTTGGTGCTTCCCTCTCAAAAATCTCTCCATAAGTGTGATTATGCATCTTCCTTTTCTGAAATTTTTAACAAAACCTCATAAAAATGATTTTGGAGCAACTAAATCAAAGAAACTACTATAGAGACTTGCAAAGGGCTAGACATGCATCAAGACTAATTAATCTAAGCATAGAACAAGCATGCAAACTCACTTAACATGTCACCTACAGTACCAAAATGCTCAAGAAATACACAACTAAACAAAATTCTACTTGGATAACGGAGGAGTCACATACCGGAGAACAAATGGTCCAAATCTCAGCAACAAAGATGGGCTGAGCAAGGAGATCGAAAAATTCGAGCAAGAGCAGCAAGAACACGGGTTTGAACAATGGTGGAGTGTTTGGTCGGGAGAGAGAAAGAAAGGGGAGGAAGATGGGTGAGTGGAGGGCCAGGTGGGCCCACACCACACCATGGCGCGGCCACCACCAGCCGCGCGGCCATATGGTGTGGGGGCATGGTGGGTCCCCCTGGTCAGCCCCAGGCTCCCATGTTCCTCTTTAAAAACTAAGATTTTGATATAATTTTTAGAAATTTTTGAAAACTTTCATTTTGCACATTTTCTGGTATTTAAATAATAAACTTAAGCAGAAATAAGATTTTATAAAGACCAATTTCAACTAAAACTTTGCAAGTTCAGTAACACAACAGTAGGTAAAACAAGGTTGAGAAATAAAATGTTGTTTAGTGCTTCTATGCATTTAAAACATATTTGTTAACAAGGTTGATCAAGTCTTGTCACCAAATAAATTTTATATGACATAAAAGAATTAAACCACATGAGACAATCATGTTACCTTGAATTGTATAGCAATAGATCCAATCATAATACTTTGAAATCCTTCTTGAGGTTCATAAATAGGGCAATCAATACTTCCCACTTTGATAGTTCTAAGATTGGCTATTGTATTTACTCCATATATCTTGTCCAGCTTTTTGGGAAAAAAACAGTATGCTCTTTGTCATTAACATTGAAGGTTACTTTTCCTTTGTTGCAATCAATAACAGCCCCTGCAGTGTTAAGAAAAGGTCTCCCAAGAATAATAGACATATTATCATCTTCAGGCATTTCCAACACAACAAAGTCAGTTAATATTAAACAATTATTAGCCACTTGAACAGGAACATCCTCACATATGCCAACAGGAAACAGTAGATTTATCAGCCATTTGCAAAGATATATCAGTTGGTATCAATTTTTCTAAATAGAGTCTCTTATAAAGAGAGAAAGGCATAACACTAACTCCTGCTCCTAAATCACATAGAGCAGTTCTAACATAATTATTCTTAATAGAGCATGGGATAGTTGGTATACCTGGATCTCCAAGTTTCTTTGGAACCTTACCATTGAAAGAGTAATTAGCAAGCATAGTAGAAATTTCCTCATTAGGAATTTTCCTTTTGTTAGAGACAATATCTTTCATATATTTTGAATAAGGAGGCAATTTAATAGCATCAGTCAAAGGAATTTGCAAAAACAAGGGTTTCATCCATCACAAAATTTATTATAGTGTTCCTCTTCCTTTGATTTATGTTTCTTATTAGGAAAAGGCATTTGCTTTTGCACCCAAGGTTCTCTCTCATTACCATGCTTTTTAGCAATGAAATCTTCTTTAGTATACTTTTTATTCTTAGTATGCTTTTCAGGTTCATCTTCACTCTCCTCTTTATCAGAAGCATCATTTTTATCCTTATCATTGTTATGTTCATTACCACTTTCAGTTTCAGCATCAGAGATAGATATACTATTTGGATCATTAACATGCTCATTTTCTTTAATTGATTCAGGAGATTCTTCAACATGTTTATGTTTCTTCTTCTTCTTTTTCTTAGAAGGAGTACTAGTTTCATTAGCTAGTTGAGAATCTTGCTCAATTCTTTTAGGATGTCCTTCAGGATACAAGGGATCCTGAGTAGAAGCACCACCTCTAGTTCCTACTCCATAAGCATGTTTTTCATTTTCTCTAGAAGCATTAACTAGCAGATCTTTTTGTACCTTAGTGAGTTGATCTATTTGAGTTTGAACCATATGGAAATGTTTAATAAGCATTTTAACATCATTAGAAGTTCTTTCCACAATATCATGCAATTTACTCATAGCTCTAGAATTTTCCATCAGATGATTCTGCACTCTCATATTAAAGTTATCCTGCTTAACAATATAATTATCAAATTCATCTAAGCATTGATCAGGAGTTTTAGAATAAGGAATATCCCTATCATCAAAATGTTGGAGAGAGTGTACCTCAACTACTGATGGGTGAGGAATTGGCTTACATAATTCTTCTATTGGTGGTAGATTCTTCACATCTTCAGATTTAATACCCTTCTCTTTAAGAGATTTCTTGGCTTCTCTCATTTCTTCATCACTTAGTTCAAGAATTCCTCTCTTCTTTGGTGTGGGTATCGGGGTCGGCTCAGGTATAGTCCAATCATCATGATTTTGGCTTATTTTAGCCATTAATTCCTCAGCTTCATCTGGAGTTCTTTTCCTGAAAACACAACCAGCACAACTATCTAGGTATGTCCTAGATTCAACAGTTAGTCCATTATAGAATATATCAAGAAGTTCATTTTTAGCTAATTGATGTCCAGGCCGAGCTCTGAGTAAAGAACAAAACCTTGCCCAAGATTTAGGCAATTTCTCTGCTTCCAATTGTTTGAAATTAAAGATTCTCTGTAAAGCAGCATGTTGAGCACTAGCAGGAAAATATTTCTGGAAGAAAGCATTAACCAAATCCATAGGACTTTTAATGGATCCAGGAGATAAACTATTAAACCAAGTTTTAGCTGCACCTGGAAATAGACTTGCTCGACACAGTTTATCAGTAGCAATAGTTTTATAGCAGTAGTGAAATAATAGCAGTAATAAGATAAAGACAGCAGCAGTAATTGTAGTAGACAGCAGGATTAAAATACTGTAGGCATAGGGATGGATGAACGGGCGCTGCATGGATAAGATAATTCATATAATAGTCAAGACATGGGCAATTGCAGGTAGATAATAATAAAGTATCCAGGTAATAATCAATCATAGGCATGTGTTCCGTATTTAGTCGTACGTGCTCGCAATGAGAAACTTGCACAACATCTTCTGTCCTACCAGCCCATTTGCAGCGGGGACTCAAGGGAAACTACTGGTAATTAAGGTGCTCCTTTTAATAAATCACCGGAGCAAAGCATTAACACTCCGTGAACACATGTAATCCTCACATTACAGCCATCCCCTCCGGTTATCCCAATTGCTGTCACTTTGGGGCCTCGGGTTCCGGACAATCATATGTGTAAACAACTTGCAGATATGATCTAAAGCAATAATTATCCTCATGATTCAATAACATGTTCAGATCTGAAATCATGGCACTTGGGCCCTAAGTGTCAAGCATTAAGCATAACAAGTTGCAACAATGACATAAAGTACTAACAACGGATACTAGGCACCATGCCCTAACAATCTGATATCTATTACATGAATGGTCTCATTCAATCCTACCATCCCCTTCAGCCTACAGCGGGGATTACTCACACATGGATGGAGGAATCATGGATGGTTGATGGAGAGGCATCGATGATGATGATGGCGATGATCTCCTCCAATTCCCTGTCCCGGCAGGGTGCCAGAACGGAGTTTCTGGTCCCCGAATTAGGGTTTTTGGTGGCGGCGGAGCTCTGGAGTGTTTTTTGAAAAAACGTCAATCCTCCTGACGTTTTTAGGTCAAGGGTTTTAAGTAGTCGAAAGGGGGTCGCGAGGGGGTGACCGAGGCGGCCACACCCCACCACGGCGCGGCCCACCCCTTGGCCGCGCGGCCATGTGGTGTGGGGCCCCTGTGGTCCGCCTCCGTCTCATCTTCTGGCTCCCGGTGTCTTCTGGAAAAATAGGAGCTCCTGGATATTTTCTGGGGATTTTCCCGAAACTTGACTTTCTTCACAAAAACAAGACACCAGGGCAATTCTGCTGAAAACAGCGTTAGTCCGTGTTAGTTGCATTCAAAACACATAAATTGGAGGTAAAACAACAGCAAAAGTGTTCGGGAAAGTAGATACGTTTTGGACGTATCACATAGCAAGGAACATGCTACAAAAAAAATAGAGAAGTCATTATTCGTGTTTTTGCTTTCATATTAAAAGATCCGCAATCCATGTCTGTTGTTGCTAATCAATGATTCATCTTACCAATATTCTTAGCAATGTCTGTTGTGAAGATGAAGCATACATGTTGAGCCAATATTATCTCAAATGGTGACACTAATGTCATCCTAAAGGAACATTATTTCTTACACACCTAATTTCATCTGGAAATTTTTAAAACAAAACGCACTAAAAGAGAGCCAAAAGGAATGACTTATGTATGATCTAATAAGTAATAAAAAAGAACAGTACATACCATGGAATCACGGTACTGCCGATGCATAGTTAGTATGAAGAATGAGCTTTGTCTTTTCTTCTGTGTGCACGGGCCGTCATTGTTGAGGCACACTGGGCAAGGAGCCTAAAGAAATAAGTACAGATCCAGTGAGATCCCACCAAATGTAGTTCATAGATCCGAGACAATCACCTACCATTATCGGCGAAGAGAGGGAACGCCTGCTAGAAGGAGACGGGGGAGGGGAAGGGGGAGAGGAGTGGGCAGGTGGGGGCGCGACATGGCCGGCGGTGGTCCGGCGGAAGGGAAGGGGCGGCGCAGTGACAGGGGAGAGTGAGGGCGACGCTGTGGTGAAGAGGGACTGGGCCGAAAACTTAAATGTGAGCGAGAGCTCCAAATGGGAGCTAGAGAGTGCCAAATTCGAGTGAGTGAGTGGAGTGGGGGGTGGGGGAACTGTACCGGGACGAAAACTCCCCCGCCAAAACGAAATTCCCGTAGCCTCCTGATATGTGCGTTGGGTCCGAACTAACTGAAAGCTCCTTTCAACTCACGCACTAGTAGACTAAGTAATTACTGAAAAGCGCATCAACTTAACGATCACTCAGCTGGAACGTACACACGGATATTGACCGCTTGGACCAAGCGTTTGTACTCTGCTGCCATGGCCTCTCTTGTGGAAATAGGAAGGGGATGGGGAAGAAATGGGCACTGGCGTGAACTCAACCGGCTAGCTCAACGGCTCTGTTTGACGAGTTATGTGCACCAGGAGCGTTCGTGTTTCCTGGCGGACAGTCTGCTAGCTATTTTCAGTTAAGAAAACTCTGAATCTCGAGTGAGTTTGAGCTTAGGACTGACGGTCATTGATGAAAAAACAGAGGAAGTTAAGTTAAAAAACAGTGTTTCGCCCATGTGCTTGACAAAGATAAACAAAAACACAAGATTATCCGGGAGGCTGTGCGGTTTTTCATTGATTTTGCGTAGGAGCTTACAGATTACACAAAATAACTGAAAGGACAATTTCAGTTCACTGACTAGACTAAGCAAATAACTGAAAGTACACTGAAACTTTCAGTTCACTAAGTAGCTAGACTAAGTAATTAAACACACACACTGACACACACACACAGACACACACTAATGGGAAATGTCGCGCTCTTGGTAGCGTGCCATCTGCAGCTCCTCCTGCCCTCTGCTGTCTCTCCGGGCCTCCGTCGCCTGTTGCACCTAGGCATCCGCCGGCCCCGGCGCATCCCCATGGTGGGGCGCCGGCGGTGGTGCCGGGTCGTTGAAGCGCAGCATGTGGATGTAGCGTCCCCGATGGGAAGTAGTCGACGTGGTTGGTGAAGAGGTTGCAGCGCGTGTAGCAGATCAGCTCGCAGCCAGAGTAGTACCCGCGGCCGTAGAGCAGGCAGGCGTCCAGCTGGTTTACGAAGCGCACGGTGAAGGCCCCGTACGCTAACATCTCGAGCTGATACATGGGGTGTTCGGGGTTGTGGCGGTAGCCGTAGCCCGTGTTCAGGAACGCGCTGGCCAGGGCAAAGGAGGACCTCTGCCCGGACATGGCCCAGATACGGAGCACGTCGTCTTCATCCACGCCTGGCGAGTAGAGCGGCTCCTCTTCGCTGGGCGGAAGGACGAAGGTGGCCATTGCTTGAAGGAGATGGTGGTGCTATACTTGGACGAGATGGTTGTGGGGTGAGGTGGGCGGGGCTGGGGTGGGTGAGGATAAATAGCAAAGAGGGATAGAGAGGAATCAATGGAGGCACTGGAATCGACGAGACGGTCGGGGCACTGAACAGCAGTGAGCGGTCAATGGCACAGCCACAAATTTTCCACGCGACGGGACGGGGGGCCTGCGAGAAATTGATGGTACAGCCCCACACTACTAGGAAAAAGCTTATCAGTGGCGCACGTTTTTGGGATTCTGTGGGCATATTGGATGCGCCACAAAATTCTCGCCACTAAATTGTATTTCTGTGGTGCATATCTACATACGCCACAGAATTCTCACATTTTTGTGGCGCATCCACACGATATGCGCCACAGAATTCTCAAAAAAATTAAAATAAGTTCAAAGATTGAAAAAAAAATAAAAAAAAATCAGGAAAAAACAAAAAATGAAATAATTTGGAAAAACATAAATAATTGAATTTTTTGAACATCTAATAACATTGCAAACATATCTCAAATGATGACTTCCCACTAGGTCACCCATCCTCAAAATGATCCAACCCAAGCACGCTTAACTTCTAATAAGTTCTATTTAATTGAGCTACCGTTATGCTACTAAAGTTCTTATTGATATTAGTATCATATCAACCTTCTTAATCCTTGTATGTGTATATGTGTAGATGTGTGTGTAGTTTATGTGTGGTATGTGTATATATGTGTGTTTAGGTGTGTATGTGTGTTTTTAAATTTTGAAAAAAAAATCAAAAACTTCAAAAGTTTCAAAAGGAAATATAAAATTTTCAAAAAATCCAAAAAACAAAAAACCAAAAAAATTCAAAAAATCCAAAAAACTTCAAACAAATTCAAAAAATCCAAACAAATTCAACAAATCCAAAAAAATTGAAAATTTAAGAAAAAATGTACTTTTTAAAAAATGACAAAAAAATAAAAATTCGAGGAATTCTAAATTTTTCAAAATTAAAAAAAAAACTAATTTTTTCAAAAATATCAAAAATTGGAAAAGAATCTAAAAAATACAAAAATTTCAAAAAAATCTAACATTTAAAAATTCAAAAAAATAAAAAAAACTAGAATATAAAAAATATTCAAAAGGCTAATTTTTTAGAAATTTCAAAAAACTAATTTTTAAAAAAAATCAAAAAATACTTAGAAGTTCAAAATTTGGAAAAGATTCTAAAAATTCTAAAATTTCAAAAAAAATAAAAAATCTAGAATATAAAAATCCAAATTAATTGTGGCGCATATAGCAATATGGGCCATATTTCTGTGGCGCATATAGAAATGTGTATTTCTATGCTCCACAGAAATACACATTTCTGTGGCGCATGTGGTTTACGTGCGCCATAGAATTCCAAAATTTCTGTGGAGCATATTTTTGTATGCGCCACAGAAACACGCCCTTTTTCATGCGCCATAGAATCCATTTCTATCTATAGCTAGTTTCCTAGTAGTGCCAATTTCGAGAGTAGGCTGCAAGCGCCCCGTGGTACTCGTCCAGAGGAATCCAAGAACACTGTGGGCGGAGAAGCTTACATGAGAAGGAATTCCGCAGCGCATTAGCGGTTTTGGGCGGACCTGGTTAAGAATTTTAGACCGATAAATTTAGAAATTGTGGGGTTCTTAAATTTTCCATACAAGAAAAGCCAAATAAATCGTTTGACATCTACGAACGCTCCACAACGGGCCAAGCAATGACCATACGTCACAACAAACACGACCAAGCAATGACATGCGAGGCCGTGCGGTCACTGGGTCCGCATATCACCGAGATGTCCGTATCACGTATAGGTCACCTTCGCTCTACAAGGACTGAGCCTGGTCATGTAGAGTCCGGGTTTCTGCTGGCTGGTCTGGTCCATCTCGGAAGGTGTGGCTTTATTCAGTCTGTCCGGATAATATAGGAAAACATAAAAGAAATGTAAAAGTTGTCAAAATTTAATTTCCTTTGGCTTGGTAACATATTATGTGTTAATAATCTTAGGATACATTTTAGAAGCTAATATTCAAATTTAAAACGGTAGGTCTTTCAGAGATTTGACTATCCCGGGATGAAGTCTCTCGACTTAGTTCGGAAACATCCTTGCACTTACGAGAAACAATTGTTTTAGTAATATAATTCCACATTCTTGATCTCATATTGTGCACATACATTGTTATATCATTACGATTGAACAATGTGAATTCAAACATTTCTCATTCTAATATATATTATGCAAATTGCAGTGTCGATCGTTCTCGAAATATTGCAGAAACCTTCCACTTTGAGGAACCAAACCCAAAATAGCAATAATAATCCAGTGTTTTCAGATCATATTGTCTAAATGACTTGGTTGGTCAAAAATATTTAATAATGTGAATTAAAAGGACAACTTAATTTAAGTAGTAAGTGTTTGCCACTCCCTACAATTAAGGTCCGGGCCGTCCGTATATGTTCGGACGGTCTATGGAAGAGAATAAATCACAATAAATTAGCGTAAATTATTGGACCATCGGTCCACGTACATAAGGTATACAAATTGTTTAAAAGTATGATATTTAATTACATTGTTTAATTCAAACAGTCTCGATTTAGCGTGGAAATTAACCTCCACTTTCGAGAAACAGTTGTTTTTAGTAATATAATTCCACATTCTTCAGCTCATACTCTGAACTTACCTTGGGATATCATTAAGATTAAATAATGTGAATTCAAAATTCCTTTCTTGTTAAAATATATATTATGCAAAATCGTAGTGTCGATCGATCGATCTCGATCTCGAATTAGGGCGGAAACTTCCACTTTGAAGAACCAAACCCAAAACAGCAAATAAGTGTTTGCCACTACCTACAGTTGAGGTCCGGGTGGCCCACAGATATTCGGAAAGGCGGACAAGAGAATGAATCACAATAAATTAAATTAAATTGTTGGACCATCAGTCTACATACATAAGTTACACATTGTTTAAAAGTATGATTTACACTGCTAGACCCAATACGGTCCACATACATAAGGTACATCAATTCTTTAAAGCAGTGTATTAATAGAAACATGCAACGGGCATACATTTCATCTTCTTCGCCCTCTGCTTCTTTTTCTTTGTATTCACTCTCTCTAATGAAGAGGGTTCAGTTGATGTCTGCAATTTCTGGACTTCATGACCATCCTGCATTTCCAGCACTTGATGATATTGCGGCATTTCCCGCACTTCATGACCATCCTGTATTTCGTCCAGTCGATGATCATGAACTTGATCATAATCGTGCATTCGCATCACTTCATGTTGATCAGGGTTCTCGCATAACCTCTTGACATGGCCAAATCCACCACACAATTTGCATTTGTTTTTCC
This sequence comes from Poa pratensis, assembly GCA_947311845.1. NCBI lineage: Eukaryota > Viridiplantae > Streptophyta > Magnoliopsida > Poales > Poaceae > Poa > Poa pratensis. The sequence continues at coordinate 81,751,234 of CAMZMU010000117.1, read as the reverse complement.
TTACTCCTAATCTAGAACCTTTATCATGGGAGCTGGCCTTGATCATAAGCTTCCTAGGCCTTTCCAGGTGCCCGCCTAAGAATTGGTGGTTCAAGTTTGAACCCTGGACTGACAACCTGCCAATCATTTGCATCCTGCATAGGTGGTATATTTTCTGCATATGTAGCAGAGAACTTCGCCACAGAAAAATAGTCATCGACAAAATTTTCAATTTCAGCACCTTCACCTCTCAGACTTAAGATGAAGAATAGAGCATGGTGACATGGCAGGCCAGTAACCTGCCACTTTCTGCATGCACAAGTCCTGTTTGCAATGTCTACAGGATACCTCCTCTCATTTTCATGCTTGTCTGTTGCATAAACCTCAGCTAGGGTATTAGAACTCCTAATGATCCTCATTTTTATTCCTCTCATTGCTATGGTCCTTTGATTCAGTAAAAAAAACCTTTGGCAGTATTGTGTGTCCTATAAATTTCCTGCACAAATTCTTTGCCGAAATCTTCACCGTTATGGCCTGTCTTATTGCATCTAACAAGAGAACAATTGCTAGTGATCTAAGGTCCCTAATCTTGGACTTAAAACTCTCTGCTAAATTGTTACAAACAAAATCAACCTTGCTTAACTCACCAAACTTGCTTCTAGCCCATAGTCACGTGTGATGTTTTCAAAGGTACTGTTTCACCTTTGGCTCTGTACTATACATGTTCTTCAAGAAAAATGAATGTCTGCTTGGGGTGTATGTGTACGACGCTGACCACAAGTTATCTTAAAAAAATTCCTTTGAATTTCTTCAAAAAATTATTCGAGAGGTGCCTCATGCATTGTCTATGCTCGACCCCAGGAAAGACAGCATCAACAACACTCTCTAGCCATTGCATGCATCAGTGTGTATCACCAATCCTTGAGAGTGGCCTATCACTCCACGAAGCCTCTGCATGAACCACGTCCAACTTTCATTAGATTCACCCTCCAGGATAGCATAAGCTACAGGAAACAGCCAATTATGTGCATCTACAGCACATGCTGTAGCAATCTGTCCTCTGAACTTCCCTGTCAAAGAAGTTGAGTCTATTGCCAAGTATGGCCTGCAGCCCTCCAAAAATCCTTTCCAGCACGCTTTCAAGCAGACAAAACATCTCCTGAAACATCTCTTATCTGCCATCTTATACTTCTTCCCTCTCGAAACCTTCATTCTTCCTCTCACCACCTCATAATCTATGTCAACAACACACCCAGGTGATGTCTTCTCCACCTCTTCTTTAAAACTGTACAACATATGGAAATTGTTATTCCATTTGCCTTGAATCAGGTCCAAAGCCATCTCCTTCCCATCAAACACTCTGTGATAGGGAATTAGCACATTGAACTTCTCCTGCAGCTTCTTTCTCAGTTTGGATACTCCAATTGTTTGATCTTCCCTCACCCAATCAAGTACGGTAGCAGCAATCCACTTGGTTGAAGCAGGTCTAATTTTCTCACTTAAAGCAGTGTTCGGACAGTTGTGTTTCTGGGTGTTCACCTTGATCTGCATTGTAACTATTAGTAAAGGAACAACATTTGGGAAATATTAAGTACAAAGAGAAACTAGAATAAGAAATTACAACCTGAAATGGGTATCCACCCCTCATTGGAGATGCATGTAATCTCCATTTACACACTTTAGTTTCCCTACAATGCACCCTCAGTCTTTTTTGGTCACTCTTTTCAGTGATGTACTCAAATCCAACTTTTATTGCATAAGTAGCAACTGCATATCTGCAGTCCTCCACACTCTGAAAAACAGTCCCCTCATCTATTGTAGGGTTGTCCTTGTCAAAGTGTATGATTGGCCTGTCTCATCTTCATCATCATATTTGGAACCCATTTCCTCATCTTCAGCCTCCTCATCTGAATCAGTCCCATAGTCAGGCTCAAAGTTGGGATCCACCAAATATTCCCTTCTTGCCATCCTACCAGGATCGGCAGCCACATCTGGATATTCGTTCTCATCAACATCATCATCTCCTAAAGCAAAATCATCCTCTTCCCCCAATTCTATGTCCTCCTGCTCGTTTATTACCTCGCATCATACTCAAGATCAAGAAGCTCCTGATCATTGCCGCTCAGGTTGACAATAGTCTCTTGCCCGGATTCTTTGTTAACAATATGGACCGACATCAACACAGTCCTACTAGCCAAGTATTTACCCCACATCAGGGCTAAAGCTTCATCTGTCTGAACATCTACGTAATTGTCCAAATTGCTGTCATAATATCTAGCCACGAATTCCTCGTTCGGGCACAGGGAAACTTCTCAAATTCCATGCGCAGGTCCTTTAAAGTTAGTTCTGCTGCATCTACTGTGATTTGATAATCAAAACCGGCGCTAACTGTAATTCTAACGTCGGGCAGAATGTCTGTTCGACAGCCGTGCCGAATCTTCAGTTGAAATACGGATGTGCCCGACGTTCTACAGTAAGCAACGCAGATATAACATCACAATTCACAATTACTAACTCGAATCCTACAAGAAATTGAAGAAAGAAATACGTCAATTCTTACCCTTTTGGGGCGACCAACGGTTGTTTCACCGGGCTCAAGAGCTGCAAGGCCTTGCTGCCCGGGACTTCTACCCCTGCGTCCGCCCCGCCCACGATCTCCAACCGGCCGGCAAGCTCCATTTCCGTGCCCAGATCCCGTGCAAAGCGCTTGGGGCGCAACCGTGCGTCAAGCGCTAGGCAGAGCAGATCACACTAGCAGGCGGACGCGGAGGGCGAATCGGAGTGAGCGACAGCGAAGAGCAGATGGGAGGAGCGTTTAAAAAATGGAAAAAAGGACACAAAACGACGGCCTCAGAATCCTCAAATGAGGGCCGAGCACGTGTAGACCTGAAGTCGGCGGCGCTCAAAGCAGGACACGAGCTGCGCCGGCCCGGGCCCGTGTATATCAAGCCGATAACGGTCATTAACGAGTCAAACGACGACTTAGCTAAGATTAAACGGCAGCAGGCGGCATGTGTGGTCTAGTGGTGTAGAAGGAACGAAGTGGCCACTGTTAGTGGCTTTATTGAAATTCAGAGAAAACTAGAGGCAATAACCGAATACCTGCGACAGACAGTGACACAGGCATCATTAGAATATCGGAGGGTCCGCGCTGACATGCTCCGGACATTACTAGGAGTCCTGCGACCACCGCAGCGCGGGAGAGATTAGCCGTAGCCGCTTATATATTCGGCCCGTCAAGAATATTAATATAACAGCAGACTGTTGCTTTAATAGGCCGCCGCTTACTTTTTTCGAAACGGGCCGTAGAAACAAGCCGGCTACGGGCCTCCTAATATCGGGGGCGGGTTTATTTCATAGCCGTCGCCGAGATTATACGAGCCACGCTTCGATTTTACACGTCCCGAATACGACCTTTTCACAGCCGGTTTTTTCTTTCGAGGCGGTTAATCTGAGATAACCGGCTGAGGTGTAGCGTATGGTAGTCTTTTTTTTTAATTGCTATAACCGCCGCTAGTCACCGACTGCAATACTCGTTTTTCTACTAGTGTTGCCAACTCCCCTGTTTCAACAAAATTGGTCATTCTAGCTCTGCCTCTTCAAACTTTGTCAATTAAACAATGTTTTTTATCTCTGAAAATATTGTGAAGACAACACTCAGTGATTTATTATTTTAAGTTCTTTTATGCAATGTGTTGTTAGTATAAATGCAGCGAGAGACCAATCACTAGGAGTACTATCCTGTCATACTGCCGTCTGCTAGCTGTAATTTTAAACCTTTGTTCAGCCTCAGACCTGGGTTCTTCTTGTGCGTAATGAACATTTTGTCTAATGTTTTGCAGTTTCGGGTGGCAACATTCTAATCGTGGAGAGAGATAGTCCGGTCCAACCAGATACACATGATGCCTGTGCTTTGCACTTGTCTGGTGGTGATGAAATCTCGTGGTGATACACATGGTTGTGTGCTTTGCAAACTGAATGTAATGTGTAGTTGATGAAAGATTGAATTTTTATTGTGTCTGTGGTTGATGAATCTGGTTCTACTAATTGGATGAAAGATTGATATCACATTTGTCTCATACTCTGGTGTGCAATTTGGAAGCGCTGGTTTTGATGAAATTTTATCTGCATAACAATGACATGTGTAGTAGATGAAAGTTCGAATTTTTATTTTGTCATGCACTGGTCAATCTCATTCTCGTTATACGATTGTAGTTCTGAATTTATGAATCCCTGTGTGTATGAAACCATGTGTACCAAACAATCGGAATGAACTTCGGGTTGTAGGGTATTGTCCGGGAAGAGGTTTTGAGGGGTTTGGAGGGGTTTGGGTGAGTGGAGAGGTTTCACCCAAACCTTGTGTGGATAATCCCCACTAATCCCCTCAAAACCCCTTGCACCAAACAAGGCCGTAGGGGTGCGTGGGAGGGAATCTATCACGCGTTGCATGGAAACTAGGAATTGCCCATGCTACCTGCAAGAGCCGCGTGACGCTGGTCCACTCGTCATAGCCCACAAAAAATTAACAGGTCTGATATCAGAATCATCTTTTTTTTTCTTTTGACCTAAAAAATATTTTATTTTGGACAACCATCTCTATTGCGGATTGAGATTAGCTGACTTTGCCCTGGCTAACTTTGGCTGACTTTCAGTCACTGACGTGTGGACCCTACACATGGTGGACCCCACATGTCAGTGACTCAAAGTCACGTGACTTTGCCTTTTACAAAGTCAGCGAATCTATTCCCCTCTATTGCAACAATGAAGGTTGTGACGTGACTCGACAAAGTCAAGGTTATTGGAAACCGTCACAAAGGATGAGTGTGACGATGGAATCTGTGACCTTGGGTGGGACTATCTGGAAGATCTTATTAACCTCGAGCATTCACCGGCAAAGTTTGAAGCGTACCTCCATATGTATATGTCAATTTTTTTGGGGTATACAATTTCTCCAATTTTCTATAAAATTATTTTTTCCATCATAGTTTGTGTGGTTCACATCAGTATTCAGTAGGAAACGAGACACTGGAACTTGTTTTACCTGTCTTGTTCATCTCAGTCTGCAACGAGTAGGTCTTGATAGTTCACAGATCGGAAAATGGATATGTTCATGATGCCTTGCTGGATCAAAAATGGATCACGGACCTCGACATGAACACCTTTGCGGGATCCACCAAATGTTCTTTCAAGAGTATCATCTGGAAGGCATGGTCCCCCACCAAATGTTGTTTCTTCGCCTGGCTTGCGGTTCAAAACCGCTTGTGGACATCTGATCGCCTTTCTAAGAGGGGTTGGTCTCATCAGCCTTGGTGTCAGCTCTGCAAATGTCAGCCGAAAACGGCAACACATATACTCTTCGAATGTCGGTACTCCAAACGCATATGGATATTGGTCGTGGCCTGGTGTCTTGCCCATCTCTGATACAGTGCTTGGGTGTCGGGTATCCAACGGTTGTTCAATACTGGCATGCCTTGTCTGGCGCTCCTTGCAAGTTGCAACTCACCTAAGGGATTTAAGACGGCCATCATTCTCATCATTTGGGAAATTTGGAAGGAGAGAAACGCAAGAGTTTTTAACAACAAGTCCACCATACGCACGGTGCTCATGCAAAAGATCAAAAACGAGGGCAAGAACTGGATTCTGGCCAGAGCGAAAAAGTTATCGGAGGTAGCGGGAAACTGATGTAGTGGTGTTTATTTTCCTTTCTGGGCTTAGGCCGCTATGTTTGCTCCTCCTATATCGATATAAACGGCAAACTATTGCCGCTTTAAAAAAAAGATCAGAAAGATTAAACGGTAACCACCCCAAACAAACAGAAACGAAGTACAAGAAGACAAAAACACTCTTATGCATGTTCTTTTTCGATAAACTCTTATGCATGTTCTTGGCACACACAGACACAAAAATGTCATCAGACCATACTAGAAAGACCACTCACATCATGCTCGATTGCTCAGCTTCTTCTACTGTTAAACTAGCTAGAGTCACAGAAACTTTCAGTACCCCGGCCTGAACTAGCTAGTAGAACATGTACTGTCCCTACGGACACCTGCACTTCTTCTGCCAATCTGACTGACTCGATTCAGTATAAATGTCGTGTACCGTGCCACACCGTCGGTCACGCGACGCCGGTACTGTTGGCGGCCGCCGACCAGCAGTACATGCTTGTGGCCGCGGTTCTCATGGTGCTCGTCGACCCGCACTCGCTGTCGTGAAGGGACGCGCTGGACATGTCCAGTCTCACGCCCCACGGGCACGCCGCGGCCGGCGCGCTCGCCTGCGACTGGCACCGCTGGACGCGCACGGCTCCGATCTTGGGCGATGCCATCCCGCGCTGCGCTGGCCCCTCCAGCGACGCCCTGCGCCGCCCTACACCGCTGGCCTGCCTCTCCCATGACGACGGCGCCTCGGGGGCGGACGACACCGACGCGCGCTGCCTGGGCGCGCTCTGCGACCGCGCCTTGGCGCGCGACGACTGCGTGTTGGCCATGTAGCTGGGGAACAGCAGCGGGTGGTCGGCGCCGGTGCTCTGCTGCGGCTGCTTGCACGACGCGTCCGAGGCGTAGTAAGGGTACGGGCTGGTCCGCGCGGTGCCGAAGGAGAAGTCCTCGTACCGGCCGCTGTACGACCGCCCGCTCGCGTCCGTCAGCGCCGACGGCGTCGGCGACACCTTCTGGTACAGCTCGATCTTGGACGGCGTGCGGCACAGCGGCGTGGCGTAGCAGCTGCTGCGCCGGGACGTCGTGGGCGTGCAGTGGACGTCGCCCACCACGGTGTCCACCTCCACGATCTTGATGTTCTCCTCCATGTCCTGCATTTGCAAATAAAATTTGGTTCCAGTTTTGGTTCGAATTCGATCCAATTATAACAGAGTCACATACGACATACCTGATGCTGCCTGAAGCGAGGATGGTGCGGCGAGGGCCGTGTGGGCGTCATCCGTGGCGTGCGGATGGGCTTCTCGTCGTCGAGTAGCCGGAGACGTGCCGTGCGTGCTCTGTTCTGCGCGGCGACGAGCGCCTGCATGCAGCGCAGAGTATTGCTCGCCTGCCTCCGGACGAGGTGGCCGCGCACGAGAGCCTGCAGCTTCACCAGCCCCCTGAGGGCGCACAGTGCCTTCCTCGCCTGCGCATCGATCCCGAGAAACAAACCAAGCCTCATCAGATAAAAACAAACGATAATGCAAGTGGACCGATCGATTCACGGGGATCAAGAACCGGTGGATGGATCGATGCGATGCGATCTACTCACCAGGTACGATCTGAAGACGGACTGAATCTTGATCGCGGCCGCCTCCTCAATGCCGACGACGGTCCGCTTCGAGCCCGGCGCGGACGCGGCGTACCGGACGACGGCGACGGCGGCCTGCTTGGCTGCCACCGCCGCCTCGGCCGCGGCCGCGGTGGCGATGGCCACCGCGATGGCGTGCTGGTCCTGGTCCATCCGCGTCTCCTGCAGGAACGCGAGCTGGCCCGTGGAGGCGTCCTTCCCCGCCGGAGGCCGCCGGAAGCTCCATCTCCTCTTCTCCCTGGCCCCCGGCGTGGAGGCCGGGGTCACCGCCTGCGACGCCGGCGCCCACTTGGGCGTGTCCTCGGGCCCGGCCTTGCCGACGTCCTTCCCCCTGTCCTTCTTGCCCGGCAGGAAGCTTCGGAGCCACCTACCCGCCTTGCCCATCTGCGGCAGGCACAGAGCTCACTCTAGCAGACTACTGCGCGATCTTGCAGAAACGGCAGCAGCAGCAGCATTGCGGCAGAAGCAACCGACGATCCGGCATGTGCTCTCTGCTACGAGTGCCGTGTGTGCGATCGATCCGCTAGTGTGAGCTTGGACGTGCAGGGCCAGGGAGACGGAGTGGGGTGGAGGGAAGCGGGAATATATTTAGGCACGCCACGCCACCATGTGCGGCAAACGCTGTGCATGCTCTGGATGTCGCTGCTCACCTGTAATAACTGGGCACCATGGCAGGGTACGTACATGGCGCGTTTTATTGTTCACTCGTACTGGCAGTGGCAGGCACCCTCCGCGCGTAGCGGAATGGAATTTTCGCTGGACGTACAGAGTTAGCAGCTGGTCGACCTAGCTAGTCCTGTTTTGTGCTGGCAACGCGCGCTTCCCTTCCAATTTGGTGTTAGCTCAGATTCGCAAACAGTCAGAGAACCCGGGTCTTGGGAAGAAAATACTGTACTTCGCTTGCCCTAATGTTCAGACGAACTGGCACAGCTAGGTACTATATTTGGGTGAAAAGCTTGCGTGGATCGTTACTTCCTCCGAAAGCAATGCTTCGCTGCTGCAAACATCTAGGCATCTTCAGCTTACTTAGTAAGCTTAACTGGGTTATACGCACAAAAATGTATGGAAAAAAATCCTGGAGCTAAACTTGACTGAATTTCATACATTGTTCTATACAACACAGATTGCATCTCATGCTCTATTGGTCGACTCCACTGGGATCAGTGGCGGCGCCAGTAGGGGGTCGAGGTGGTCGGTCGACCCCCCTCAATTTTGGGTGAAAAAAAATTAGATACCCCTCCCTGCTCTGTCTCGACCCGACTAACCCATCCCCAGCTCCCTCCAGGCTCCAGCGCTCCCTGCTCTGTCTCGACCCGACGAGGCGACGAACCCATCCGCTCGATCTCCATCGCCGCCACCCGCCACCCGCCGCCCCCCACGCCGGCCACCGCCGCGCCCCGCCCGGCTGGCCCTCAGGGGCAGGGGGAGGACGCAGGGGGAGGGGCAGGGGGAGGACGCAGGGACAGGGGCAGGGACAGGGGCAGGGGGAGGACGCGCCGCCTGGGCTAGCTGTTGTGACCGAACCAAAAGTGTGCCTCAGTGCCTGTAACACCTGCAATTCATCTAGTGCCTGCTTGATTTGATGGATTCCGACGAAGAAGCCGAGTGGGTAGAGATGCAGGCCGAGGAGAACGAAGCTGCAGCAGCCTTGGTTCTAGCTCGGCAAGAAGAGGAGGTAGTCATCTCCAGAAACCTCAAGAGGTTACGGCAGGTTAGTTTCCTCTTTTGATTTCAGATTTTAATTATGATGTCTGTTGTCTAGTGACCAGCAGTGTGTACTGTGTAGGAGATGTTGATGAAAGATTGATTTCGATTTCTGTGTTGCAGGATACTCAAAAAGCAAATGTTGCTGAAATCTTTGATGTAGCAAATGTTGTTGCTGATCCTGGAGTTCGGAGACCAATCCATGAATATGGTACCCCTGAAATCAGAGATAAAATGAGATGGGCATATTTGTCTAGAGGCCGTAATCGTTTAATTGGTCATAATTTCCCGAAAACAAAATTGATTGGCTGAATAATTTGATGATTTGCTATGTTGAGAAAGAGATATTTGCAAAAATTGATGACAAGAAGATTATGTTGCGTTTCCATTCCTACAATGATCGTAGAGGTCATCTTCCTCGACACTTTCGCCTTGCCAACATGGATTCAACTTAATGGTACTATCTTCTTATCAAAATGTAGCACTATTTTTATGTAGTTTTTTTGTTCTTTGTAGTCAGTTTGTACTTGTGCTTCATGACTTATTTACATTGTTCTTTCCGTACAATTGTGTATTACATGTGTTGTCAAAAAAAAAATCGCCGGTGGCACACCTTTTACTGTTCGCCCCCCGTCTCAATTCCTGACTCCGCCACTGACTGGGATGACATGATGATGATGGAGACAGGTTTGACCGTGGTTTAACTAACTTATCGGAGGATCCGGGTCTTCGTCAGCGCTCTTGCATCACCGCATGTGGTGACTAATGCAGTGCCCCAGTTTCTTATCCCAAACTGCACATCTTTCATTTGAAAAACCCAAATTGCAGAGCAACTGGAGTCTGGAGGAGGTCACACATGGCCCAGCTGATCTGCGTCGTCAAATCATCCTTTTTAACTAACCTAAGCAAAGCTTTTGGCACATGATCCGATGCCAACGAACCACTAGCAGCTTCTGTACTGCATACCATATCATGATCCCTTTTAACCAGCTACCCTTCACTGTTAGCATTTGTTCCATAGCTACGGACCCTGGGCTTTCAAAACAAGAATGGTACGCATGCAAACAGTTTTGCAACACGATTGTACGACGGCGCAGTGATATGTATCTACGACAGTTTATCGATCGACGGACAGGATGGGTTTAATGCGCTGGCTAGCCTGGACCTGGCATCTCGTGCACGGTGGATACTGGATAGGGGGACAGGAACCGGAGGAGAGATCTCATTCAATTTAGGAGCACTCTATCTGGGGTTGCTCATCTATTTTCTTCACCACACACCAAGATTTGAACTGTGCTTTGCAAGCACCAAGATTTGAACTTTGCTTTGCAAAATTGCCCGCGCCACAGGGGTGACAATGATCAGGAAAGGGACCATTTGGGAAGATCCATCACTTAATTGCGCATTTAGGATGTGTGGGGCTTGCTGGTTTTGAACATGTCTGGCTCTCCGCTCTCATCATTCGAACTTAAAATTCAGTGCCTCCCTGTCATTCATTTGAAATTTTCTCGAGTCTTCAGCGCTCAGTCATGATGTACGAACCTACGGTTGCAGATTTATTTGGCATCTTTTCAAGTGGGACTGCGATCGATAGGATTGCGGTTATCAATTGGGATCCGTAGCTTGTTTAAATAAAAAAAATTGGGATCCGTAGCTGACTTTCAGAGACAAAAGAATCATGCTCATCAAATTGGGTGCCGACAGTGTGCCTAGACTGTAGACCAGATGATTTAGGCAGATTGAAAAACAGACATGATAGGTTACAGACCACGTGCTGTCTGGATCTCATGCATTACAAAACAATGCAAATTGGCTCGTCGTGGTTATCCACTAGATCAGGACTTCTTCTGGATTAAGTAGTCGATAATGAGCTGGTTAGATTTAACTGAATCCCTGCATATTTTCGTCCTTGGACGACAGCACATTGGTTTGAAATTTCGACGTAATGACACATGGTAGATGAGTTGTGATTCATTTATTCTTCCCTTTGCAAGGACTCGAAGCTAAGCTTGGGATATTGAGAGGATGCTTCGTACTCGATACTTGCGTTACTGGATGCTTGACGCGTTATACTCCTACCTTGCAACAAGGATGATGCACAAATAAGTGCCAGTATAGCGATGCGCTGAGATTACAATTGGCCATTTTGCCGCTTTTGTCCACTTTACAGAATAGCCTCCACATGCAGGATGCCTTGCAGGGTTGGTCATGTCAAGAACTTTCCAAGCAACTGACAAATAGTCAAAAAAAAAAACTGATGGGTTCATCTTTGTGAGGAAGGATGACAAGTACCTCAAAAGGGAGGTCTTCCTAAATCTTTGGGGTGTAGGAGTTGCTGCAAGAGTAAAAGGCTCTATTTTCTCAAAGATCTGTTATATTCAAAGGATTTCAAAAATTGTTCGAATTTTTTGTGATGTGTGTTACAGTTAAACTTATAATTAGCAAAGAGTTAGGTGTTTGAGGTCCAAAAAAATAATGTCCACCATGTATAATACTCGCCTAAGGTACCGGGTTGCTAAAATAGACTAACATAGGTTTAACATGAGATTAGAAGAGGATAATCCGGCGTCTGTGGTAGGGCTGACCGAACAACGTCATGTTCGAGATGTCGTGAGATTGTTGTCGGCTCTACTATGTTGTGATTAGTACACATAAGTAACGCCCTGGTCAGGGCCGATGCATAAGCCAAGCAAACAAGGCGACCTCCCCGGCTGACCACCTAGAGGACAAAAGCCTCAAAATACGAAAATGCGTTTGTAACTCTTACACTATTCTCTGTCACGTATAAGATATTATATATTATTAAAAAGTAGAAAATTGACATTAATTTACATAAGAAAATTACACGCGACAGACCAATATAATGTATGAAAGAACAAACCAATTAGATGGGTGGTGACAAGTTAAATTTTTCTGCTAATCTGTCGTATGGATACCACCATAGACATGTCATATTAAATGATTTGCTAGATACATTTTCAATGTTTAGTTTAATGCATAACTTTTCTATTTGAAACTAACATGAGTATCTGTATACACCATATGTTGTGGTGAGCATATACAGTAATTCAATTTTCTACAAAAGTAGTAGAACCCATATTATTTACGTTTGTAGTTGATTATTATATGTATGCTACTTCAGTAACAAGTATATATTTTCAACCTATTATCATCTTCTTACCAAATCCATTGTAAAGTATAACACATATTTGATTATGGAATATCTACCAATATATTTAATAATATAAACGTAATCATATTTTCAAACACAATCATACACTTCAAGGATGGATGGAGAGGGACGAGCCCCCCCCCCCCCCCCAGCAACTGGAAGCCCATTTAGGAGAGTAGGAGGAGAGATCAACATGCCCGCATGATCAATATACAATCAATCCATGAATCTTGTCAACTAATCTCGGTGTTACTGACTTACTGTGATTGCTTTGTCATGGTGTCATCCATCGTGTGCCTTCAATGATGTTAGAGAATGAGGATTGTTGATAGAGTCGAGAAGCTTCGACATTGTGATCGGGTCTCTGTGTAAGTCTTGAAGTCAAGACGATGACGTGTGAGGGGAAGTTTGTAAGACCCGGATAAAACCATTCAGAATCCTCTGTGTTAGATATGCACTATCCCAGAATTTTACTAGTGCACACAAGTTTACAGTTGTAATAACAAAGAATCGCTCAAACTATTAGTTGAGAGAAATATAGTAGAAATTGCCTTATTACAAAGGTTTACAAACTCTTCAGAATGGCAGCAGAAAACTTGAACATCTTTGGTTGATATGCCTCCATTAGCCGCACAGGCTTTTGACTGGGCACGTGCACCTAACGATCCCCAAAGTAGTATTTCTTCCAAGAGAACTAATAAGCTTCATCTTTGTAATGATTGTTAATTTGCCAGGTGAGTACATTTCGTACTCCGCAAGTTACCCTTTTAGATTTCTATGGTTAATGTTCCCCTATACCATCTCCCTTGATACTTCACTGTACGTTGCAATCTACGCATCGTGTTTCGCGAATACACTCAATACAAAGAAGGAAATAAAATCCAATAACTCCAAACAACAGTCAAATAGAATCAAACCGTTAGTTTAGGTAGAGGATACATGTAAAGAGTGTATAAAGAGTAAATAATATACAGAGACTGAACAATCCTCAACAAGGACTTTCAGAGGTCCTTGTTTCACTGGATTGTCACTTTAGCCTGTTGGAACATCTGGAAGCAAAGGAATGGATGGATTTTCAAGAATGTGAGGCCTCCTTTTCGTGGTTGGAAGGCTGGGTTTGCTTCTGATGTAACCTTACTTAAGTTTAGGTTGAAAGCTTCTGTTCTACCCCTCCTAGAATTATGGCTTACTAACCTACTTTGAACTCTTTGTTGTACATTTGTAAAAAAATTATGCTTTGAATAAAAGGTTGTGGGGGACTCCCCTACAGTAGTTAAAATTAAAAAAAAAACACGGACTGACGATCGAGGTAGCTAGATAACAAAGGTTGGATAGATTGGATATTAGCAACCGTGTAACAACAAAACACCAGAAATAAAGATTGTTGACGTTGATGTATTAATGTACACAACATCAAGATTAGGATTTGGTGTAGGCTGAAGATAGGTTTTGACAAGGCACGAGTATGCAGAAGTACTCCGATCTCGATGAGGATAGCCAATTAGACGCGGTCTACATGATCTAGGGTTTGGCACATGAACTCTGAAAATTAGGTTTTGGAAATATAAATAGATCTAGACACTCTAGTTTAGATGAGGTTGATCTAAATTGTAGATCGAATACTATTTAACATCCGGTTTTAGCACATAACACTCTGATATCTGCTGTTGGACCTCCAGATGCATCAAAAGTTGAAAAATGTCTGAAGTGAGTTTACGACATAGATGGATAGAGCTTGTCAAACTGATTTCGGTATCTGCGGTTTCGTCAGGAGATGAGTAGATCTTCAAAATATTCGTCTTCTAGTGCACCGGCTTGACCTCAAAGGTAGATCGGAATTAGAGAGAAATCCTTAGCTCAAGTAGAAAAACTTTCAACACGAAAGTTGTATATAATGCTTAGATCTATAAACTCAGCACAGAAATTTTGATTTGGAGCATCGAGGAAGAAAAGATCTAACATTTACTCCATCGGGTCTCAAGACTTTCGAGCTGAAATTTGGTGGCTATGGTGGTTAGAAATAGGTAAGGTTTGTCGAGATGGAAATATGTCGGTTATATCTACAACTCTCGCGAAGGATGAAAGGAGGCCGAAAATAAGGTTTCGAGTTTGGAGCGAACTCACGGTCGGGAATGGACTTTATATAGACGTTTAGGTCGGTGGATGGGGGTAAGGTGAAAGGACAAGGATGTCGCCTAGAGGGGGGTGAATAGGCGATTTAAAACTTTTCCGGTTTTGTCTTGATAAATGCGGAATAAAACTAGGTGTTTTAATTTAACAAGCATACAACCTAAATATACTAGGTTCACCTATGTGCACCAACAACTTATGCTAAGCAAGACAGGCAACAAGGTGATAGCAAGATAAAGGACTTCAAGCACGAAGGCTATCACAATGTAAAGTGTATAAGTAAAGAGCTCGGGTATAGAAATAACCGAGGTATGCGGAGACGATGATGTATTCCCGAGTTCCTCCTTTTTAGGGGAGTACGTCTCGTTGGAGGGGTGTGAGTTTCAAACTCAAGACGCCACAAATGGCCTCACCTTATTCTCCGATGAACCTTGCCCAAAAGCTCGGTTCACCTTCCACTATTGATTTCCTTTTGGGAGGAAATCGAGTCCCTTACAACAATCTTGAGGCACAACCCACAAAAGGATTGGGAGCTCCCAATTGACCACAAAAGGTCTCAATCACCGTCTAGGGTCCAATGACCCAAGAGTAACAAACTCATGAACTTTCACTTTCACGAATCCTCGTGGAGAGAGCAAACCGATGCAACAAAATGCAATGGCAAGAACACAAGAAGTGCTCAAGTTATTCACTCCTAAATCCCACCAAAAGCAACTAATACTTGTGGGGGGAGAAGAGAGGAAGAACAAAGAAGAGAACCACACAAGAACTTCAAGATCAAGATCTACTAGGTTCCCCTCACTTAGAGGAGAGATGGATTGGTGGAATTGTAGATCTAGATCTCCTCTCACTTTTCCCTCAAAGATATGCAAGAATCATGAGAGGGATTGAGAGAGTGGCAAGCTTTCCAAGATCAACAATGGTGGGAGAGAGAGAAAAACGAGCTCCAATGATTAGGGAACCATTGGGGAAGAAGGGGGACTTATATAGGTCCTCACAAAAAAGGAGCCGTTGCTAGAAAAACATCGGACCGGTCCGGAAATTTCCGGACCACCGAAAAACGGCTAAGTCACTAACGATTTTCGCTACTAGACTATGGCAAGAACAGGGCCGGAAATAGTGCCGGATATTTCCGGCCTAAAGTCCAGAATTTCCGCCCCCCAGAAAACTGCAGAAACACCGATACGAAAACGACAATAAGTTTTGCATCCGGACTCCGTTTTCGATGTTCTTGGGCTCGTTGAAATCACCACAACGAGCACGACAATATTATGCAGAGAAACATCATAGTCCAACAAGAGAGGATAAAACCAAATGTAGAAAGGTAAAACCTCTCTAAAATAGAACAATCGGTAAAACCTCCAACAACAAAAACGCAACAAGATATTGATGTGAAATCCGTTTTTGATGAACTAGAGCTTGATATGGAGACGAACACAAGTTCTAAATTCTCATATGGATAAAAGCCAAATAAGAACCAAGAAAGATGATATGCCAAATATGCAAAGGTTTGAGCTCT
This sequence comes from Poa pratensis, assembly GCA_947311845.1. Lineage (NCBI taxonomy): Eukaryota > Viridiplantae > Streptophyta > Magnoliopsida > Poales > Poaceae > Poa > Poa pratensis. The sequence continues at coordinate 81,735,440 of CAMZMU010000117.1, read as the reverse complement.
CCACAAAGATGCGATCAAGTTACTCACTTGAGAGCCGCTCTTGATAGTACGGCATCTATCTTATAACCCGGTCTCCCACTAACACCATGAGACCGGTAAAATAGAATCTCTATCAAGAACATACCTTTGCCTTGCGCATTCCACTTGAGGTAGATGATGACGATCTTGATCTCTTCAAGTGGACCACCTTTCTTGATTGCGCTTTACTTGGTGAAGACTCATATATCGCTCCCCCATACACCAAGATGGGAGTGCCTCTCTTAGGAACATCTTCACTTGACCATTATCTCCAAATGGGTTGCAAGCTTCAAGCATATGATATCTTCTAGATGCCCATCTTGAAATTGCACATCTCAACCTTGATGACGATCACCACTTGACGTCATCCTCCATGAGCTATAAGAAATCTTCCTTTTGATGCAAGCCCATGGAGAGATACCTAACCCCAACAAAGGAAAGCCACACACACATAATGGGTTAGTTCACAAAGCTATATGGACAATTTCTTACCATACCATTCGATCACATGATCCCACATGGTATATCATTTAGCTTTGTCTGTTGATCAACTTGAATCCACTCTTTGCACTTAGTCTTGATCAACCTTGTATCTTTTCATCTTCTTGATCATATCAAATATGTTCATTATAATCAATGATCTTGTTGGCATACAACCTTAAATCCAACACATGGAGTTCAAGCGATGCCAATGGACAAACCTATAAGAATAACTCAACACAAACATTAGTCCATAAAGATTGTCATTAATAACCAAAACCATACATGGGGACACCATGCACTTTCATAAGGGTAAGGCAAAAGAAACGGAACTCAATTCGGAGTTGCATAGGTTGAGATTTGGAAGTTTAAACGAAGGAAGGTTTTGAAAAATGGAAACAACACGTTTCCTGGAACGATGGAGTTGACGGGAGCTCCTGTGCATCATCTTAAGGCGACAGATGGTAGCCGCGTCGCCTGCTAGAAGCTTTTACTGGGCTCGGCCCATATGCCCGCGCGCTGAAGACTGTTACTTTGCACGACGACTGTTTACGCTTTGTTCACTGTTTCTTCGCCTGCGTGCGCGGAACTTTCTCGTACTATTTCGTTCAATCGTACCATGTCAAGCGCACGCCTGCGAGGCTTCCGACGGAAAATCAAATCCTGAAAAAGCTGACTCCATTTACCAATTCTTACTCATGTAGACAAGGTAAGCAGTATGTTGGGTAGCTCATGTACTTCCATCGTACAAAAGCATACTAATTTTGGACGTATACTAGAAAAAAACACTAACCTAAATATGAAATTACACAAAAAAAAAATTACCAAGTACAAATATGCGAAAAGACGGAGTACATATACAAAAATGTGACCATAAAAGGGTCGCTGAACAGAAACAATTGTTGAACAGTTTTAAAAGTAAACAAAAAAGGTCTCTGAACAAAAACTATTTTTGAACGATTTTAAAAATGAAGAAAACTATGTTTGAACGATTTTAAAAAGTGAACAGAAAAGGTCGGTTAACAAAATTGTTTTTGAACAGTTTTAAAAAGTGAACGAAAAAAGGTCTCTGATCAGAAACTAATTTAAAAAGTGAAGAAAAACTATTTTTGAACGATTGTTAAAAGTGAACGAAAAAGTTCGGTTAACAAAAACTACTTTCGAATATTTTTAAGAAGTGAACAAAAAAAGGTTTGTGAACAGAAATTATTCATGAACAATTTAAAAAATGAAGATTTTTGTAAAGATTTTAAAAGTGAAAGGAAATAGATCTGTGAACAAAACATATTTTTGAATTTGAATTTCAAATATAGGCAAAATTGTAATTTGAATAATTTCTGAATAAAAACAAATTTTAAATTTTTAAATATGAACAAATTTGAATTGGAGCAATTTTGGAATATGAACAAATTTTAAATGTGAACAAATTTCGAATATGAACAAATTTTAATTTGAATATGAAGAAATTTTGAATTTGAACAATTTACGAATATGAAAAATTTTAAAACATGGAAAATCTTTCTATTCTGAACATTTTTTAAAATTGATTTTTTCTTCAAAATCATAAAAAGTGAAAAAAAATGACAAAAGAAATAAAAGGAAGAAATAAAAAACAAAAATAAAACGAAAAAAGAAAAGAAAACGAAAACGGAAAAATAAAAGAAAAACAAAAATAGAAAATAAAAACGAAAAACGAAAAAAGAAAAAGAAAAAGGAAAAAAAAGAAAAAAGAAAAAGGGAAAAGAAAGCGGCGTCTATCTCCCTTCGCTTCAAAACCATTTTTTTTTACTTGCTTCGAAACCATGTAAAGAAAGAACATCTGGGTAACTAAAATGGGCACGGCCCACCAAAGAAATTTTCAGGCGACGCGAGCGGAACGCATCGCCCACGGGTGATGTATAGGATTTACCGAGTCGACCGACACGATCGATTGATCGAGCGCTCGCTCAGTCGGCCTGCTGGCCTGCTGACTGACTAGTTGGGCTGGCGCAACTCGGGTGGAGGAGAAAATGAAAGAAAAGAAAAAAGAGAGAAGACAATGGGCTAGGCAATTCGGCCCGATAATAAAAGAAGAAAACAAGGAAAAAGAGAAAGGAAAATAGGTTTTAGGGAATCAGACCATTTCGGCCAGGATTAAAAGGAATTGTTTTTCTTTTTAGAAAAACAGGAAATTGACTTTTGGGAAAAAAAATACTTTGTATACAAATAAAATATATTTTAAAATAAGAAAAGCTCCACATCAATTCAAAACCAAATATTTATTTGAAAACTTTGTAAAGTAAAATAATCTATTTTAGAAAAACAAATTATATTTTTCTTTATTTTGAAGCAACAGAGCAATTTTCTCAATAAGTTTTATTTTTCAAAAAAAAAAGTTGAGAAAATTGGGGTGTTACATTGTTGATTGGGATAGAATCAAAGAAGCGATTGCAAACAGCAGTTGAGTGAGCCAGTAACCCGGAGCCCAGTAGAAGAAGCGACTAATCTGGTACGCAGATCGGATCGAGATCAACGGTCGACACTGTTTGCTCACGTCACGACAATAGGCCCAAACAAGGCCCACTGGAGCGCTTACGACAGGCTAATGTCCAGGCAGGCTCTGGTGGTGTGGATGTCTAGGAAGCGGGCGATGCTGATGAAGGGGTGTAGGCACGGATGGGATTTTTTTTTTTTGATGGTCACCGGGGGGACAAAGTCCCCACCCGAATTTTTCATTTCTATTTTTCACATACAAAGGAGAGATTTTACATGGAGTGTAAGATGTTTACAAGGGAGGGGGAGTAGAGAGGAACAACTAGGAGGAAGAAAACCCCCAGTTTTTATCTTGGAATCAACTCCTAAAGTTGCTAAGACAGAGTAGCCAGGTGTCAGCGTCAGTAGCACTACCCGCAGGTAGCCTGACCCGCCATAGGTGAGCTTCATCTCGGCAGTTTTTTAGCAGAAGAGAGAGGCTGGGGACCTGTTCACGGAAAGCAACAGCATTGCGATGCTTCCAAATATTCCAGAGACACAGCAGAACGAAAGTGGGCGCCGGCTCGCGCGGAACAGCAGCGGGAATGTCATAAGCATGGAGCTGGCGGACGTCAGCATGCAGCGGGAAGCGGAAGCCAAGGGACGCCCAGATCCTCTCCGCAATGCAACAGTCAAAGAAGATATGGTTTGGCGTCTCCTCCGCAGCATTGCAGATGGGGTAGTGGGCCTCGGAAGCGGTCAGAACCTTCTTCCGAAGGAGAGCGCTGCGAGACTGGATCCTGGACTTGGTGAGCAGCCAGGCGAAGAACTGTACCTTCGACGGAGCATAGTTCTTCCAGACAAAGTTGTAGGAGGGGGAAACGACGCCTCCCCAAGTTCGGAGCTTATAGAACGCCGCGGCATCCAGCTCCCCCGACTTCTTCTTGCTTCTCGTGAGCACACGCTCATCAGCAGCCTCGGAGAGCACGACATCATCTAGTAGAATCGAGAGCGTTTCCATCTGGCGCTCCCCAGCCGAGTTCAGACCGGGGGGCAAGAGAGCGGCGCACGCCCCGCCCGAGCACAGCAGCCACAGAAACCTCAGCGTCGAGGGCGTGGGAGAAGAGGGCGGGGAAATGCCCGTTCAGCGGCCCTCCCGGCAGCCAGGAATCCTGCCAGAACGCCGTGCGGCGCCCGTCCCCAATCTGGACCGGCGAGATGTTTCTGTATAGCGGCATCAGCGCATCCAATTGTCTCCAATGGGGTCCAAGGGTTTTGCGATCGTCGCCCACCGCCCACACCCAGCGTGGCCAAGGAGCAGAAACATGAACATATAGACGATGCAGCAGCTTGAGCTGGAGGCACTCATTTTTAACCGCAAGGTTTTTGATGCCGAGCCCTCCCTCCTCCTTCACCCTGCACACAGCCTCCCAGGCAACCAAGCACTTCGCGCCATTTGGCCTGTCCTTGACGTTCCAGAGGAAAGAGCGCCGCAGGGCCTCGATCGCCCGGAGCAGAGTGGGTGGCACCTCCACCGCACCCATAGCGAAGGTGGGGAGAGCGTCCAAGACCGCATTCAGCAAGACCACCCTGCCGCCGGAATAGAGGAGGACGGAGCTCCAGCCTGAGAGATATTTTTCCACCTTAGCAATTAGAGGTGTGAAGTGAGCTAGCTTCAGTTTCTCGGCCGTCAGCGGGAGGCCGAGGTAGACCTGGGGGAACCCCTCCACCCTGCATCCAAGTGCGGCACGGATAGATTCGAGCTCACCATCGGGCACATGCATGGGAACAAGCGTGCTCTTGTGGAAATTAATCGTCAACCCTGTGGCTGCCGCGAACACATCCAGCAGCTCTTTGAGGCGGCGCGCCGCCGCGCAGTCAGCCCTCATGATGATCAGCGTATCGTCCACGTATTGCAGCACGGGGCAGGGCTCTCCATCCAACAGCGGGTGACGCAGCAATGGGTCTTGGCGGATCAACCTCTGAAGCACATCAGCAATGAGCAGGAACAGGTACGGCGACAGAGGATCGCCTTGGGGAAGCCCTCTCTTGCAATCGATCCAGGGGCCGGGGATCCCGTTGAGAAGGATCGCCGAGTGAGACGTCGAGAGGATGAGGTCCATCCAGTCACACCAGAGCTCCGGGAACCCGCGAGCACGCATGACAGCGCGGAGACTAGCCCTGTCAATTGAATCGAAGGCCTTCGAGAAATCCAATTTCAGGACTAGAGTAGGAGCTTTTCTTTTGAAGCAGCACTGGACCAACTCGGTAGCAAACACAAAAGTCTCGGAGATGCTTCTGCCTGAGAGAAATCTTCTCTGGTTTTCATCCACCAGCAAACCAATCTGATCCGGCAGCCGCGAGGTGAGAGCTTTGCACACAGACTTGATCGAGCAGTTTTGCAGCGACACAGGGCGAAACGAACTGGGCGACAGGACGCCGTCGGCTTTGGTCAGAAACACGACATGGGCCCGATTGATCGCGCCCAGCTGATCATGGGATTCTTTTAACTGGCATGAGATTTGTTTAAGAAACACAAAAAAATAGGAAAATCTTTGGGGGAAAACGGGAAGCCAATTGCCAATGGAGAGGCTCTTGCTCTGACGGAAGAACTGGTGCTGCAAAGAATCCTAATTGCTTCTGATGCGAAAAGTGTGGTGGATGATATTGGCAAGGTTTCCCGGAGCTCTGGTGTGACTGGATGGACCTCATCCTCTTGACGTCTATGAGTGGACGCTATGATTATATTATCAGAGAATTTGATAAGATGAGAAAAATCTTCAAGGAGTGCAACTTAGTCTTCGAAGGCCAAGCCTCCAACCATGCAGTTCATAGTTTATCTAAACTTACTTTCTCTTGATTCTCGGTCGCCATGTATGGCTGGGATATCCCCAGACTGAACTTTGTATTTCTATGTTCGTTTCTGATACTTATTAAAGATGGGGGTCCTTCTAAAAACAATGTATGGGGCAGTAACGCGAGCATAGGAAAGGGCGTTGCAAAATTTTCACAGCTCTTGGACATGCACGTTTCAAATAAAAATGGATGGGCACTTGGTGTGGGGGAGGGGGGGTAGCAAGAAGAGATGGAGGAGGAGCACCACACCTGTCAGAGAGGAGGAAGAAGGTAAGCGTTGCCTCCACACTCGAGATCCGCTCGGCACCATAGCAACCGTCGTTTGCCACCGCCTTCTCGACCGGCCCTCCTCAAGCTGACCCTCCATCGGTCCTCTGTTGATCTTGGCCTTCCCTATAAAATCCATCGTCACCTTGTTTTTCTCTTTCACACACTCCTCTAAATCTATGCGGTCAGACTCCATACATTCTATCCCTTTCGTGACTCTTTTTGGTCCATCACATCGTGTACCTAGCTACTTCATTCATCGGATTGTCGCGAGCATATTATAGCATGTGGATTAGCTCCATGGAAAGAACTACTTACTGATCCAGACATCCAGTTGTTGTCGTGTTTTTTTAAGATGATCGGATCCTCGCCCTGCTCCGTTTCATGGAAACAAAACAGTAGTGCAATCAAAGGTCCAAGGCGTCAAAGAATGAAAGGAAGTTAGCAACATAAAAATTTGATCCTATTACATGCACCACTATCTCAGATCCTAAGCCTCATCTTCAAGCACTCTTCAGGCGTCCCAGAGTCGGAAATCGTCAAAGATTTCCTCTTCTTCAGTACCATCCCAGTTGAGCCACATTCCCGAGATTTTACATCCAGCTCCGAGATCAACCCCTACATCATTTGCTTTGATTGGACTGGGCATAAGGGAAGTAGTCTACTAAGGAATCTCGCCACCCTCTGCAAAATTAACTGCATATTTTGCCATGTCGGTGTATCAGAAAAGATTGCATCCTCATTTTCCCCATATGTCTATACTTCTTATAAGATAAAATCCCACTAACATTTATATACGGAGACGCACGGTGGTGCAGGGCGCCGGCTCCCAGGCGGTGCGGTGGTCGCCGCGCCCATCCTGCGCGCCCTAATCTGCCTCCTGCGCCTTCCATCCGCGACGGAGGCTGCTCCCGGCTCGAGATACCATGTTCTACCTTCCTGGTTCAGGTAATTCGGTGGTGCGAAGTAGGGGCACGGGAAATCCCGGCCAGCGAGTCTGACACTGAAGCGGTGGCGCCTGTGGGCGTCGCCTTTCCTCGCTGGAGGGCGTCAGGTCATCCCCTACTACAAAGCCCATCTGTGTGCCAGGGGAAACCCCAGGACCTTTCGGTCCGAGCAGCAGCGGCACCTAGGCGTCGCACTCCTTCTTGAAGGTTATGTTTCTGGTACTCAGGTTCCCTTGGTCCAAGAGGTGCAGCGGTGGAACGACGCCGATCTCCGTCTCGGACGAGGAGATTCGAAGGGGCGCAATATACATGCTTTATGGCTTCACGGAGGCGAACCCTACTCTCGACTCCGATCCGGCATCTTCCACTTGCCGGGGCTAGGACCCTCTTCGGCCTGCCTTTTCTCCTTTGCGCATAGGTGTGATCTCGTCGGAGCGGTTCCGTGGTAGTGGTGAGTCTCGGAAGCCACATCGTCGGAGACACGGCCTTCAAAGCTTGGTGCTTTGCATCCTCGCTGTTTGGCTGGTTGCTCGGCATGTAGGGTTTGTTGTGAGGATTGGCTGTGGTGGTGTCCCTGCTGAGTTGTTGTAGTTGTTGTAGTGTTGTTGTTGTTGTTGCTGTTGCTGTTGTTGTTGTTGTTGTTGTTGTTGTTGTTGTTGTTGTTGTTGTTGTTGTTGTTGTTGTGCTGTTGCTGTTGTTGCTTGCCGTGCTTTGGCATGTGCCGCTGTCCTAGCTTTGCTAGATGTTGTATGGTTTTCAGACCTGGTTTCCCTTATAAACCGAGTCAATTGGCTATCAGCCTTTCTTCTATTCATAAATGAAAAGCAGCTCCGACTGGGTTTTCAGTCATAAAAAAACATCGTCCACTATTTGATCCATTCATTTATCCATGTCATCACCACATCATCCATAATTTGAGACATTCATTTATCCACTTTATTCCATATTTATTAAATATATACATCCATACATTTCAAGCCATACAATTTTGCATATCATCAATCTTTAGTGCATAAATATACAAATATCCATGTCATCACCACATCATCTATTCACATTAAAAAAAATAGCCATACAATTTTGCATATCATCAATCTTTAGTGCATAAATATACAAATATTTCATATTAACTTATTAACTAAATTTAGATTTTGACTATTGTGGATCAAATTCTCCACATTCCCGAGATTTTTTTTTCATTTCAAGCATCAAATATCCTTTCTTTAATGCTATAATTTTTTTAAGATTCCCGCTGCAACGAGATGGGTATCTTTTTTTTTTGCGGGGTAAAAGGGAGTTTTATTCAGAATCAATAGGATTACAGTCTGCTAATACATGAGAAACTAAGAAAAGGGGGCCCTGGTGCAGAAGCCGTACTGCGCTCCGTACGACCATAATTAGCGAGACAATCCGCAACCCTATTTTGGGAACGAGCTATTTTAGTTGGGACAAACTCCCCATCCTCCATAAGCTATTTAGTATGGAGCAGCATGAGGTTTGTTACAGTATTTTCAGCAACAAGTCATTGATAATCCATCCTTTCAATATGCTATTCAGCTAGATTGTGAAGAACATATAACAAATATATTTTGGGCTGATGCAAAAATGTTGATAGACTATGCTTTATTTGGTGATGTGGTTACATTTGATACCACATATTCTACCAACAAAGAGTACATGCCTTTTGGAGTTTTTGTTGGATTTAACCATTTCCGAGAAATAGTGGTTTTTGGAGCAGCCCTCTTATATGACGAAACAGTAGATCCTTTTAAGTGGTTATTTGAAAGTTTTCTAGCAGCACATAATCAAAAGCATCCAAGAACAATTTTTACCGATCAAGTTGCGGCAATGGGCAGGGCAGTTGGCGAGGTGTTTTTGCACACAATAAATGGTTTGTGTTGCTGGCATATGGGTCAGAATGCAGTAAAGCATTTAAGCTCGTATAAGGATGAAGAACTAGGGGGCGTTCTCCCTCGTAACCCTGGTAAAAAGACGGATGAAGAACCAACAGGAGGGGTCCTCCCTAGTGATCCTGTTCAAAAAAGGATGAGGCATCAGCAATTTTGAAGGAATATAAGCGTTGTATGTATTTATATGAAAAAGAAGAGAAGTTTGAAGAAGTTTTCAAGTGGATGCAGTCTAAGGTGAAGAAAGGAAGCTGGTTGGATGGTATTTACAAACTGAAGCACAAGTGGGCTTATTGCTACATGAAGGATGTGTTTACGTTGGGAATGTGAAGCACGCAACTCAGCGAGAGCTTCAATAAGGACCTGAAGCAACATCTGAAATTTAATTTGGACATAGTGAGGTTCCTCAAACATTTTGAAAGGGCCATTCAAGAGAAGCGTGAGAAGGAGGTAAAATCTGAACATGAAGCTAGGAAAAAGTTGCCACTGCTAAAACTGAAGGGCACGCCAGTACTACAACAAGCAGCAAATGTTTATACAACAAATATATTTAAACTCTTCCAGGAGGAGTTTGAAAAATCAACAGCAAGCTATATCAAGAACTCGGTGCAGACTGATTCCACCATTGAGTTCACTGTTGCCACTTGCAGTCCCGAAGGACAGCCAACTAATGGTTATGGATATAAAGTTTATGTCCATCCCATTAATCAAACAGTTTCTTGTAGTTGTAAGAAATTTGAGAAACACGGCATCCTTTGTAGCCATGCTTTAAAATCACTAGATATGATAAACATCAAGTTGATTCCAGAAGCATACATTCTTACACGATGGACAAAAGAAGCAGATCAGGCATCGTGCAAGACAACAAAGGAAATGATATTGTTGAAGATCCTAAGTTAGAAAAATTGCACCGATACAAATCTTTATGCAAAAAAATGCTCGCACGGCTTCCCGGGCAGTGGACTTTGATGAATCATATTTCTTACTGGACAGTTTACTTGATTCAATGAACAAAACCATAGAAGAGAAGATAAAGGAAATTTTCAAGCTAGAAGATTCCCATGAGGAAAGTTCGCCGGTGGCAGAGCAAACCTTGGACAGTACAGTGGTTGGTTTAAAAAAGGGAGAAGGCCGAAAGAGTAATAAAAGACCAAAGGGTTGGGTTCAATCAATGCAAGAGAGCCCTCACGATTTGGGGCAAGCTCGTGATGCGGCGGCCACTCGGTGGAGGCCGCAGGTCACGGCGCAACAGCGACCTTGCGCGAGCTCATCGTGCGGCGGCGACTCGTGGAGGAGGCCCTCGCGATTTGAATCGAGCTCGCTGCGCAGCGTCTACTAGGCGCTCGCGGATTAAGGCCGTCGTTCCGGCTACCGCCTACCGGAGTTGAGGAAGTCCACGAGCTCGGGAGAGTGGAGGGGAATCGTGTTTCTGTCCTGAAGCTTCAGGAACCTTATCCAAAAGTCAAAGAAGATGGCCTTTGGAGGAAGATTGAGACGTGGACGAATCTGGACCATAGGGGAATGCAAGGGCTGAGATATGCCCAACTCCACGTGGTGGAGTTGAGTCCAACTCCAGGGGATCCGAACCGCACGCACTAAGCTTGAGTCACTCCCAAGTTTACAGCCCATAACGGTACACGACGAACATCTCAACTAAATAGGGATGATAACGGAACGGAATATTTCCGACTTTTCCGCGGAAAAACGGAAACGGAAACGAAATTTTGTGAAACGGAAACGAAAACGGAAAATTCTAGGCGGAAACGAAAACAAATACGGTATGGCGTATTCCGGCGGAACGGCGACGGAAACGGAATTTAATTCCGTTTCTGCTATTATGGAATTTCCGCTTTTGGTATGCTATGATTTGTAGCCCAACCAGCGTTTAGGCCCAACAGCCCAACAGGCATATGAAGCGACCACATTGCATACAGGCAAATACGCTAATCACATTCACATCGCATCTCATCTCCCCTTAATCGTCCTTCCCAAATCGCAAACATTATATGATCAAAAAAAAATCACAAACATTAGGGTTAGGGCCGATGACTAGCAGCCGCCGCCGCCGTCGTGGTGCCGCCCACCTGTACTTATCGTCGCCGGCGCAGCGAGCTGCCCGACCGTCTCCTACGCCGACGCCGTTAGCCCACACCGTGCTTGCCTCTACCGCCGCCATCCATCAAGGAGACCTCTGACGTCGACGCCGCCGAAGCTATGCAACGCTCATCGTCCCCGACACTGACGCTGTTGAAGCTCGTCACGGCTGCTGACTGAACGGCTATCTGACATCAACACCGAAGCTCGTCACGGCTGTTTGAAGCATATGTCTCTGTTTCAAAGAAGACACCCAGCAGTGGTACTAATGTGTGTCAAGGATCTTCTCAGCATGCTTTTGTTGTGGACGATGGTCTAGATTCATTCTTGAACAGTAAAAGGAAAAATTCAGTGCGTGGTAGGAAAACTGAGTTGGAAGTATACATGGAACAAGATCTAGTTCCTAGGACAGAGAATGGTTTTAACATTTTGTCATGGTGGAAGGATACTCAAGTTGAGTATCCTATTCTCTCCAAGCTTGTTCGAGATATATTATCAATTCAAGTGTCGACGGTTGCTTCAGAGTCGGCATTCAGTGCTGGTGGACGGGTTGTTGACCCATTTCGGAGTCGTCTTGATCCTGAGACCGTGCAAGCTTTAATACTACTATATATAAAGGAGCAACATCTCCACTGTCTCTCACACGGGCCACGTCACCCTTTTTTTTCTGAGCGTCCGATCGACGGAACGGACGGCCAGGATGGAGCCACGCCGCCCCCAGCGCGAGGAACTGTTCCACCTACAGTAACGCGCGCTTCCGCACCAATCAGACGGCGCCACGTCATCCGGTCGTTGCCGGTGGAAACGGTGACTAGCCGGTCACCACTTTCGCACGATTTTTGGCGCAGGATTTTACGGAACCCCCCCCCCCCCCCACAAAGGACTAGTATGCAAATTCCGCAAACTTCAGGGACCTACGAGCAAAAACATCAGCACAACTCGCCTTCCTTCCTTCTCTCCTTCGCGTGGCGTCGAGTTCGCCGTCACTGCCAACATGCCGCGCCGCCGAACCGTACCTCCTCGCTCAGATCGACGGCCACGGCGAGGTCGTCGTCGCGTCCTCTCTCTCCTCACCCACAGCCACGTGCCGTATCGCCGTGAGTTCGCTGGAATCGCCGCCACCGCGCTCGGCATCCGCCGCCGCGTTCGCAGGCTGTCGGGGACGCTCCGGCGACCCAGAAGAGGCGGCGCCGCCGCTCCTGGGCACCCCGCGTCCGCGCGCATCCAACGCGCCCAGCCACGCGACCCATCTCGCGGTGGCGCGCCGTCGCCGTAGTCGACGCCGCCGCGGCAGATCCACCCATTGGTGACGTCATCGCGACGTCACCGTGGGCCCGATCTGTCAGCGGTTTTTCTTTTTCCCCCCGAAAAAATAACAGAAAATAATAAAACACTGACAAGTGGCCCCAGTTCGATTAAAAAAAATCCAAAAAAGATTAATGCTGCAAAATTAATATCTTTAAAACTACCCATCAAAAAAAATATGGAAAATATATCAAAATGATAAAAAAAAAAGGATGCTAACTACTTATGGCATAATGCAAACAAAATTTAAATTTTTAATTGGGTGAATATTTAGAGAAAATCCAAAAAAAATAATGCTGCAAAATTATTATCTTTAAAACTATCCATCAAAAAAAACATGGAAAATATATCAAAATGATCAAAAAAAGATGCTAACTACTTATGGCATAATGCAAACAAAATTTAAGATTTTAATTGGGTGAATATTTAGAGAAAATCCAAATTTATTTCCTCAAATTATGAATTGAATTTAATAAATCCTCATATAATATGTTTCATCTGATTATGAAGTTAAATTAATTTTTTAAGACAAAATACAAACTTAAAAAATCTTCCCAAACTATTTAACAATTAGAAATAATTTAGCTAAAGTCCCTCCAATTATTCAAATAAATCTAATAACTGCTCAAAATGGTTAATATTTGGAAATAACCATAATATATTTCCTCTGATTATGGTTCTAAATAAGAAAATTATGTCAAAATGGAACCAAATTTGATCATTTAAATTAGGCTAACATATTTTGAGGCAATAAAACTTGAAACTCTCTGATTTTATAGTTTAATTTTCAAAAAAACTGATTAAACGAATATTTGGAGGAAAATGTAAATTCATTTCCTCTAATTATGAATTTAATTTTAATTGAATTAAATAGATACTCATACAATGTAATTTCTCTGATTATTGAGTTAAATTAAATATTTAAAACAAAACTCAAACATATTATATCAATTCGAATAAGTTAATATGCGCAATTTAAATATTCCCTAAATTGTATACCTTTTTTTTGTTTTTTTTTCCTATCCAACACAAATTTTGTTGCTACTTTAACTTAAAAAACTATTGCTCCCTATCCATTTAAAATTAAAACTTAGAAGGATAATTTTACAACGATTTCCTAACAACAATTGTTCAACAATACTTATTCCACTAAGATAAAATTAAAATGGAATTTGTTTTCTATATTTTCCAACTGTACACAAAAAATGATCTTTACCAACTGAGTTTTCGCGAAGAATGTGGCGAGATATTATTTTAGGATATTTAAACAAAATTCCAAAAACTGCTAAATCATACATATTACAAATTTACAAATGCCTTACAAATCTAAGCATTTTGCAAACATGAAAAGAATTCAAATATAAATAACTTCCCAAATTTACCAATTTTTTGAAATCCAAACAACTAATAAATGTGATCTTTTCTTAAATTCCAACAGTTTTAAAATCTGAACAATTTTTAAAATGCGGACATTTTCAAATATGAATTTTAACACACGGGCGCGGCCTGTCGACGCGCCATCTTGCCTAGTTTGTACTAAAGATTGGATTGCAGCATCAGAAGGTAACCTTTTTCACTTTACGTTGTCATATGCATAATCTGCGTCATATGCATAATCTGAGATAAAAAAGTCTAGAAGCTAACTTGTTTTATCATTTAGGTGCTAACGTTAAATCTGTACTCAAAGATCTGGACATGGAGAGCTTGGAACAACGTTTTGCAACGATGGTGCACATGGTTCATATTTTATTATCTACTGTCAACTACTCATGGAGGGATCATAATAATTTTGTTCCGTGATTATAGTTGGAGGAGCAAGAAGATGATATTGCTGATGACTTGGAGGATTTTATGGATGTTGAAGAGGAGGACTGAATCTTGCCATGCTGGGATTGAACTATTATTATCGTGAACTCTTTTCTTTCTGAACTTTTTGAAGTGTGAACTATGTGTGAAACCTTATCATGTGACGTGAGCTAAATTTATATATGTTTGCTCAGCGTCAAGTTTAAAATCCGCTCCAAGTCATCAGTATATATTTATAAATTTATATGTGTGAAACCTGATGATGTGCTTGTTGCTTGAATTTTTCTACATGTTTCAAGGGGTCTCTTTGTTCCGGCAAACATCCGCTTTCCGTTCCGTGACCGTGCCGTATTCGGTCCGTGTCTGTTTCCGACAATATCTGTTTTCATATTTGTTTCCGGAGTTTCCGTATTCGTTTCCGCTTCCGCGACAAAATATGGAAACAAATGTGGCACCACTCAGTTCCGTCTGTATTCGCTCCATTTTCATCCCTACAACTAATCGCGTCCGCTTCTAACTGCACACGACTTGGCCGCTTGACTCCACGGAGCTTCGTGCATGCTGCATGCAGATCGGCTAGCTCTAACTAACATGCAATGGCAACACCAGCTAAACCATCAGACTTGCATGTACGCACAAAAGATCTCCTCTATTGTGTGCACTCGCCGGCCGCAGCCTATGGTGCTAGCTAGGACCCAACTAGATGCAATGACAAATCTTAAGCATGATGAACAAACTAAAACAACAAGGTTAGCTCCAACAGCCCATAGTTAAGTCATTTACAATAGCTTTAATTATCGTGTTTAATTCTTTTACGAGTGGCATTGTCGGGTTTACTGGAGCTAAAAACTTAAGTAAAATTGGTGATATGAATAAATACTTGTTCATGGTGTTTTACTAAAAAAAATCATAAAATAAAAATATGTTCGGGTCGCCTAAAATAATTGTTTGAGAGGTTTAAGACTTGTTATCATGTGAGAAAATATTTATGACATATAAAATAATTGTTGAGGAGGTTTCAAAAAAATAATCATATATTTTGCAAAAAAATTAGTATAATTTAAAAATCTTGACACTGTTAAATAATTATTCGTAAGTCGAAACAATTTTTTTGCACGGTTTAAGATAAAAATAAAAATTCAAAAAAATACTCATAATTTTAAATATTGTTTGTGGAATTCAAAAAATGATCACACCGTTAAAAATAGTTTGCAAGTCGAAACAAAAATGTCGTTAAACTAATTGGTCGCAAGTTCCATAAAAAAACCACACGGTCGTACAAAATTATCCACGAGCTAAAAAAAGGTTCATGCAACTCAAATAAATCACTTATCATACAATGAAAATAATATTCAAATATTTTTTAAAACAAGAAAATAAATTAAAAGGATAATTATAAGGAAATAGAAAAACGATATAAGGAAAACATAAAAATGAGAAGAAAATAAAATAAAATAAAATGTAGACAAAAAGGGAAAACGAAAATAAATATAGAATAACAAAAATAAAATAAAAATAAATAATGAAGAAAATAGGAAAACAAAAGGGAAGAAAGAAACGAAAGAACAAAACAGCGAACAAAGTAAAAATTGTGTGAAGGACTCACCTTAATGGGCCGGCCTGCCAGCGTGAAAGATTTGAGCGTCGCCCCTATTTGACGCAACGGGCGCCAAATAGGGTTTGCCTGCTACGAGATGTATCCCTGCCTCGCCGCGCGCTCTACACCGTGGGCTAGCCCAAGTTCTAGCTTTGTGTCGCGTGTTTCTTTTGGATGCATCGCTAGATAGCAAGTATTCCATTCCCGGCCTTTTTAAGGGTTTTTTTCTTCCATTTTTTAGATCATAAAAAAGTAGATAAAAATTTTGAGCTTAAATTTTTTAGGCTTACTTTCTCTTTGATGACAGGAAAGGAGAGTGGTCCAAATCTTGTCTATGAGTCGTGTCATGATAGTTATTTGAGAATAGTCTGTTCACTCGTATATACTCACTTCGTACTAAAATAAGTGTATTAGATTAGCCCAAAAAATGAATGTATTTAGACATGAAACATACATGTATAGTTACATCCACTTTTGGGCAAATCTAAAACACTTATATTGGTACGGAGGGAGTAGTGTAAAAAAAAAAAATGAACCGGGAAGAAACCATGGCGTGGTCGTCGTAGACACAAGACCGTGTGTTGTTTCTATCCCACGGCCGGCACAAGAGCCTCTGGTTTTTTTAGTCTTAGTTTCATCATTGGCCTTTTTGTCATTACATTGTTTAGGTCTGTTTGAATCTAATATATCATGTTTAGTCCATTGAGTTATATACGTAGATCGTTTCAAAGGCCTCGCTGTCGAGAAATCAGTGTTGTGTGATTTTGTCGAGAGAGCGTGGGAGAAACCAGATAGACACAGAGAAGCGCACAGCCCACGGGCTGGTTAGGGCGACCAGAACTGAACGCCGCTTCGTCATGTTACTGTTGTCTGTTCGCCGGTACCTGAAAAAAGAGCTATGTGTATCTCGGAGCACTTTAGCTGGCTAGGATTGGCCATGTTCGGTTGCATGCATGGATGGACTGGGCACACCGGTGTGCCTGTACTTAGTGCATCTCCAGTCGTTGTGCCGCCCCAGGGCCCAAAACGGCGCTATTTTGGGCCGCCGCGGCGCGAAACGGCGCTAATCTGGATCCTGGAGGGGCGCGTTTTCCAGCCACGAACCCAATCCAAGTTTCGGCCCAAAAATTCAAAAACGCCGGAACAAATAGACTAGGCGATTTTCATTCATATTTGGCGAAAAAATCGCCGATTACATAGCAGAATTTGAAACTAAAAACGTAAAAACATTTTATTCGGCGATCTACAGGGCTAGTTGATGCCCGGGCTGGCCTGGATCGCCTTGCTGTAGTCGCCGTCGTCGTCGTCGTCGTCGTCGTCGGAGCCGTCTTCGGGAGGCTTGCTCGGGCCTTCGCCGTCGCCGCGCTGGAACTTGCTCAACAGCAGGGCCTGCCTGAAGCCGGCGTCCTCCTCGTCGCTGTCGCTCGGGTCGAGCACGAAGTAGGGGATCTCCGGCGCCACCGGAGGAGGAGGAATGCGGCGGCGGCGGCCCGCATTGGCGTGCTGGCGCGCCTCCACGCGCCTGCGCTCCAGCTCGGCGAGTGCTTGGCGCTGGCGTTCCACCTCGGCCTCCGTGAACTGGCGGAGGCTCCAGTCGGCGGCGAATTCCTCCGTCGCCGGCTGGATTGTGTTGAAGGAGGCCTCCTCCGCCTCCTTCAGGCCGGGCCACTCCACCTCCTGCTCCGGCTCCTGCTTGGGCTCCTTCTTGGCCTTGACGAGGCGCTGTAAGAAGGAGCGAGGAGGAGAAGCCGCGCGGCGCTGGGAGCCGCTGCGAGGCTCGTTGATGCGCAGGGTGCCGCTGCGCATGGGGACGCGGCGGCCGGAGTTGAGAGTGGGGGGGGGGGGGGTCACAGAGGGGGGCGCGGCGCGTGCACCTGGAGCCGAGGGCGCGCCGGAGGAAGACGAAGTGGCGGAGGAGGAGGACGCGCCTCCCATCCGCCGCGGCGTCCACGACGCGATCCTCGGCGGCATGGTCAGCCGGGGCTCGTTGCCGGCGGCGATGTAGTCCAGGACCCACTGGAGGCGGCGGTGTGGGCCGCCCCACCACCGCTTGCGTCCCTTGGAGTTGTGGCGGCCCTCCACCTGGCCGTTGTTGCCGCGGTCGGCGATGTCCTGGTCGTGCCGGCGCTGGAAATAGGCTTGCCAGAAGGCGTCGTTGCCCTCCGCCCTCCAGCGCGGGTCCGCGGCCTGTTCCTCCGTCAGGCCTTCGCGAACCTCGGCGATGGCGTAGTCGAACTCGACGCCGGCGGGGACGGGAGGCACAGGGATGCCGCCCGCGCTCAGTTGCCACGGCCCCTGGCCGCCGGATGCGCCGGGGATGCGCATATCAGGTGGGCACGGGTACCCGGCCTGGTAGAGCGCCCATGCCTCGTCCTTGCGGAGGTGGCGGCGGGTCCAACCGTTGGCGGCGGCGGCGTCGTCGGCCATTGGATTGCGCTCTGGCGAGGGAGGGAGAGCAGAGAGGCGAGAGAGAGGCGAGAGTGCGGATGGCCGGCGAGGGGTGGGGGATTTTAAAGCTCGGCGGCCAGGCGAAGGGGCGGTGGTGGCGCGCCATTACTGCGCCGCGTGGCCTTCGATTGGACGTCGAAGCGACGCGCGCCGGCCACGTAATTACTCCGGCAGCCTTTGACCGGTGCGCTCACTGGCCGCTGGCCACGCCATTAACTCCGGTAGCCTTTGACCAGCGCGGGAGCCGAGAGGATGAGGGCGCGGCCGCTCACGGGCGGTTCTGTTCCGTGCCATTTTCCCCCGCGTCACTGACAGCGCTAGCCCGCGTCGCCTTTCCCGCCATTTCGCCCCCCCCAAACCGAACCCAGTGGTCTGGGTTTCGCCTGGGTGCGCTGGCGCAAAATAACGCCGAAACGGCGCTATTTGGGCTTCTGGGGGGGGCAACAGGAACAAAAACGGCGCTTTTTGGCCGCCGCGGCGCTAAAAAGGCCTCTTGGGGGGGACTGGGGGGGGGGGGGGCGGCTGGAGATGCCCTTAATCAGGCAGGATGTCCGTGTCCCGGCAAAAGTCTCCATACACACAAACATTGACTGGTCAACTCGTTTCCTCCCCTAGTCGCGGCTCGTCGAGTTACGTGATTTTTATCTTTCATGTTTACAGTCGTGTGTCTCATCTTTGCTTAACGGCTAACGTACACACTGGCGGAGCGTGGTGGAGACGAAACTGGGCCACGACCCCCCTTAAAAAATTGCAATTTTTTTTTACTAGGTAATAAACAGCATTCTGGCCTAGCCCATTAGAGAGCAACGACGCCTCTTCTCCCAGTTCGACCACGCGGAGAGAGAGAGCCAGGAAAACTAAGCGGTGTCCCGCGTACGCATCCAGCTCGATCCATGGCGATTAGCGACAGCGCCTGACCCATGCTAGGTCGTCGTGCTCCTCCGCCCTCCGGTCGATTGCCGTCCTCCTCCTCCTCCCCGTTCTACTCCTCTGTCGAATCCCCTTACCAGGTCGACATCGTGCGGTCGTGCCGGTCTGATCCGCCACCCCTGCTGCTCAATTTCGCCTCTGGCCCTCCGTCTTCAACCTGTTCTTGTCCCCTCGGTTCTCCTCTCCAAAATCCGGTCGACGGCCGGCAGTAACGATCTGCTGCTTCTGCTCCACCCGGCGCGGTGGCGCCCTGCTCCATTGAGTCACTGACGAACTAGCAGAGCTCCAAACTTAAGGTAAGAATATATGTCCTATTTCTGAATTCTGACTATTTCCCTAGGAATCGAGATGTACTGGTAATTTGTATGTCCATTGCGCTGCACTTGTTCAGTTGTTTGAGAATTACTTGATGCAAAATTGATTCAATGCAAATTTCTTATTTATGTAGCAGTGGGTAAACAACAGAAGATGCAATCGTTTTTTAAAAGAAAGCGAGATGAAGAAGTTGCTGAACATACATCTGCTCCAGATGCTCTTGCTCTGGTGGTATTTGTACATCAAAGACAAGACGAAGCTGGACAGGAAAATCATTTTGAAGATGAAGAAGGGCAAGAAAATCATGTTAGTAAAGATGATGAAGAAGAAAAGCAGCAAGCAAGTGCACCTGTGATATTTGGTGGAATAGAATCCTTGGAGCGAGATCCTGCATTGCGTCCACAAGTCTGGCAATACCCTCCGAACCAGAGAGATGATGTACGAAGAGCATACTTAAAGTTGGGTCCTATGCAGCCTAAGCTAAATAAGGCAGTAGGCTGTAGCTAGTTAGTGGTCATATTTTGTTGTCTTTTGTTCATGGAGCATAAAAATTACTTGTCCAATATAGTTAGTGGTATATCCGAATCATTTAAATTTGTTGTATTTTGCATGAAGATATCTATAGATCATCATGCCATTGCTATCTCAGCATATTTGTTCAGCTGTTCTATGACTTGCCTCAATTTTTATGCATATGTCATGTTTTTTATGAAATGTGCCCCCTCTTATGATTTGTTCACGCTCCGCCACTGAACGTACATACATTCATTCATGCATTTTGAGCGTATTAACATAGCAAGAACACTATATATATGGTTCATCTCTTAGTAGCTAGTGTCTTTCTCGTCATTTTTGTAGCCTATCTTTCTTCCATTTTGAAAAACATCAAGATATATACTGATCTACTACCTCCGTTTTTAAATATACGATGTTTTAGGTATTTTACATGGTGACTAGATGTGTATTAAAACGTGTGAACATGTACACTAAACTATGTTTAGATACATGGGAGTGGTACGTGCTAGTGTCTGAAAGTTCCTATGTTCCGATCATTGGTGTTTACTTTCGGTCTGGGTGAAGCTGTCAATCTTTACATCACAGGTGCTAGATGCTACTCCCTCCGTCCGCGAACAAGTGTATTTCTACCTTTTGTGATAAGTCACTATTAAAGTTTGACTAACTTTATAGTAAAACGTAACAACATTTATGACACTAAATTGGTATCACTAGATTCGTCTTAAAATAAAGTTTCAAATTATACCAATTAAATGTCATATATATTGATACTCTTTCTCATAAAGTTGGTCTATTTTTTTTTTGACTTAGTACAAAAGCTAGATGTACACTTATTCGAGAACGGAGGGAGTAGATCAGTCTATGTATTTTTACCGCGAGGAAGATTTGACGTGCTGGCATTGGCAATGCAGGTGCAGCCACATGCAAAAGGCAAAAGAGCAATGTGAAAAGAATGGATGTTTTTCAGTCAGGTCGGTGTATAAGTTGTTGATTGGCCATCCGGATGAGATGCAGGCCTCTAGCTCTGTGGGTGATGCCCATCCTTTCTATCAAGTTGTGGAAACTCAAAGTACCACCAAAAGTTAGATGTTTCTTCTGGAGGGTTCTAAAAGACTACATCCCCTGCCGTGATGTGATGAAGAAAAGACACATTGATCGGGTGGCGACTTGTGAGATTTGTGGTGGTGCAGATGAGACTGCCCTTCACGCTTTA
This sequence comes from Poa pratensis, assembly GCA_947311845.1. Taxonomy (NCBI): domain Eukaryota; kingdom Viridiplantae; phylum Streptophyta; class Magnoliopsida; order Poales; family Poaceae; genus Poa; species Poa pratensis. Next base: position 81,714,290 of record CAMZMU010000117.1, on the reverse strand, counting down.
ACCAAATGCACTTGGGCGAAGGTTTTCTGGACGACCTTGCGGGAGCTCACTGGTGTTAAGTTTCCGAACCTGCACCCCGAGTCTTGGGCGGCTGATCTCATCACTTGTAAAGCCACTTCTGATCGGACGTCTTGCCTGATCCTGTGTGGCCTCTGGGCGGTGTGGAATGCTCGAAATTCCCTCAAACATGGTGGAAAGGGGAAGCCTGTGAAAACTAGTGTTCAATGGGGTGTTGATGTTGCTTTTGACTTGTGGAAGGCTGGTGCCGAATCTGGTGTAGGTGCCAAGGTTAAAAAAATGTGTACGGTGGATTCCACCTGATGGAGATTTTGTGAAGATCAACGTTGACGCTGGGTTCCAACAGAATTCTCTCCAGGGAACTTCGGGGTGTCTTATGCGTGACTGCTCGGGTGGGCTGATGCAAGCTAGATCCAGGTTCTACCAAAATGCCTCTAGTGCTCTTGTTATGGAGGCCATTGCCTTGAGGGATGGTGTCAAAATGGCTATCGAGTCAAGGAAGACCAAGGTGCAAGTTGAAAGTGATGCGCAGGTTCTTGTCAATTTGTGGACAAAACCTGGAGAAGACAGATCGGAGGTGGCCACCATCTTGAAGGAGGTCAAGGAGCTTAGTAAGGGTTTCTCGAGCTTCCATTTTGATTTTGTTCATAGATCAGCAAATGTTGCTGCTCATTTGTGTGCAAAAAGTGCTAGTGATGTTAGGCAAAGGTGTACTTGGATAAACTTGATTCCAAGCTTCCTCAGTGAATGCCTAAAGTTTGATTGTAACCCTACTGTTATCATGGAATGAAGTATTAGTGAGTCGCAAAAAAAAAAGTGCAGCCAAATGTTCCCGGCACCGCGAGGACAAGTGTCGCAACGGACGCATGGCTTCATGCAGAAAACGCAAACTAGCCACTGCAAATGCAATGTGCATGCGAGACGAGACGACACGGCAAGACAAGATGGAGGCCCAGGATCCGTCTCTTTCGGCCTCGTGGCTTTATCGGGTTCTCCTCCCGCCGCAGAGCTGCTGCCTGCGTTCATTCCTGCAAATTCCAGGTACAGCGGCCTCACTTTGATCAGCAGGTCCCTTTGCTTTACAGTCTCGCAGGGCAGAATTAGGTCGTTAACTTTTGTTGGGCGTCGTGCCGCCGGTTTACGGCATGCCTAGTCACGTCCACGCCACGGTGTGTAGGCCCGTAAGTGGACACACCCACGGCTGTCCGTGGGATTGCCGCTTATGCCCACTTAATTAAACGGTACTAAAATTGTGCTCGCTTAGTCCACCATATCTCCACGACATCCGTTACCCGGTTAAGCCGCCAAACAACGACAGACAGCTACTCAAGTTGCAGACTTGCAGTCAAGCCGTAACGCCCGCACCATCCGTTCATGAAAACTCACTCGAACGCGATTATGATCCTGCCTCTGCTCCCAGAAACCAAAGCAGTATTCGCGATCGTCTGCTTCTCCTCTGCCGACAAAGTTCATGGCGGCAGCGACCCCTTGGGTCGCGCTAGCGGTGGGCGGCGAGCTGGGCATCTTGGACGCCGGTCCGTCGCGCAGCTACACCCGGCCGCCGTCGGCCTCGAGGATTTCGGGCCGCCACCGTTCATGGAAAGGCACTCCAACGCGATTCCGATCCTGCTAGGGCTGGTGTCGGCGCCGCCATCACCATGCGGCAGTCTTCCAATGTGAGGACGCAGAGTAATAATTGGGCTTAATTGGACCGTGGGTTTGCCGCTAAGACCCATCAATTAACACGGTCTGCACATGGGTGTCCACGGACATGATTAAGCATGCACGGGTTTGGGGCGCCGTGGACATCCCGTTTCCACTTACAGCCTGAACGGTGTGGGCGCCATGCGTTTGTTTGCCGCCGGCTGCATCCTATCGTCTTCCTTCTTCTCCAAAATTTGATAACGTCTATCTTCCCGATTCCTTCTCTGCTTGTGAAGAGGAAATTCAACAATACCCCGTCTGAAAAGTGAAAACACGAAACCAAAAGCAGCCCTGTGCATGCGCGCTATCTGGCTTGGCAATCCCAAAGAAAACAGGTACACTCTAGTCGACCACAGCGGCAACGAAAATGCAGACTATCGTAGAAGCGTGCACTGCAACAGTAAGACGCATTGTGTTTAGCAGAAAACGTTCTCACTGTAGTGCATGCCAGTTTCATGTATAGCATTTTAATTCACTCTGAAGAAACGCCATTTGGCATTGGATCCCGTCTATGCTGTCGCAAATCTCCCACTGCTAAGCGAAATACGAATGCGCATACATGCGAGGTCTATCCGGTCTATGCACAGGAGCGGCCGTTGGATCCAAAAGCGACGGCCAACCTGATCCGATCGACGACGCCACTCTCTTCTTGTCCAACTCCAGTAGGCTCGACGGAAAGAACGTACAAACCGTTTGGATTATGTGAAGCAAGCTATAGCGGATCAAACATGCACCTCCCATAATCAATCGACGAGGCACCCCTACAGAACCAGTACATCAATGGATTTTTTCTCCTTTGAAGCTATCCAGCAGTTGAAGCTGATCTAGAGCTCTAACCGATGAACATGTATCTGTAACCATCAGGGTGGAAATTAATTCAGAATAAGACTGCTTCATCGGCTCTGATGACCACAGCTAGCCAATCATTACATTATCTTCAGAATTCAGATGCGCGCGCAACGCCGGGGAGAAAGTGATGTTTTATTTCTAGAGCTGTGCTACATACTGCCAAATTATATATATGATTCGTACGTGCTATTCAAGAGGTATTGTATCATGAATGGACAACTGCCAAAGTTTAGCTCACTCTAAGGTGCCGTGCCTGCTAATTGTCAGTTATCTGAAACTTATGCTAACCGTCAGTTATCTGAAACTTTTAGTGTTAGCTTTAAACGCAATTAGAACACTGCAGAAAATAGACGGGGGACAATATTTGAACAAGGTTCACCGATCAACAGCTCTATCTTCGGAGCATGCTTAGCAGACACTCCTCACCGAGCACTACCATCGACGACAAGCCCGTCGAGGTCAACACATACATCACAATCACCAACGCCTCACCATTCTAGACACCCCTAACACGGTCAAACTACTGTCCTCCTGTAATGTCATGTCGAACCTATCAATTTGCGTATAGTCTAATTAACCTGCTTTTATATATTAGTCCTAGGTTACAACTCCAACACCTAATTTACTGCGTAATTCAAGTCCAACTGTACTCTATATGCATATTCGACACAACTTCAACAAGTATAAACCATGTTTAAAGTTTTAATTGTGGTCTTGAATGTGTACAGATTTAGTACGTTTCCCCAACATGGAGTGGAGTAGTCTCTACTCTCTAGTTACAGGACAGACAACAAACCAGACATATCCATTTCCATCCACTGCTAAATTCCACTAACGCACCCATAATGGAGGTAGCGAGCAGGTATAATCACGTAGTGGCTAATTCCAGATGACAGCGATAAGGAGGAGCAATGGAGCCAAGGTTGGACGCCATGATTTGAGAGGTGCACTCCCCAATTGCTGCTGCCTCCTCTCTCGATCAAACCTCCCAATCCATGTTGTTTTGGAGTCTTCTCCCGTTGCTCCAGATCGTTTTTTTTTTTTGCGAGTGTTGCTCCAGATCGTTCGTCTGTGAGTGATGTGCCTCATCGTGCATGTTCCATCTTCTAGCTAGTGGAAAGATCATATCAGATGAAAATATGGTCTGCTCTCCAAAGCAACACTGATCGTCCATTTTCTGTTTCTAATTCCAGTGGCAGTAGGGTTGTCAGTTCACTATTGGAGAAGTTGGAGACTCAGAAAATAATGCTATTTGCTCTTTGAGAGCTGACATAGACAGGGCTTGCCATAACGGTAGTATAGAGAAGCAGAAATCGCTTTCAGTTACCACCGGGCTGCTGTTTATCGGAGCGGTCTCGTGAGCTACTAGTAGTATTTGTGTGTTGCGTAAGTGTTTTTCCTTCAGGCCTCGGCCATTGTGTGTGTCGATATTTCGGCCATCAGCTGATTTCCGTTTGTTTTCGGTTTTGATTCTGTGGTGCATTTCAAATTACGCTGAAACTTAAGCGATCTCCTTCTAAACAAGAATCTTCTGTCTTACATTGCCACACGCGTGAGAAATCTGCAAACTTTGTACAGGCCTCTTCAGAGGATAGAAACGGACACCAATGTTTGTCAACAAGGTTGCACATAAGACATAATTAACTCGCCACCTTGAGTGACGGCGACCTTACAGCTAGGCTTGCACCCGCACATCGTCCCGCCCTCCTTTTATCTCTCTATCCAAGCCCAGGGGAAGAACTGGAGCCATGTCCATTGTGGCTATGATGACAAAGGGATTCAAATGTCAAGGGACGGAATTATAAGGAATCATTGCGCCTCCCGCTAGACGGCGATGTGATGCTGTCACAACGCATGGTGGTGAGGCAGATGTGGATCCGTCTCGCCGTGTCGCTCGCTGCTCGAGCGGTGTGCGCACTGCCCAGTTCCAGAGCCCAGTGGCAGTGGAGAAAAAGAATGCTACAGTATAACGCCTGTTTACAAACAGAGGAGCTGCTGCTACGGGCATGAACACAGTAACGGCTCGTTGACACCTCACGGTGGTCAGTGCTGATTGTGAGCTCGGTGCTTGGTCTATCCATGGTTCTTTTCCATGAGCTGCATATGTGGCAGATCCTGACCTGAATTTTACTCCATTTCTCTGAAGATACCGTCACTGTATTCTATGATCAGAGCCACCATCATGCTAGTACTACCGAACAGAACCGCAGGTACGCAGCATTAGTGATGATCGCTCGATGATGAGGGAGACCCCTAATCAAGTGCACATGCTTGCGCGCGTGGATTAGCCAAAAATTGCTTTCGATCAGTTTGAGGAGATCGTTGACAGGGAAGGAGGCGCGCCGGGCGGATTGAATTAATGCCCTCACATGCCGCAATCTTTTTTTTTTTTTTTGCGTAGAAGAGAGACTACCAACTAAACATGGGCAGCAATTACAGCTTCAGAAGCTACGACTTCAGCTATCGCTGGTGGGACAGACCCCAACCAGAAGTAGTTTTGATGAAGTTTTCTCGCCGCCGCCGCCAGTAAATGAGCTGCCATATTGCTCTCTCTTCCAATTTTCTGAATCACGAACTTCTTGCAATTAGATCTGAGCTTGTCGATCTCCGCAAAAAGACTCCATAACCGAGACCTGCTTTGGTTCTGTTCACAAATAGCTTCCACCACTCCTGCATTGTCAGATTCTAGAACAATCGAACAAGCGTTAGAATCATGAATACATTGGAGGCCAAGGAGGCAAGCACTTGATTCAGCTTCGAACACATCTTTGCATTTGATGTGTGAACGGTTGCTCGCCCAAACAACCCTCCCATCTGAATGTCTAGCCACACACCCAAGGAAGCATTCCTCTCGCTCCTGGATGAATGAGGCATCAACGTTGATTTTGATCCAGCCTGTCTCAGGTGCCTTCCAAACACTCTTATCACCTTTAGGAGGCATACAGACCTCATGGCAGTCGATCACAGCAAACCCCGGATTCAGTATAGCTGTCTTGCCCCTGTTATTCTCTGTACTTCTGCAATTAACATTCAGTTCTTGGAGATACCTGTCCAAGAAGTTAACAGAGTGTTCGATTGTACACTCACCTTTCTCATGCACGATATCATTTCTCATATGCCACGCTCTCCACAAGACCATCAGCACAAGACCCCTTCTCTCTCTGCTAATATTGGCAAGGAGGATAAGCAGCCAGTCCGGTCCTGTATACCTGAACGTTTCCTCTTCAGGTATGTCCCATTTTTTCCTCATCTCATTTCTAAGCGCTCTTGATTTTGTACAGGCAACAGTGGCATGGTAGCTTTATTCATCTTCACGACCACACACAGGACAAATACAGTCAGTCTCCAGATTTCTTCTGAATTTGTTCTTCTTTGTCGCTAGATTATCCTTAGCAGTCCTCCATCCAAATATTCTCACCTTGTTTGGGATTGGGGCATTCCAAATATTTTTCCATAAGCTTCTGTTTGACTCATTTGAATTGCTCGAATTAGCTTTCTGATGGCAACCGTTTGCAAGGTTGTAAGCTAGCTTGTATGCACTTCTAACAGAGAAGACGCCATTATTTTCATAATGCCAGGCGACAAAATCTGAAGAGCATACCGGTGCATTGAGCTGCAATATCTCATCTGCATCATGGGAATAGAAGATCTTTTTTATAAGAGGTTCGTTCCAAGTATTGGTGCTTTCAGAGACTAGTTGGCTAACTTTTCTGAACCTAGATCTTGTTTTACCCTGGGAGGGCTTCAGCGCATAATTCCTCGGCAACCAATTGTCTCTCCAAATCCTTATATTTGTGCCGTCACCCACTCTCCAAACTATGCCTTGTTTTAACAGTTCAATGCCATGTTCAATGCCATGCCAAACAGGAGAAGCCTCCTTTTTAAACACTGTGTCTAGAATGTTACCTCTCGAGTAGTATATAGACTTCAGTAATTTAGCAGCCAAACTGGATGGATTCTGAACCAGTCTCCACGCTTGTCTCGCAAGCAGGGCCTGGTTGAACAACTTTGTATCTATGAATCCCATTCCTCCTTGCATTTTCGGTGAAGTGAGATTTTCCCAAGAAGACCAATGGACTTTGCGTTGTTTTTCATCCTCCCCACCAAAAACTTCTGACTGTTTTCATATAATCATCATGGAACGAGGCTGGAAGTTTGAAAACTCCCATCACATAGATTGGCAAGGCCTGTGCAATAGCTTTGATGAAAACTTCTTTGGCAACCATTGACATAAATCTTTCATTCCATACACACATCCTTTTAGTAATTAATAACTCCTTTATTCATTTTCTTTGCCGGGCAGGGTATGGAAACGGTTCATCAAGGATGAAGGCGGTGCATGGAAACCGGAGCTAAGTTTTGTTCTGAACAAGGTAAGTAGTACTACCTAGGTTAGCGCATCTCTTTAATTCTAGTTTCAATACCATTATCATGCTTGATTATTACTTGATTGAATTCTATTCTCGTACAGTGGTGCCTGAAGAAGCCACAGGGGACTAATTTATGTGCATACTACGTTTGCGAGTTCATTCGCGGGATGACCAGTGAGAACCGAAAACTCAAAGACAAATTGATGTACGTAAACACTATTCCCAATTTTATTTTATTACCATCAATTGTGTTGAGTTTTATTCATATTTTTTTAATGATGATTTGATATATATATACACACAACTCATATATTCATATTGATCTCCTTCTTTTAAAGTTGAAAAAGATGCGGAACGCGCTCCTACCAGAGCACCGCATAAAAGCAATTGGGGAGGAATTGGCGGGATTTTTGCTTGCGGAGATCATACCTGAAACCGGAGAATTCCATAGCAGATAATGCCTCCATGTAATTTAGTGATCTCCATGTAATTAAATAAATATATATACCAAATTGTATGTGTATGTATATGCATCAACGTGATCTCCATGTAGTATGAACTTTATGTATACGAAAACTTGTTTTGGGCGCATCGACGTGATCTCCATACGATGGAAAACATAAAATCCGAAACCCTAAACCCCCCTAAACGCTGAAAATAATTGTAAAGAAACAAAAAAAACACAAACCTTTAGTCCCGGTTGGAGTAAAGGTCCACCACCCGACCGCGCTTGTCGTGGTGGTATCACGGCAGATGCCATGGGATGGCTTAAGAGTGGGGCCGATGGACGCTGGTGGATCCGGGAGAGGGCTAGCGCGCTAAGAAGCACACACGAAGAACACACAAGCACACCAAGATCTACCCAGGTTCAGGGCCCTCGTGAGGAGGTAAAGCCCCTACTCCTGTCTGCCTCTCTATACCGAGATATCACAAATACAAGGTTGCTCCTCGAGCTGTATGATCCCAGCAATGGGGATAAACACACGGAAGAAGAGTGGCTATGGGGGGAAAATGTCTCTCAGTGCATCGTCCCTATGGCAGGAGGGGGTGAGGCCCTATCTATAGGCTAAACCGAGTTACGGAAGTGCCCCTCCCGGTGCACTGTAGCCACGCCAAGGATATGTCATGATGTTACTCCTGTCAGAGACAGGACGTGACATGCCCATCTCCTGCAGCACCGCGGTACGCCTAGAATGTACCCTCTGCCAGAGACAAGACATGGCATGCCCATGCCTATCTCGTAGCCTTTTCCCCGGATGTCCCGCGGTCAGCGGTTAGGTGAGCCCTGTCACCTCGCTCCTTCTGCACGCTCCCGTGTCAGGCGCTTCCGTGCCAGACGCTCCCGTGCCAGACGGGATGTGACAGGAGCATTGACTTCCGTCCGACATAAGGATAACCCGGCATGGATATGCCGGATTCCCTTTCCTGAATAACCTTCCCTGCACATAAGAAAACACACAAGATACCGACATACATATGTCGGTCATGATGTCTCGGATCCTTATCTCGGATCCCATATCTCGGTTCACAAATGCCGGTTTGCACCAGCATGGTACCTCGGTCCCTTCTGGCCCGGGCTACCTCGGTTCTCCTATGTCGGTTTACACCAACTTCACACCCTGGTCACCTCAGAGGTCCAGTTATGTCGGCTTTTACTGTAACTCGGCCCACACCTGGGACCTTGCTTATACCACAACATGACCCTACACGGGGGTAGCCCCCCGACAGCACTCGGCTCTGCCCACGTGGAGGGCCTTTAGTCCCGGTTCGTGGCAAACCGGGACTAAAGGGGGCTTTAGTCCCAGTTTGGCAGTCCCGGTTGGCCAACCGGGACTAAAACCCCTTACCAATCGGGACTAAATCCCCTTTTTCTACTAGTGAAGAAGGATCCCGGGCGGGCCCTGTGGCGGTATGATATGATTGATTGGCTCATGAGTGCAGTGCAGTGTAGCACCGATTTTTTTACAAATCTAGCCATCTGCCCAATCGTTTTGTCAAAAGTGGGCCCTTCTCAATTTCATTGCCAAAAATAGCCTGGCGGAAGGCTATAAAACCAACACATACCCATTCCTTCAATTCTCCATCGATTCGGACGGTGCCAGGCCGAGCCGGAGACGCCGCTGGCCGCGGCGGAGGCGAGAAGAGACTTAACTTGGGGGGTGTGGGGTCGCTGGCGCCGGAGAAGAAGGGTGAGGTTAGAGGGATGGTCAGGGGCGGCGGCGGACCGGCGGAGGAGGAGATTCGAGCAGGGCGGGGCGGCCGCGGTAGCGCCGCCGGCCGCGGGTGGCGGAGGCAGGCGGTTCGGCCGGCGGGTGGCGGCGGGGGCACTGTTCATCTTCCTCACCCAGCTTTTATCGTGACGCGGTCGGAGGCGCACGTGCGGGGCTGTCGGAACCCGCGCGAGCCCTCGCGCGCGCAAGCTAGCCCCGCCCCGTGGAGAGAGAGGGTAGCTAGTGTCCATGTGCATGCATGCATGCTGATTATTTTTTGCTTTTCTTTCTAATCGCCTTTGTCGTTTGCCATGCATGCTGCCGACGTTTTCACGCGAGAACTGAGCAAGCTGAGGGGCCCACCACCTCCCGCCTCACCCAATGGCGGGATGCCGTGACGACTACCACGCTGGCCGGCCCTGATGCCCGTGGGACCCGCCACCTCCTGCCAATAGCAACGGCGGGATGGACCTCCCGCCAATCCCTATGGCTACAAGTACCTCCCGCCATGTGCTATGGAGGGAAGAGACACGTGTCGCTTTTGTAAGCTCCCGCCATGCCATTTTTGACAATGAAATTGGGAGGGGATCATTTATGCCAATTACGTTCGACAGAGGGTCATATTTGTAAAAAAATCGTGTAGCACCCACCTTGGCCTCGGTGACCGTGGCTTCGGCTTCTGCGTCAGGTAGCAATAAAAGCGCTCTCGTCTAGCTATATCTGCCCCGGACACAGCCTACTCTGCCGTGCATCCTAGGCTGACGTCGCTCTGGGTATGTACCGGCGTGTATCGTGCATTCGTGCGGTATCAGGTATCTGTACGTACGGTTCTTCTCACTTTCTCAGCTATCCTATACTGTTCCATGCACACAAAAAAAAAACTATCCTATACTGTTGCACCGGACGAGACTTGAGCATGAACTTCCGGTTGCGAGCCCGACTTTTCCCTCTGGTTAAGTGAGAAACTAACTCCAAAAAAAAAAAAACAAATCGAACTATTTCTTCTCTGGTTACGCTAGCTGTTCTTGACATGCTGTTGTACCAGACTTTTCCCTCTACTTAATGAGAACAACACAGCACCCGCTCGGTTGGTCAAAAAATAATATCGAACTATAAACTTGTACTTGTACAAAATATAAATAATCAAAATACTTGAAGTACAAGTACGAGACGAGTCTTTTCTGTTGTTGATAAACTTGTTGACGTCTCCTTCGGAGCCATCAAGTAATTGTCGCCGGAAAGTGATACACACGACATTTCATGAGGAGACATCAAGTCATGCATGCAGACGGGAGCCGATTACAAAATGGCACATGGAAAACGGATCAATCTGAGTCCTCGCCTCCGCTGCTGATATGAAGGTGCACAATGGTAACCAAGAGTTGGCACGCGATCTCCAGATCACGATCCTCTCTTCCTCTTCGTTCGACGGCGAGGACGAGGAGGGCGAGACGGCGGGTTCACCAGCAAGGAGGGTGACCTACATACTGGATCTAGCGATGGCCAATGTGGCGGCTCGTCCTGCGGCTGTGGCCTAGGGGGACAGAGAGCGGGTGGCTTCGGCACACTCGTCCTGCAACACCAGCTAACGCTTGTGCTGCGTGAAGGCCAGAGGGTGGGGCGGCCCAGCGTCGCGAGACTGAAGAGTGAAGAGACGGTGCGGCGGCTAGAGTTGGAAGTGCAACAGTGAGAGTGAAGGGAGGGGGGGGGGGGATATTATAGGCCACGTTCGTGGGTTGTCGGGCTGCACCTTTTGCAAAAGAGATTGTTCAAATGTTGTTTGCGATGAGCACTTATCAGTAACGGAGGCAGAATGATACCCTTTAACAATATGGATCCCCTATTCACTTATTCCCTTTGTGATGGGCATGTCTTATGGCCCAGTGCGGGCACGCGCGGGACATTGGTTTCTTCCGTGGCCTAACTCGTGTTGTTTTCCATAGAGGAGTGTCCGATATGTCGTTCTGTGCTAGTGGAGGTTCTGCGCCATAGCGACTATAGCAGAAGAGTTATGTATTGTTGTTGATGATGGATTGAAGGTGGAGCGACAAAGACATGAGGCGAGGTAGTATGGGACGTCTCCATTCCTCCGATATCTCCTCGAGCGGTATTTGACAGTGATGATGGTAGAGCCGGACTCAACATCGAGTATGCACACTTTGATGGAAACACAATATTTCTCATTAGGCAATGTCCACACGCAGATGTGTTGTGCGCTTGCTAAAATTGGTGGCTCAAATCTCGACTTTGGAGACAAAAATCCTGAGATCGACCTTCAGTTTAACTCGTCATCATCAATGCATGCACATGCCTCAATTCCCTTTTGAAGGGTTAGTTTACGAGTTGGGTAATTTTCGTTTGTTTCAGTTTTTTATCGAAGGGTTAGCGGTTCTATGGTGGAGTTCTAGTCGCGAGGAATACAACATCGGGTGTAATTTTTCGGTCCAATGATGTTCAGGTTCTGAATTGTGAACAGTGCATAATAATAGTTGTATGCATTCAATCAATGCAGAGACTATTAATTATCTTCTTTTTTTCAGAAAAAGTGAGCAGCACGTAAGGGTTCAGTACATCTGGGTCTTGTTTTTTTTCTTCAAAATAGCAAAGCATATGTGAATCTGCATGCGAAGATCTTGTGATCTATAGAAGTTAACAAGAAAAAATGAATCGCCTGAATTTTACCAAATCGTTATAATATTTGTAGAGATGTACTTGCTCTGGTGCGTTTAACATTGTACGTGCTCATCTTTTTTTTTTATTTGCCAGTGAGACAACTGTTACAGGCCGATTACAGAAAGGACCCCGAAGAAACCGAAATTACAACGCACCCCTTCCTGCTACACGTCTTCTTCTTCGACCTCGGCGCCGTCGATGGCGTGTCGCCGCCCCTGCTCTCCTTCTGGCCTTGGATCGAGAGCAGCCCCCCGGCGCGCGAGAGTGTCACCGAACGCCGGCCCCAAAGGGCACACCAGAGATCGTCGACGAAGCCGCCGCATCAAGCCGCAACAGCCGCCACAGAACCTTCAACTCCCGGAGCCGCCGCACCACGGACTCCGGCCAGGGGCACCCGCACCACGCAGATCCGAAGACCAGCGCGAGGCAGGACACCAGGCGCTCCGCTGCGAAGCTCCACCGAGCCTCGCCGCCGAAGGGGACGAGCACCTGCAGCAAAAACCACACCGGCGGCGCCACCACCTCCACGGCACCTCCGGCACGGATCCTACCTGATCCTACTATGTACAGCCGCGAGACGGGGATCCCCCGCCCTCCCGCCGCCGGAGCGGCCGCGCGGAGGGCGAGGGATCCAACGAGACGGCGGCGGCGGAGTGGATCGGCCGGAAGAGCTCAAAAGTTTCCCCTCTGCTACAGTGACGGGAGAGGGTGAGACGTCCAGGCTCGTCTCTGAATCCTGAGCTCATCTTAATCTCATTATTTCGTTAAGTGACGTCCACCAGCTAGCTTCCTGTTAGTCTAAAAAACCAGCTAGCTTCCTTCTTCAGCATGTACTCGTCGATCGATCCATCGATGGTTGGTTTGACCTTGTCAAGCCTCATGGATTCTGCTATTTTTCTCCGCGTATTACTCATGCAGTGGGTAGCTTGTGCCTGTTATTATTAGAGAAATGCAAGCTGTCGTAACACATAACATGATCGACGCCGTCTGGGTACAAGGTCTAATAATGGCAGAGAACTTTCCTCGTACTCACTCCATTTTTAAATATAATATGTTTTAGGTGGTCTATTTATTGTTTAGATACATATTAAAAATGAGTGAACATACAAAGTAAAACATATCTAGATTCATGCATTTATATACGAGTGAATGTGGACAAATGTTAAAACATCTTGTATTTAAAAACGTAAGGAGTAGCTACTAGTACCAATCATCTATGGTTCTTGATCAAAATATTATTAAGCGAATAAATGAACTTATATTTTCTAAGTCGATCCTTTCTGAGAATCTGGCTGTGGCGGGTGACCGGTTGTTACCACGGCTCCCCAAGTTCGACTCCTGTGGATGGATCGAATATCCTTCTCGCTGAGATAAGATAAGAAAACTCACGAAAAAAAAAGATCCTTCTTGCTTTTTATTTTGCCAGGAACCAAATAACTCGCAGCAGTTGGATGGATCGACCAACGTCCAAGATGCACGCAGGGTCGGTCGGGCACCACCACAAGTAGTACATGCAAGCTAGCTAGCCGGCTGTACGTAGTCGGAAGAAAGATCGCCTGCAGCAGGCGGTGCAATGCTTGTCTTTTCCAGGAGCTCTCTCGACCGGCGCTGTACGGCCGGGATGGCGGGATGGGCTCTTCTGCTTCCGCCTCGTGCCGCATGCCGTCAGCTGGCTCCGGCATGCACTGTGCCGCGGATCTTTCTCTTCAGCGGCGCCCTGCTCCTCCACAATGTCCTCGCGTAGCTAGACTCGATCTGACCATGAAACCGTGCTGTATACGCCGAGGCAGCAGAATATTCCCATTCGCCGTCATATACTGTTACTACGGTGTATCGTAATGGTCTCGTACGTTGCCTCTCCAGCCATCATATACTGTGGTGCCGAAAAAACGACAGTCCTCCTCGTCTACAGGAAGCGCGAAGGCGATTTTTGGATCCTCTCCGTTCTTCCACCGCGTCTCGCCGCTGAGGCGTGGGATTCCTCCCCTCCGCCGGCCGCTTCGGCGGCGGGAGGGTGGGGGATCCCCGCCTCCGGCCTGTACATACGGTAGGTTAGGGTGGAGCTTCTGCCGGCGGCGTCCTGGAGGAGGTGGGGCTGCCGGTGGGTGGTTTGGTGGCGGCGCGGTCTTCTCCGGCGGTGGATCTCTTCGGAGCTCGCCGTCGTCGTGCTCGTCTTGCAGGCGCTCGAGGCCCGGCGGGGTGCTCGGGGCCGTCTGCTTCCCGTCAGATCCGCGTAGGCGGTGGATCTGGTGGCCGGATTCCAGGGATGCTCGTGTTCTTCAGGTTCTCCAGCGACGGATCCGAAGGTGGCTGGGGTTTGGAGGCGTTGCTGAGCCAGGGGGGCGTCCGCCTTGGCGTTCATCGACAGGAGCTCCGCCGCGGCGCGGCGGGCAGTCTACGCGGGCGTCTTTCAAGGGACAAATGTTTCCCAGGCAGTGGCAAGACGGCGGATGCTGCGCTTCGTCTTCATCGCCGGTGAAGCTGGTGATCTTCGAGCTGGTTCTGGCTCCTCTCCCTCGTGTTTGTTCTTCGTTTGTTCTTTCTATGTACTGTTGTATGTGGATTCCGGGTGAATATACGTGGTGAAGTTGGAGGTGTCAAAAAAAAAAAAAATACTGTGGTGCCGCCGACGGGTGCTGCCCTAGCTCGGAGTCGGTCAGGCTCTTTCACCGTGGATCGCCGTGGGCACATCTCCACCGTCCACGTAGAGTCAACCCTAGCTCGGAGTCGGTCAGGCTCTTTCACGAACCTGATCAGCATCTCAGCCGCCATCTTCGTCGGGTTCCTTCGTCGCTGCTGCACCATCTCTCTCCCGCCCCGACCTCGCCGCTATCCTTCTCGTCGCAGGCGGTCTCCACTTCCACGCCGCCGTCACCCCTCTGGGTGCGATCGTTCGCGTCTGTGACCGCGGCCAACTGCCCCATGGCAGCGCCGCAGCCGCAGCGTCCGCAGCTTGGTGGACCTCCTCGGCCGGGTCCTGCCCGCCCTCCGCGCAGGCACAGGAGCCGCAACAACCTCAAGTGCAGGGGCCCGCCGGCGGGGGGCCGAGGGGGTACCGCCTCTACAGCTGGCCGGCGGATCCATGACCGGCGTGGGACCTCACCTTAGGCCGCCGACGGGTGGTCCTCCGTTCCGCCCACTGCAGAACCCGTCTCGGCAGCTTGGTCCTCCGGCGTATATGATGCCGCCGCCTCAACAGATGTTGTACCCGCCAATCATGCCTATGCCTCCCCCGATGTACCAGCAGTTCCAGCAGCCGCCGATGCAGCAGCCGGTGGGGCAGGTGGGGGGGCAAGTGGGGGGCCAGGGACCGAGACCCAAGAGGAAGAAGAAGCAGAGGCCTCCTCAACAGCCTCCGCAACAACTTCAGTTTCAGCCTCCAGGTTTTCAGCCTCCTCCGGTTCTGACGGAGCAGTTCTTCGCGCCACCGACGACAGCCGTGCATGGTCTGTAGCTGCTTGCGACTCCGGATGCTGCAGCTCCCACGGTCATGCCTGAGGCTGCGAGGGTGGATGGAGTGCCACTGGCAGCTGGGTCAGGAGGTAAGACGAGGCAAAGTCTGCGGGTTCGGGTAAAGCTAAGAAGTCGTCGAAATGCTGGAACTGTGCGGTTGATACTCACACCACGAAGGGGTGCCCGGTGAAGCACTACTGCTTGGTGTGTGACAATGGGGCTCATCCAACTTTCCGATGCCCAACGCTACGACTCCCCAAGCCCACGGCCTTCACTGCAGGTTATGGCACTGAGGAGACGATCTTTACACAGCTGCCCGATAGTGTGTACAAGCCCCACCTGATTCCGTCGGGGTCACCCACTGCTTTGGTGAGGATTGATGGGGAACCGGTGTCTGAGTCAGCCGTTCAGAGTTTGGTTTCCAGGATGTGTCCGTCGAGCTCGTCATAGACATGGGAGGCTGTTCTGCATGGGACTAATGCTTTCCTTATCGGCCTCCCTTCTGTGGAGGATCTGCAGCGGTTAGAGGGAATGCAGTTGTGTGTACCGGGCTTTAAGGCCACAGCTACGATCTCGGTATGGAAGAGGCAGGATGTCCTCCCTAAGAGAGTGCTGGAGCAGGTGTGGGTCCATGTTCAGGGGGTTCCGTATCCCGTGAGGCATTTCCTCGGTATCTGGGCTGTTGGTTCTCTGATTGTTTACTCTGGATGTTGATCTTGTCACGCTGAGGGGTAAAGGCATTGTGCGTATCTTGGTGGCGATGCCTAGCTCTAAGCCCCTGGACAAGCAACAGGATAACATTGGACCTTATGTTGGTACGGCTTGTGTGGTTGAAACTGAAGGAGTTTGCTTTGTGTTCCGCCGCGAGTCAGCGGATTTCACCCCTGATGCATGGTGGCTCTAGGTTGACGAGGGAATATCTCCCCGGCAATAGTGCCAGAAACAATGCTTGTACGTCACACGTCAGTTGGGAACCCCAAGAGGAAGGTATGATGAGTGCAGCAGTAAGTTTTCCCTCAGTATGAAACCAAGGTTTAATCGAACCAGTAGGAAAACGAGGTTTGCTTCGAAGGTGTTGGTGAAGGAGTGTAGTGCGGCGCAACACCAGGGATTCCGGTGCCAACGTGGAACCTGCACAACACAATCAAATTACTTTGCCCCAACTTAACAGTGAGGTTGTCAATCTCACCGGCTTGCTGAAAACAAAGGGTTAAACGTATCGAATGGAAATGATGTTTGTTTGCATAAAACAGTAGAGAACAATGATTGCAGTAGATTGTATTTCAGATGTAAAAGAATGGACCGGGGTCCACAGTTCACTAGTGGTGTCTCTCCAATAAGATAACTAACATGCTGGGTAAACAAATTACAGCTGGGCAATTGACAATTGATAAGTGCATATAACATGCATGTGTGAGCTGTGGTGTCTACTATGAGATTCATTTGGGCATTACGACAAAGTACATAGACCGCTATCCAGCATGCATCTATGCCTAAATAGTCCACTTTCCGGTTAACATCCGTACCCCTTCCAGTATTAAGTTGCAAGCAACAGACAATTGCATTAAGTAATGTGCGTAATGTAAACAATACATTCATCCTTGAATAAAGCATTGCTGTTTTACCCCTAGTGGCAACAACACATCTACAACCTTAGAACTTGCTGTCACTATCCCAGGTTAAATAGAGGTTGAACCCAACTATCATGCATAAATACCCCCTCTTGGAGTTACAAGTATTCACTTGGCCAAGGCTTCAACAAGTAACGGAGAGCATGCAAGATCACAAATGACATAGACATGATAATATAATATTCAGCTCCACATAGGTATCAATATAAGTCAGATCCCAGCAAACACAACATGTAGCATTACAATAAGATGATCTTGATCATGATAGGCAGCTCACAAGATCTAAACATGATGGCACAAGTGGAGAAGACAACCATCTAGCTACTGCTATGGACCCATAGTCCAAGGATGAACTACTCACGCATCACTCCGGAGGCGGGCATGGCGATGTAGAGCCCTCCGGTGATGATTCCCCTCTCCGGCAGGGTGCCGGGAAGAGCTTCAGAACCCCCCGAGTTAGGGTTGACGACGGCGGCGGCAGCGAATATGTTCTGGATGAAAGGCTCGGTGTTTTAGGGTTTTCACGTCTCGGGGAATAAATAGGCGAAGGGGCGATGTCGGCGGACCCCCGAGGGGCCCAAACCACCAGGCGGCGCGGTGGGCCCACTGCCGCGCCGCCATGGTTTGGCCACCTCGTGGCTCTCTTCGTCTCTCCTTCGGACTCCGTGTACGTGCTGGAAAAATAGGGACTGGCCTTTTGTTTCGTGCAATTCCGAGAATATTTCCAGAAGTAACTTTCTGAAACCAAAAACAGCAGAAAACAGGGAACTGGCACTGTGGCATCTTGTTAATAGGTTAGTCCCAGAAAATGCATAAAAGTGATACGAAGTGTATATAAAACATGTAGCAAATGGTATAATATAAGCATGGAACAGCAGAAATTATGGATACGTTGGAGACGTATCAAGCATCCCCAAGCTTAGTTCTACTCGTCCTCGAGTAGGTAAAACGATAACAACAAATAATTTCTGAGGAGACATGCTTTCACACAATCTTGATCAATATATTGCAAGGCTCATGTCATGAATGAAGTGACTCAAAGCAATGATCTATAGTTTGCTAACAAATAGATAAAGAGTAAACAATGAATCATATAAGCAAAAACTTTTCATGAATAGTACTTTCAAGACAAGCATCAAAAAGTTTTGCATAAGAGGTAACTCATAAAGCAATAGATTCAAAGTAAAAGGCATTGAAGCAACACAAAGGATGATTAAGTTTCAGCATTTGCTTTCAACTTGTAACATGTATATCTCATGGATAGTTGTCATAAAGCAATATAACAAGTGCAATAAGTAAATATGTAAGAATCAATGCACACAAAGTTGACACAAGTGTTTGCTTCTAAGATAGAAAGGAGTAGGTAAACTGACTCAACATAAAGTAAAAGATAGGCCCTTCGCAGAGGGAAGCAGGGATTAAATCATGTGCTAGAGCTTTTTAAGTTTTCGAAAGCATATAGAGAGCACAAAATAAGTATTTGAGAGGTGTTTGTTGTTGTCAACGAATGGTAGTGGGCACTCTAACCCCCTTGTCAACCAGACTTTCAAAGAGCGGCTCCCATGAAGGACGTTATCTCTACCAGCAAGGTAGATCATCCCTCTTCTCTTTTGTTTACACATGTATTTTAGTTTCTTTATAGATGACACTCCTCCCAACCTTTTGCTTACACAAGCCATGGCTAACCGAATCCTCGGGTGCCTTCCAACATTCACATACCATGGAGGAGTGTCTATTTGCAAATTAAGTTGCTTACTGATAAATCAGGGCAAAACATGTGAAGAGAATTATTAATGAAAGTTGTAATTAATTGGGGCTGGGCACCCCGTTGCCAGCTCTTTTTGCAAATTATTGGATAAGCGGATGTATATGCCACTAGTCCAGGTGAAAGTCTGTCAGAAGTAAATGACAAGATTGAAAGATAAAACACCACATACTTCCTCATGAGCTATAAAACATTGACACAAATAAGGAGTAATAAAGTTTTGAATAGTTTAAAGGTAGCACATGAAATATTTACTTGGAATGGCAGGAAATACCACATAGTAGGTAGGTATGGTGGACACAAATGGCATGGGTTTTGGCTCAAGTTTTGGATGCACGAGAAGCATTCCCTCTCAGTACAGAGTTTAGGCTAGCAAGGTTGTTTGAAGCAAACACAAGTATAAACCGGTACAGCAAGAATCACATAAAAACATATTGCAAGTATTATAAGACTCTACACTGTCTTCCTTGTTGCTCAAACATTTTACCAGAAAATATCTAGACCTTAGAGAGAACAAATATGCATCCCAAGTCTCAACAAGCTCTACGGTAGTTCTCCACTACTAGGCTTTAACTACATGATGCAAGAGCTTAAACATGATCTACTTGAGAGCTCAAAACAATTGCAAAGCATCAAATCAAAACAAGACAATGATCTACAAGAATGCATATGTCTTTTCCAATACCAACTACTACATGTAGCATTTTCTTTCTTCCAAACAAACACCAATAATTTATTTAAACATAAACTCTCCAAATGATAATATAATGCAGCAAGAGAGTATTTATAAACAAGTGCTAACAGCTCGAAGAGATGCATGAAAAACAGGAGCTAA